>VXAK01017583.1:37034-154909 GCA_013399435.1 Arenaria interpres
ACTCCATTCACCACCACTCTCTGGGCCCAGCCACCAGCCAGTTTTTAACCCAGCAGAGAGTCCTCCCATCCAAGCCATGGGCAGCCAGTTTCTCCAGGAGGATACTGTGGGAGACTCTATCAAAGGCCTTACTAAAGTCCAGGTAAACAACATCCACAGCCTTTCCTTCATCCACCAAACAGGTCACTTTGTCACAGAAGGAGATCAGGTTTTTCAAGCAGGACCTGCCTTTAATGAACCCGTGCTGGCTGGGCCTGATCGCCTGGGCGTCCTTCATGCATCACATAATGGCACTCAGGATGATCTGTTCCATGACCTTCGCAGGCACCAAGGTCAGACTGACAGGCCTGTAGCTCCCCAGATCATCCTTCCAGCCCTTCTTGTGGATGGGCATCACATTTGCTAGATACCAGTCAGCTGGGACCTCCCCAGCTGGCCAGGACTGCTGCTGAATGATGGAAAGTGGCTCAGTGAGCACTTCCACCAGCTCCCTCAAGTACCCTCGGGTGGATATCATCTGGCCCCATAGACTTGTTTATGTCCAGGTGATATAAACAAGATCTAGATTACCATACAGTAATCTGTCATCAGTCCCAAGCACCCCTGGCTGATAATGCCAAGTACAGCAACCTACAGCTCTTGGTTCCTGAGAAGAGAGATGTCTTTTTTGCTGAAGTACTGTCTCAAATCAATGATGCACTCTGTGGTAAAAGTTGGGATATTCTGGGCAGTTTTAAACCCGGTCATTCCAGCATTGACCTACACTTCACCTTGAGACAGCTTTTTGAGAAAATAACTGAATTTCATAAGCTCTGCACAGCACATTTTATGGATTTCTGGCAGGTTTCTGATTCAGTGTATTGAACAACTTAAGGCATCTGATCAGGTGTCCTTGAAAGGATAGCATTATTGACAGTAGAGCTCTAAAACAGGCTAGAGAGCTGTGTTTGTGTTGACAGCATGGTGGGCTGCCTCTACAGCCCTGTCTCCTGTATTATAGTTACACACACACAAAGAGAAACGTTCATTATCAGGCACAATTAAGACAAAAAGTAAGCCCTTGCCAAAAATATTAAGCAGCCTACAACTCCAGAGCATGACCAGCTCAAGATTATGCAAACATGACTATGATTACTGGATGAAATATGTTTACTATGTACTCAATACTCAGGTGATGCCATAAGCTACATCTACATTGATAAATAAAAAAGGTTTCTGTGGACAAACTTAAACCACTTGACTTCTGATCATTCATACTTCTTAATTCTTAGCTTAGTTCCCAATTCAGTTTTGACAGGTCCAGTTCTCTCTTTCCAACACAAATCTGTTTCAAAGGTGGTAGCCCTAAACAGTATGGGAATGATCAAGCTATGCCACTTGGCTTCAGCCATCAGTCCCCAGTCCTCTTCCATTTAGCAGTACAAATCTAGCACAGGAGAACAGAAGAGACTCATTAAAGGCAATGGACCCTTACAGAGAAACCACCGATATTATGTCCGAGTCCCATCACTGTCTATTCTGGATAACATGACCCCAAACCATTCCCACACTACAGCTCTACATATCATTTTATTCCACATTACTTAAACCAGGCTGTTCAGGAGCGATGAAGAACTGAGCTGATACATTTTTGTTTCTGACTGTCTGGTAAAATGAAGATAAGCAGTGAGGCTATTGATTGGCTTCATGGAGTGATGGCAGCTGATACTGGCTCTTGTTCAATTTTGGTGACTCAGTTTCAGAAATATCCAGCTCAATACATTCTCACTGAGGAATATCACTTCAGTATCCTACTGCATTGTTGCTACAAAGCTTGGTGAAAAATTAATATTATTACAGATAACGTGCAGCCAAATCATTCTGAAACTCTTACAAAATTTCAGCTATGTAGTATTCAATTTATAACCAGAGTGCCCCATTTACTATAATCATGAAATTGTTATGGGTTGAGTTTGTTTTGTTTTAGAGCTAAAGCTCCAATCTCTAACTTATGATAAGCAGGACTAAAATACATAAGAACGTAAATATTTTGAAAATCTACTTAGTGGATTTTATAGATATCACACAATTCTACTTTATGCTGACTTTGAAGCACTAATTATACAGATACAGTCAACATAATGCTCACACTGTGACCAAATATTTGGAGTAATGCCAATAACACTTAGAAATTACTAACAGTTTGAAAAAACGACAACTTATGTTTTCTTGGGTTTTCAAATCTAATTGGTCTATGAGCCAATTTGATTTTAAATAATATTTTCCTTCCAGATTAAGTGATATTACTACTGCTCTTATATTTACCTCAAATCAGTTCAGAAGTGAAGTGCTCAGCTGGACATTTAACTTTCTGTTTGAGAGTTCATATTACTCTCTTCCCTTGCTCACTCTGCTATTTTAAAATCAGTTCTCTTACATTGAAGTGTAAATGTCTTGGACTGTTGAGATCTTTTGGGAAAGCCTGTCCTATATTTTTGAAGACAACCAGGTAAACCAGGATAGGAAGTTAGTTCTTCTCTTAGATTAATTGGTTAAAGATCATATACAAAGTGTTGGAACAATATAAAAGTTATTTTTGATAGTCAAAAATAGAACTAACTGTAACAAAAAAAAAAATGCAAAGAGCATCATGATAACAAGTAACTGAGCAATAAAGTCATTGTGCATTGTTCTCAAAATGTCAACTCAATTCTCAGCGTCATCAAGTCTTTTCCAATTACCTTAGTTGGTCTAGTAAAATATAATGTAGCATTTCTTATATATCTTCTTGCAGATAGCTTGACAGCAACTTTCTTTTTGTTCCATGTTACCAAAATATTTACAGTCCATTATATTCAATGTTACATAAAACAAAGAAACTTTTTCTTAATTTCAAATATATATATATATATCACACTTAATACACTTTCATCGTGTATTATTTGTTCTTTAAAAACAGCTTATCTGTACGTATTCAGTGAAACATCATCACACTCGGCACACTTCTCACTGAATGCCCTGAAGTTCAAACAAAACTAAGTTAATATGTAATACTACATAAAATTTCTGCAAAACTAAGATTGTTAATTGAAACACCAGCATAATTGGAAAGAGCATTTTAAATTACTCTTAAGATAAAAACTGATATACATTAATGTAAGCAAAGACAATGACAATTTAAACCTCTACTGTACAATATTTTTTAAGTTGTTCCTGTTCTTTGATGGTTGATTAAATATGCCAATCAATGGGCCAAATTCTGAGATCATAACTCAGGAAGCAACGAAGACATCAAGCTTTGGCCAAATGATTTAATAACCCAACAATCCTGTTAGTAAAATCTGTGTGCATTTAGATTTATAAATTATCAATGGAGAGGTGAAGTAATTTTTGTAGGTACTGCCTTGGCTGACACACTGCAAAGCAAATCAAATAGCAGTAGCGCAAAAGCATGTGCTGGTATAGCCAAAGTTTTCTAATTAGGGAATGTTTATTTCCATTAAGGATGAGACATGAAATTCAGTCAGAGTCTGAGTCTCAGCTAATAGGCTATATACTTCCTTTGTTCAAAATGCACTTGTGCACAAGCAGCACTGGGCCACAGTAACTCAAAATCTGGACTAACTTTGCATGTGACAGCCATCGTGTTGACTGCAACAGTTAAAGAAAAATTGTGCCTTCTCAGGCAGAGATCCTCTGCTTTTTCTGGTAATCGGGAACACATTCAGGGAGGTGGGGGAGCAAGAGGGAGAACCCAAAGCGCTATGTTCTATTCTGCATTAAGGAATAGACATTTTTATCTCTTGGAAGGATAAAAAAAACATTTCTCAGCAATTCAAACATTTTGTTTTACCAATACACAATTCTGCCTCAGAGACTGAATTCTGATACTTGAGGTAGAGCAGTATAAAGCTTAGAAACTCTAACTTATGACCTTGGAGCAACTGATCCTAAAGGGAGTTGTCCAAATCAGCTGCAGGTAAAGCAGGCAAATCTTACACAGGGAATACGTACCCCAGTTTACAAAAGAGGATGGGATTACCATCCAGCTGCACATCTATTAGTCTGACTTCATGTACATGTGAGTTCAGGAAACATTTGAAGGGAATGTTCAACGGAAGTCAAGAAAGTAAACATAAAATGAGATAGAAGCCAACGTGGATTTAGAAAATGTAGATTTCCCAGATAAAGTCGACATCATCTTTGTAGGATAATTGACTTGCTTGATAAAAAGCATACAGTAGATATAATCTCCATGAATTTAAGGATAGTATTTTATAAGGCATTACCTGGGAAATATTTTGAACTATAGGAAGTAGTAATTAATACAGAATTTACAGTAGTACATATACAAGAAGAGGTAGAAACGTTGGAGCTCCTCTGCCTCCAGTCCAAGTTGATCATAGCAAGCCAGCAATGCATTACGAGTGTCATTGGAGCACTTCGTAGGTTAGTGTTCTGAAAACACTGCTATTATACTATTTTTCTCTGGCTTTACTGCAAATTGTGCTGGATTTTATCAATGGTGCTATTCACATGGATAAATATATCTAGATATGCATAGAATTCCTGTAAATTCAGCAATAGTATTTTAACAGGAAAATGAACAAACACAGAATGAGTTTCAAGCCACTTCATTGTAGAGGTTTTTTTCTGGCAGATAAAAAACTGAATCTAAATCTAAGATCCCCACCATGAGTCCTATAAAGTTTAAATCAAAGTTAAGGTATATTATTCACTCCAGCACCAGTAGTGCTTACTGTTCTTCAAAAGCAAAAAAGTCTTAAAAACTAGCATTTATTCATGGGCCACAGAGGCCCATGAAGCAGAGGACATGTATGTGACAAAAAAGGACATAGGTTACATTTTGAAATGTTGAGCAGCCTTGTATACAGGGAGGTGGAAAAAAAAAAAATCTCAGAGGTTGCTCCCCAACTTTCAAGACTACATCAGCCTTGAAAGTCAGAACAGAATGTGTTGAAATATTCTACAGAGTATTACTGCCTGAAGTACTAACATTTAAAAATGCTACACTTGAAGACACCTCTAATTGGTTTGAGACAGAAGTGTTAATTTTTTGTGGATAGCAGCATGCATGAAAGTAAATCTGAAACCTGTAAAACTTTATGGGCGTGATTTTTATTTTTATGGAGCTAAACCTCCTGTCAAGGTTTGCTTTCACTATTATATAACTCTACAACATTCCGCAAAGACCTTTCACAAACATCCAATTTATATATAATGGTGAACAGCATTTCAAAGGGGACTTTCTAAAAACATTTCACCTCAAGAAATGGGTTTGACTCTAGGATTCATACCACCAAGACAGAGGCCCACAGAGATTGAACAGAGAAACAAACTGCCTAAGGCTTCCCAATAATTTTTCCTGAATTGAGTACTGTGATGAATAAATGCAAAATTTCCCTTTTCAGCTCGGTCAATGTATTTTTAGAAGAGCAGACTGGAATCTCACCTCAGCAAAACACTATTTTCAGTTCTGATTCAAGGGGTCTTCCTGAAGCCTGCTTTGCAGAACAATGTCCTCTTAGTGTATATACCAATAGACAGGATGTGCTACTGACCTAAAAGCAAGGTAAGGTCAATACTGTCAAATGCATATCAATTTTAATAGGGCTACTTCCTTAGAATTTGACTTAAGTTATACCATTGCGCTACTGACATACTTCATACCTCAGCATCCATCAAGCCAACTTTCATATCAACTGAGTCTAACACTATTTTATGACTATGCTTGATCTGAAACCAAAACAGTGACTATTTGCTATCAATTTCCTTTTTCTTTCCAAGAAATCCTACTTTAAAAGATAAATGTTTCAATGGATTGATAATAAGTAGTTTAAGAAACAAGGTCAGGTAGCAAGTATGAGCTCCGTAACTAGCACGAGTGCAAGTACACATTTGGCATTTTACAGAACCTTCAGACTTAGTTTGATTAGTTATTAAAATTATGGCTAGACTAGAGGGAGAATCACAATAATTGGTATAGGTCATAGATAATCAAAAGTGTCTCTCCCATTGGGATGAAACCTATTAAAATCAGATATTTAAATCTCTTTACACTTGCATATTCAACTCACGTGCAAAATTACTTGTCCCAAATCCTAGTCTCCAAGGAAGATTGCAGACATTTTTCATTGTTCTTTATTTGGCGCTAATTAACATTTTCAAGAGGTTTGAGACAGACGAAGCTCAGTATACCCCAAAGAAATGATTCTTTCTTGATGCCAGACCTTTGCTTTATCTTGTTAAAGAATCAACGTTAAAGCTCTGAACATTTAGATTACTTCAAATGGCATCTCAAAGGCTAGTATCTAAAAAAAAATATTAAATGCGGCCCATTATTTCTATTGTGAAGATCTGCACTTAAATTTTAATCATATCAATTTTAATTACTGATCGTAAAGTCTAGCTTTGCTATTGAGACTGTTGTTGCAATTTTACCATATTAATAATTGTTATGACAAAGGAATAAGATTAAATCAAAAGCTATTTTGTCCAAAGTTAAAAAAAAGAAAAAAACAGCAGACAGCACTTGAAAAATAACTAGCCAATATGTATTATGCCATTAAATTTACTAATGCAAAGTTAAAATGTAAGTGCCTAATAAAATCCTGTCAATGCCAAATGAATGCCTTCAAAATCTGTGGGGTTGAGTCCTGAGAATTGTGCATAATTCAGAGTTTTGGTTAAAGGTAGGATTTTTTGTGTAGATTTTATTTTTATTCTCATCTAAAATTAAAAGTAATCAAATCTGTAGCCGTACTTCATAGACAGCACCTAGTAATAAAAAGCTTAAAAAAATTCTTTGTTATTTAACACAGGGTAGACCCTTAACATATTACTTAGAGATTTACTACTCAAATCATTGTATTTGTTGTGGTCTTAGAAATAAAAAGTGATACATCCCTTTCACTAGCCACAATTCAAAAAGAGAATAGAAAGGAATTTTGAATAATAGCTGCCTCTGGGGCACACATGTAGCCCTTGATAGTTGACCTAAAGCTCAACTTTGAGCTTTAAAGCTTTAGCTTTCCAGCACCAGCTTAATGACAGATGACTAGTCGCTTGCCAGTCTCACCATTGGTAATGTCACTCCAATCAGCTGTGATAAAAACTCCTTAGAATAATTAATACAGTATTTTTTGTAACTCCTTCATGATTCACATAACCATTCAGTCTCTGGGAATGCTTTGCTTTGATTTTCTTACCTCAAAGCGTAAAAACAATTTCTTTCCTGTAGTCCAGAGTATTTATCCAGCAAATGAAAGTGTGTGAATGAAGAGCAGAAAGAAGGCAGAAACCATGGTTACTTGCCAATCAAGTCAATATACTAAAAGAGATTTTACTCACCTTGACAACGTCCCTGCGCATACAATGCAGTCACACTATTAATCCTAATAGTTTCACTATTACTCATAATTTGAAGTGCATTCCTCATTTTCATATCCATGAAAATGCTACAAGAAATGTGTTAGATCTTCAAAGATTTCACTCAATCAAGGCTGAACGTGAATTCAGTGCTTGTACAGAAAAGGATACATGAGAAAGCATTCAGCAATCTTCATTAAACTATTGCTAGTGATGCAACGTTTCTTACCTGACTATATTGTCATATTTCTACTCTCGCCCAGAGAGTGTTCCTTTCTGTATCAGCATAAGCTTTCTTATGGACTGTACAACAAATGGATTCATCTCTACCAAGAGAAAAAGACTCTTAATAAGGTCAAGGCAGCAAAATGACCACTCCAAACGCACTTGGCACTAACAGAGATTATGCAGAGCCTACATAAATGAAGTCCTCACTACTCACCATGACACCTATTAAGAAAGTGTGTTGCCATGATTATCTGCATTGTTTTTTAAGGGAATTAATACTGATGCAAGCAAGCTCTGGAGCAAGAGCATACTACAGCCACCATATTGGCACAAGTACCAGTCTACAGATCAATCTGTCATTTGCCATCCCTTCTTTATGGCTTAAAGAGAGAAGGTAACAGACTGAACAGTGGGGATGAGAGCACTCAGACACCTCTATAGTAGGACATGACAGCTGAGGACCACAGGGTTAAGAGCAGCAGATTTGAGAGGTCTTACGGAAAAGGTACACATTTTAAAAAACAAAAAAANCTCATCTGTTGTGGTAATGAGGAAAAGAATGGAAAATTGCAATGAGTCATCTTTATCTATTGATACTCTCTTTTGAGATCTTGCAAGTCCTGACACAGTGGAGAGAGATAAACCAACCCACTTAATTTTCTATACCAAAATTCACTTCAGATGTTGTGGACTGAGAGAACAAGAGGAACCTTCTAAGTAAATCTCAGTGGTAAGCAATCATGAAATGAGATGAGAAAAGCAGCAGCAAAAGCCTGCTGAAGATGTACTCTCTATGCAGACACACTCTTAATTTTTATTCCCGTTTTAAGAGTGTCCCAATACTTTAGTGAAAATAGTTTTCCAATATTTAGTTTACTGGATTGTAACATAGTTGCAGAACCATTAATTAAAAATGTGTTAAAAGCCCTCCACATTAAGGCAGCACTATAATTAGTTTAGCAGAGCAGTATGTTTAATGGTAGGAGAACATGTCCAATAATACTACTCAGCAGGAATATCTAACATTATCTGTCATTGCCCTAAGAAGATTATTGAGCAATGCAATGCTTAAACAGACCCAAATCTTGTCACAATCAAAAATCAAAAACTAGACTAAACTTGAAAAGTATCCAGGAAAACAAACTTCTCTATAACATTTTGCCATGATTTTTTTTCAAGTGTTCCCTAAAAGAAAATCACAGACAAGACAGTATTTGACATTACTGTCAGCACCAAGTAACAATTTATTTTTTTTCCTTTAGTTAGGAACTAACAAGTGTTCATTCCAAGGAATCCAATTCCCAATTTCTACCAAAATACATTAAAAAAAAAATCTTACCCATTGACAGATTGAAAGCATTGTCATGTACTTTGATGTAGCTACACAGGTGAAAGCTTTGCATTACCAGAGATCCCATTATAACACCAAATTCATCGTTAGTGGAACTTCATAGGAAATATTCCTTGCTGTTGTCAAAGCAACAGCTTCTTGTGAGTAGCCAAAGCCTCACAAACTTGAGAAGGCCATCCCACAAAGTAGGTAGGAAATCCTTTCTTTCCTGGAAGATGTGGTCCTGACTCTTACATCAAGATATGGTTTTATAGATACCTGGCACACGAAAGGATTTTATTCTACCGCTTAGTGGAGGGGATCCACTTTGTCAGATGGATCCTGTCCCTTTTTCCAGCAGCCCTTGATCCTCAAAGTTGGTTCCATGTTCATAATAGACTAATCCCCGTTCTTGACATCAGCTGTGCAACCATTTGTTGATCTGCAGAATCTGTCTACTCCTTCTCAAACCCTTCCTCCTCATGGGCAAGATTGAGGAGAAAATCAGATGGGCCTCTATGCTGTTAACCACCATCCCTAGAGCCATGCAATCGCAGTTGATATACTCCAAGTCTCCTCTGACAATAATGCTGGTGCCCACATGGAAGAATGGCAGGGCATAATACTCCAAGGGCTAAGAAAATCTCCACAGTCTTTCCACAACATCCCAAATCCAAGCCCCTGGCAAGCCACAAATCTCCCAGGACAGGTCAGGTCAACAGATGGGGTTCCTCCGTCCCACACAGCAAAAAGTCTCCCAGAATGATAACTCACCTCTTCCTCACAGACCTCCTGTATGGCTCAGGCTAAATCAGCATAGATACTTTGATGGGCTGATGTCCTAGGCTCCTACCTGCTGTTTTGGCACTAAACCCATTCTGTAGTTGCCAATCTGCTGGCAGAGGAGCAAGCCTCCTCCTGGTGCCAGAAAACACCAGCTTCCAGCCTTCACTGTCGCAGGAGTCTTCTATTTCCCAACCTTGTAAGCACATGAGAAGACCACCTCCCCCTGCCCCAGGCTCAGTGACAGGCCCCAGGCACTCCTTGCCCCCACAGCCTAAGGAGCTACATACTGAGCAGGACAGACCAGCAGCTGAATGGAGGCCCCTGACGTGCCAGGGCGCATGAATGCTCTGGGGCCTGTCACCACCATTGTTGAACACACATACAGTCTCCTTGGCCAAGATTTTGGCCCCCCTCTATGTGCAGAGCAAATTGCCATGTCTGTTGGCTGCCTTCGTTAGCTGCGCTGTCAAACAGACCAACATATATCATCTGCCATTCTCCAAACTCTTCCAGCTACACCTACTATAAAGAAAAGTATTAAAAAAGAACTAAGCCTAGGAAAAAATATCCTCATTCGCGTGGTTAATAGCAGGATTGGACATAGCAATATTTTCTCCTAAACATAAAATAATAATAAAAAATTACCATTGTGATAAAGTTAGATCAAAAAATTTTTACAGTTCCCCTGATCAGTCAATAAACCTCTGTCAGAGAGAAGCCCAGAATGAACAGATATAACAGCTTTCAGTCACCACATATGTCTTCCAAATGTCCAGTTACAAAGAGACATAATATTGACATGGTGTCAGGTCTTCACACTACAAAATTAATAACGCTTTCAGCAACTATGTTATAATCTAATGACAAAAATACTGCAAAATTGTTTTCTCTGAAAACAACTGGAACACTAATATTTCAAAACTGACTTGGTAGGAATGACAGAATTGGTTGGGCCAGACAAATGCCTTATCGTGAAAGAAAGTCTACAGCCAAATAAAATAAACTCACTGTAACAAGTACTGCAGAACTTCATTATCTGCATAAAGGGAAAAAAAAATGATTGTGCAAATAAATTACAACCGATTAATACACTGAGTGTGAAATGGGAAGTCAGATCACAGAAAAAAACATCTTTAAACACATAAATAATGATTCTTTCGAAGCAGCTAGTCAGAAAATCCCATGAGTTCTTGATTTAGACATAAACATTGTGCCAGACAATGTAACCACTCTGATACTGCATTCTTACCTGGTACTCAAATTCAACATCCCTCAAGGGAAAAGAAAGAAAAAACAACCTACTAAAGAAAGTTTAATTTCAAAAAGACAAAGTGCACGACAGTGTCAAAACTCACCAGAAGAAAATTACAAGTAGCCAAAAGACTAAAATATTGTGATCTGAAATACAACAGAAAAAGTAAACAAACTCTAACAGCTGTGACTTTAAAAGCCTTTTTCCTACTTCATTATCCCCCCAAAAAGCTAAAAGGGATAAACAACGGAGCTGTAGAGGAACAGCAGGAGTAAAAGATGGTTCAAAACATGGAGGTCACGTTCACAGCTTTGTAGAGGGAACCCGTGCTATTTGAGACGCACATAAGTGCTTTGGAAACAGGATGAATAGAGAGGCGATAATATCCAATGATGATACAAAATTATTCAGGGTAGTAAAACCTATAATAGACTACAAAAAAATTGCACAAGGATTTCGTAATATCGAGAGACTGGTTGACAAAATACTTAATGAAATTTCGTGTTGACAAATACAGAACAACATAAACAGAGAAAAAAGCAACTATACTATACCCACACAGTATTTGGCTCATAACTACTTCGGAAGGGTATCTTGTGGATAGTTCCCTGAAACATCAGCACATCATAGAATGGTTTGGGTTGTAAGGGGCCTTAAAGATCATTGAATTTCTAACCCCCCCCTGCCATGGGCAGGGACACCTCCCACTAGACCAAGTGCTCAGAGCCCCAGCCAGCCTGGTCTTGAACATCATTCAGAAGCCAGCAAGACCACAACCAGAATGTCAAGAATTTTTAGTAAAGAAACAGAGAAAAGGAAAAAAAAAATCTAATAATTCCATTACATAAATTATTTTTGTTCTTGCATCCTGAACAGCACATGTAATTCTGACTGATCCATCTCAGGAAGGACGTGATAAAAGGGAAGAGCAACAAGGATCATCTGAGATATATAAAGGATTCAATATAAGTAGAGTTTAAATAGAGCCAGGCTCCCTGACTGAGGAAAAATGCCAAATGAAAAGGGATGAATAGGGAATGATTAGTCACTACTTCTCATAAAACTAATGGACACCAAATGAATTTTTCAGGCAGCAAGATTAGAACAAAAAAGTCTTTTCCACATACATGTAAATAAATTATTGGATTGACTGCCACAGCCATCAATGAAGATGGATTTAAAAACTGATTACAAAAATTCAAAGGTGATTAACATAATAGGCTGAATGCAACTTCCTCCAGTTTAGGAAGCCTCTACACTGCAGCCTGCCAAAAGCTGTGTGATACTTTGTGTTTTGACTGCTATTTTTTTCTGATATGCCTTTCTCACCTTTGAACTTGTGTGGTGCAGTTTCAAGTATGGTCTCTCAATACCTGAATCAGTACAACTGGAAGAGCAACCAGCTTCAGTCCTGATGAAACAACAGTGCAAAGGGCTCAGCCCACAAGTTTTAAGATCTGCCATAACCGCCTTGATGATGGTCTTAAACCAATCCAAGTGCAGCCTGCCTCCAAAAGAGAAGGTCCCACGCTTGTCTCCATGTCCTACTGTAGGGAAAAAAAAAGTTGTTCAGTTTTTATGGGTCCGTATCCCATGATTGGGACTGGATTGCTGTGCAGCCACAAGATCAAGCACAAACAGGTTTGACCTACCATGTGGCAGCTTGAACACCTCCTGATGGTGCTCTCTACGGGACTGGTGCACATGCTTTACCAAAAGGCTTCCTCAGCATCCAATCGTCCTGCTGAGGAATACTAAGGCATATTTTGTAGTGTCTGTTATTTAATAATGCTAACTTTTTAATGTGTGGATATGTCTGCCTTTAAAAATCCAAGGCTGTTCATGATCCTTAAGGATAACAACAGTATTCTCAGAATAATGATCAATTACGAACATACTTTCTCCACAGAATCACAATACTTTGAGCTTCTGCATTTCAATATTTTCTCTTCCATAAATGTGAAAAACTCACATAGCCTCATTTATTCATTAGCTACACATTATATGCTACTGTTCAACATTTCTTGTTGAATTATATTTCACTAATAAAACATAACTTCACTTCCTCTGAAATTTGCTTCCTTTAACTTCATAAAAAGATTTTATTTTTTTTCCCCTTTGGGGCATTTCAAAGCATTTAGACTGTAATTAGCCTCCAAAATAAATTTCAAGTATCAAATACATGCTGAAGGAAACCAAAGGTTTTTTACAATGCAAAGATCACATGTGAAAATTCTGCATAAAAAAGAAGAGCTTCCCTTTTCATTACTTTATAGAATGGAGTTCAAGTACATATTTCTGAGTCACACACATCTCAGTAAAATTAAATGACTGTACATAAAGCAGTATTGTTTTGTGTCTAGCAAGCAGCGACTCCTATTTTACATAGTACTTGCTGAAAGCTGACATCCTGAATAAGACTGATGTTTTAACCTTTCAAGAGACATAAATAATAAATTTGGTCAAGGACAAAAATCAGACATTTGTTCTAGAAAGTCTTTCAAAATCCTAATAATAATGTTGTTGATAAACATACATGGCAGTTTTCAGTGCTTTTAAATAAAAAAATAATGAATTATATACTAAACATACCAAATAGCGAATAAAACTTGCAAATAAAATAGGATGACTGCATACAGTTCTAGTAAATTAGAATACCATTATCTGCTTTGGCAAACTTACATAATGGCTTATTTTAATTTCTAGGGTTTCTCCCCAAACTTCTTATTTTGCAATTCAGCAAGCACTACTGCCATCTCCTGATGTTCAGCTGTATATATCAAAATACATCTATTTTTTGTATAAGTGTTGTTAAATCTCTCTAGAACTTAATGTTCAATGACTCAGCCATTTGCTGGTAGTGTTTTGAAATCTATTTTTCCTAAGATGTTGACTTTATTTTTGTAACTTCAAAAGGTTTTCTTTCTTTATGGAGCAAATACATCCCATCTCCTGTTTCTCATATTACTGACACTGATGTCATCTGAATGACATAATGAGCTTTATCTTCACATGAAGTCATTTTACCACAAAGACCACTCCTTTGGCTGAGGTCAATTTGAAACGTAACACATTTGCTCCTAAAAAACACCACTGTTTCTCATTTAGACATAAAAAGTATTCCTTAGTTTTTAAAGCATGAAAAATACTCAGTTTTGCACTCAAGTACAAAACTTCCCAATTTTTTGAAAGAAAAATGGGATTATCCAAAAGAAGAAATATGCTGTTTGGAGATGAGATTTTAAAGGTCACCAGAGCTCCCCAAAGGTAATCTCAGTCACAGATTTGAAGTCCCAATCCACTGTATCTATTTTGCAGTTTCTCCTCCAGCTTGTCAAGCAGTTATATACACAAGAAAGCAGAGAAAGCAAAGAGAAATGAACTCTTCAGTGATTAGGAATGTGGCAAATATGCATAACCAGGATTCAGGTCATTGCTTCAATAAAAACAGATTTTCACTAAGCAGGACAGCTCCTGGAGGAGAGATTTATTAGCCTCTATGTTTCCTACCCATCTGACCCATCAGCTTGTTGGCTAATACAGGTTAATCACAGTTTAAGCAGGAAGGCCAGCCAAGGCCCAAAAAACACTTCTTGACAAAAGTTCACTATGCTCTTCCAACACAACATTTATTTCAACAAACTGATACATTCCAAGAAGCATCTAATTATTACGAGAACTGGTTGGAAATTTTAGATAGACGTAGGGCTGAACCAGGAAAAAGTGAAAATGAATACTGGGCTATGAAAGCATAGCCCAGAGGACCAGTTCTGGACCAAAAAAAAAAAAAAAAAAAATCACACCGCTGAACCATATTTCCCTGTCTGGAAACCAGTCCTGTAAAGGACAGACTATCCCAGGACTCTTAAAGAACTTTGGAAAAGAGGGGAGGAAAGAGAACAATCTGATGAAGGGAAAAAGCTATCAATAGTAAGAAGCATTGACCCCAGTGGAAGGCTGGATCTCATCATTGTGTTCCATAGATTTAATTGCATAACTAGTCCTGTAGCCTTCAGCACAACTCCTCATCCGGTTTAAGATTACAATTGTTTACCAAACCTGACTATACACTAAGTCTTCTTCAGGATCACATCTCTATGGAGTCCTGTGTACTAGCCAACCACAACCTAGACTTCAGAAAGTCCCAAACCAAACATGGTTTTAACAGATCAGAAGACCTGACTTTGCTTATAACAATTTTACATCAACCTAAGTTTGGTGAAACCTGCAGAGCGATTGCTAATATGTAAACAGAAATTAGACTTGAAAAAGTACTATAATATTTAGCTCATCATGTTGACAGTAGCGCACACTCAGCATTTATTTACTGGTTGCATCCTTTTCGAGGTTTGTTTACTTGTACCATTACTGACCTTTTTTTTCTTTTTTCCTCAAAATTACTGTTATTTTTAGATGAAATAGACACTTCAATATGGCCATGCAGAAAGCAAACAATGGTATCAGCAGAAGAGTTGGGTAGAGAGGAACCTGATGAAATTCAACAAGGGCAAGTGTAAGGTGCTGCACCTGGGGAGGAATAACCCCACATACCAGTACAGGTTGGGGCTGACCTGCTGGAGAGAAGCTCTGAGGAAAAAGACCTGGAAGTCCTGGTGGACAACAGGATGACTGTGAGCCAGCAATGTACCCTTGGGGCCAAGGCGGCCAAAGGCATCCTGGGGTGCATCAGGAAGAATGTGGCTAGCAGGTTGAGAGAGGTTATCCCACCCCTCTACTCCACCCTGGGGAATCCCCATCTGGATTGTGTCCTGTTCTGGGCCCCCCAGTTCAAGAAGGACAGGTAAGTGCTGGAGAGAGTACAGCAGAGGACTACAAAGATGATTAGGGGCCTAGAACATCTCTCTTATGAGGAAACGCTGAAGGACGTGGGTCTTTTCAGTCTGCAGAACACTGTGGGGGGAGCTGATCAATGCTTATAAATACTTAAAGGACGAGTGTCAAGAGGAAGGGGCCAGTCTTTTTCAGTGGTGCGCAGTGACAGGATAAGAAGTAACAGGCACAAACTTGAACATAGAAAGTTCCATCTAAACATGAGGAGGAAATTCTTCACGTTGAGGGTGGCAGAGCACTGGAACAGGCTGCCCAGAGAGGTGGTGGAGTCTCCATCTCTGGAGACATCCAAAACCCACCTGGACATGTTCCTGTGCAACCTGCTCTAGATGGACCTGCTCTGGCAGGGGGGTTGGACGAGATGATTTCCAGAAGTCCCTTCCAACCTCATATTCTGTGATTCTATTATTTTATGCTATTGTGGATATCACCTCGTGGAAAGTCCTCTTTCTCTATACCAACTCTGAAGTGCAAATTTTGTGGATGTAATTAAAAGTGATATCCAGAATATTAATAATAATTATTTAAGTATTGGTTTGGTGCAACAGCATGGCTTTTAAATATACTGAAATGGAATTCTCTTTGGAATAAGGTTTCACTCATTTGATGTAAACACTTTGTCTACCCAGATAGACCATATTATGCAATCATACATATGTAGTACATAACAATGCATATTTAATAATCTGCAACCAGTAAATTGTGTTATGCCAGTTCTCAGTCTAACCAGAGTTGTTTAAATTTTCTTTTTTCATCACAGCCATTCCTGAAGATATTTCACATTTAACAAATTAAATAACAAACAACATCAATCAGAGCCTACTTGTAAATTAGTGACAAAAAAGCATACCTAGAATCAATATGTATGAGGATCTACAACCTGGACAAGTGCAACACTCAAGTTGCGTTTTTACTCAATATCTCTAGCATGATTTTTTTGGCACAGAACCATTTTTTTCTACTTTACTGCTGGCTGATATCCATGTTGAGGTTTTTCCATTAGCACAGCCTATTTCCCCTAGCATTTCAGAGGGCCGCATTCAATTTCCTCTCTGGGAATTTGAGCAGAAAAAGGGATTGGCATTCTTAAATTTTGAAGCTAGTTTCAGCTAGCTATTTCATCATCATCTTCCCCCCCCCTTTCTTTGAATTACACCACTGCATTTTTCTTATCCTCCTCCATGACTCAATTGTTTCATTTCCTCCCATAGTCTTTTAATTGACAACCATATTCATCACCTCAAAGGATTCTAATCCAAAGGCATGTCACTCTGATAATAAAAGTCTTAGTTTGTGAGTTAGAAACCACCTTGGTTTTGTGTCTTGGGAAAACAAAGAAAGAGGAAAACCAAAGGTAGCATACTAGCCCAAGTTCCTACGCAACACTGAAAGTCTAAATACCTTTTTTTTTCCTGCAGTGGATATTTACTTACAGCTAACCAAGTAGAAAAACAAACATCAGCGAAGGATTTCTTTGGCTGTTACAATGCTTCCTAGCACCTAATCCTGAATTATGTTGTTGTAGACAAAGAAGTCTGTTCCTTTTGCATGCAGGCTGGAAAAGGTAAAGTTCTACTAATTAAAACAGATCCATAATTCTTAGTCTTATACAAGCAATAAGGATCTATACAGGTGATCAAACGCAGGCTGAACTGATCACTGCATGGCCTAAGTATGCAAAAGCAGTGCTGTCTCCCTGGCAGGTGAAGCATTAGGTGTCTCTTGTCACCACACAGCGCATTAGAAACATGCTCCAGAAACAGCTTGGATGACTGTTGTTGTGTGTGTCATATTTTTGGAGCTGGCACAAATGCTAGAGAGATGTTGTAGGGAATTCAGCTATGGAAAATTAACACTGTTAGTAGTATAATTTCATTACCATCTCCTAAATGCAATGTATTATTAGACTACTAATGTGTTTAGGTAAATAAAAACTGGCTTTCATGATGATTACAGGATGTAGATTAAATAGGTATGGAATCAAAATTTTGCACTACTTCAGTGTTAAAAGGCGTTAATTTAGGATAAGTTACTTCTTGAAGCACATACAATTGTAAAAGAGAACTCACAGGAGATGCACCAGTACTTTAAAAAAAACACTAAAAAACCCCAAAAGAAACAAAAACCATTTTTGTCCAATAATGATTAACCTTTTAAAATACAAATTTATCAACCTATATGAATGTTTTTGTCACTTTTGAGGTATAGCTTTCATAGCAGTGTGTGCATGTAGGAGGAAGCAGTCTCTCATCAGTGGGTTGATACAATCATGACCAGAAGTTTTCACGAGAAAGGAAAAAAGCAACATACAGTGCTGGCCTGTTACTCTTCACATCTTAAGTTTCCTACCTCTAGTCAACGTGGAGCAAGGAATGAAGAGCAACTCTTACACCCATAGGTAACACGCTGACTTCAGAGTAATGCACAGTCACTATCTGTCATGCTGTGGGGTTTAGTGCTTTTGCTTCAAAAAAATGAAGAACTCACTATAAGTTAAGCCATTTGTATTTTCATTCGTTGCATCTCTGTGTATTGTCAGTAATAAGGTGGACAGTGAACTGAGGAGCAAAACTGCCACACACATACATACACTTCACTAAAATAGCCCATTTAGGCAAGAAGTAAAAAGTTTGCCTCATTAAATCCACTGGGGTGATTTGATTCTAATCCTCTTAATAACACAAACAATAAAAAGCATTTCTGAATGATAACTTCATAGTTCACGTCCTGTCTTTCATTCTCAATAAGAAATGTTGTACAGTTATTTATGCCAGGCTAAATTCAATTATTTGGTATTATTCACAAGGGTACTACTTCTCTTTCCAGGTATTGGGTTTATTTTTGTGGTGAATTAGTCAACCAATAGTTTCTCATAATTTTAAATGGGCTCTTATAATCATTGTTACAAACTACAACAGTGTCTTCTTTCTAAAGAAGGATAAAAGACTTAAGAGTGCTGCATATTTCTTAGCTACCAAGCATCTATATGATTCTCAAGGGCTTAGATATTTGGTGGATTGTGGAAATGTTGTAGCTTTAAATTCATAATTTTAAAATTGAGTAAAACTTTTGGAAATAAATTTTCTCTGTCTTTGGAGATGTTACTAGGATCAGAAATAAAGTATTAATGATAATGACACTCATATTCATCTTTTGGTGATATTTCCCCTTAATAGATTCGCTCTCTCTTTAAATGACATTTACATGATAGAAATTAAATTAAATTTCAGTGTTTGACAGCCAAACATAAAGGCATAGAGCCGATACATACCAAGTTCTCTGCTCAACACTAGATTTTTTTTGTGAATATGATTTGGGCTGATTATTGCACATCAGGAGACATTGCACAAGGAGACTGAATCTCACAGTATCTGACTTCTCCAGGACACATTGGTCAAATATGTACCACCCATTTTAAAATTAAATTGGACAAAACATACATGCATTTGATCTTTTCAAAAATGAAGAACCCAACATCCAAATGCAGCAAAATATTTTGTTCTTGATGCAAAACCCGCTACATTGAATGAGAGGAATCTCACAGGTCTCATTGTGCTTTTGACCAGGGTCTTAAAATCCAGGCTGCCTATTTCTTCATAAACTCCAAGCCCACATCACTCTTTCACACACACCAGCAATCAGACTTGATAACTACAACTTATTTTCTAGACAACATCTGTAAGTAGTTTCCAAATGACTGAACACATTCCCTTTGCTCCTCTGCATAGGTGTGATCTTGCTGCAGTAAACCTCAAAACTCATCAATACCAAAAATCTTGACACTGCATTTTCAGTGCTTTTGCCAAATTAATTCACCACCATTAAATCCCACCTCAGCCAGCTGGGCTTTTTATCTCCTGTGACAAAACCACAATCTCAACAGCCAAAAATGACCCAACTTAGTACTTCTTGTTTATTTAAAGAATTTATGAATCTTACATGTTATCTTCATCGCTCCGAGAATTTCTGAGCACTGACACAGAGTCTGAGAATTACTACATCCATTTTAAGAAGATACTACTTCAAGGCTTAGGTTTTTTGGGTGTTTTTTGGGGGGGTAGGGTGTCTTTGGGAGGTTTGGTTGGGGTTTTTTGTTTTGGGGTTGTTTTTGAAGGTTTCCCTGTCCTGCTTCATTTTTGCAGATTCATAGCTGCAAACCAACAGTGCCATCCACTGTTCCTCAGGATAATCTTACTCAGTGGATTTTTCCCACTGTTAAATAAAATAAGACACTATTTTAGAGTCTCAATGCTTGCAAACACTGGAGTCCTGGTACAGGCCAGAGCTTAATGCTTCTAAAGAAAAAAGCCACACTGCAATTGTAGGGGTTTGTATGGAGGATAATATAAAATCCTGACTGAGTTCTACAGAAAACTTTACAAGCAATTCAGATTTCTCTCCTAATACTGTAGTTTTTTCATTTAAATATACTGTATATAATTGAATTTTTAAAGGGCTGTAGGCTAACTTCGCATCCCAATCACAAATGGGGCAATTCTGTCATTGCATCAACTTGCTGTCAGCATGGTCGGTTCTGGAACTGATGCTTCCCTCAGAGGGGTGAAGCTGCGCAGCGTAAGCAGGGAAGCTGGGCACAGCATCCGCGCCCGTGCTCAGAAAAGGTGCTTCAGCAGTACAAAGCTGGGCTGGTTTTCAGCCATTTCTCCAATAATCTATACAAACCTCTATTGCTGGACGCTCAGGTCCTCCTACAAATAGTTTTTGTTGATCAAAGAGGGAACCAGCAGCTTAGGAGAGACATCAGAAATTAGTCATTTACACTGAAATTGGGAAAAGAGGTTAGAATAATATATTCATAACATAGGAAGAAAGGAATAAGTAGGTCAGTAACAGAGAGGATGTAATGAGACATAGCACTTTTAGCATGAAATCATGAATTTTTCTATTTGTTTTAGGGATTCTGGCAAATATATCATTCTAGGTAGATTTAAGGAGGTAAAGATGTATGCAACTGCATCTAAATGCCCTTCCCCAAAATGAACAGAGTTATTATGTGAATTGTGACCACATAAAAGCTGTAATTACAGACTTGGAAACTAATGCAATGGGGCCTATGTACTGCAGGACAAAACATACTAGCATATACAATCTTGGTGTAAGCTAAGAGACTACAGTTAAATACATACAGAGAGAGAATAACCGCCACTTCATTATTACTTTTTCTAGAAGTAGTATCTTTAGTGAATGCTGGAACAAATGAGTAAAATCAGAAGTTCTGATCCATATAGCTCTAGTTCATGTAAAAATTTAAGTTCCTGTGTGCTTTTCCCTGGTGAATGACTGTTACAGACTTCTACAGCCCTATTTAGGCACAAAAAATACTTGCCTAAGTAATTGCTGTATCTCTATGCTGGAACAATAATACAGGCTCTCATGGCATTCAGTCGTGCATTTCTACAATTAATACTGTTAGAAGTATTGCAATATAAAAAAAAATGCAGCATAATATTTAAAAAGAATATTTAAAAAAAATTTGCTGTTCTAATATAGTTTACTGCTTCTGTACAGCTTGGTGTTTATTTGGATACCCAGACGGTAATAACGAGCAATGTGTTTCTTTATTTCCATTGAAATATTCTTCCTCACTCATGGCACATGGAAATGGAATTATATTTAAAGATGTTACCTCAAAAATTTGGGGTTTTATCATATTATCCCTAACAACAAAGCACCTATTTCTGGCAATATCTACCACTCAGATTGGTAGTAAATATGAAGCAAAATACATATGATTGTCTGCTGATGAATGGAAATATTTTTATGGCAGGTATGTAGTTTGCTTCTTATGTACTAAGATATCAGGATTTAATCTTTCATAGTGCATGCAGCTATACGTAATTTTAATTTAAGCAAAATAAAATTTTCCATACCTCAGTCACAAAACCGAGTAACAAGCTATCTGGAACAGTTGACCATTTGTAGTTTTCCACTATTTATTCCTTTTTCATTGAAATGTAGCTCTAATTAGTAAATTACCACCTGTTTATATTTACAAACTGTTTTAACACTTTCCAGTAAGGCATTAAATGAATGTGTTCTCAAATACTACTGAAGTATCACCTTTCAAAACACACAGAGATCTTATTGTTAAACAGGACAGACAATATGCTGATCTTTCAGATGCATTTTTAAATTTGAGTAGCTGTCAAATGACCTGCAGTATACCTGGATATTCTTTTGTTGAAAACAACAGTTGAAAATTGGGGAAAACAATTTGTCATGGTTGTCTTTGGCCAGAGATCAGTCTGGGTTTTCAAAACTGTTACTACAGGCTGTAATATAATCTCTATTTCACTTCCTAAACAAAATAAGTTTTCTGATGCCATTTCAGGGTCCAGAACCATATGTTCATCATTTATATGATAAATAAGCAAAGAAAGAACACACACTTTTTTAACATCATAAATAAATTTCAGTTCCATAACTGTTACTCAGGAGATAAAAAAGCTCTCCCCTTAAAAAAGAAAAAAAAATATCTTTAAATACAGACCCCCCTATATCATGAGCTTCGGCTGCAGGAAGGATTTTTCATTTTCTCAAGAAATTTATATTTGGATTGACCTTAACAATGTTTTTCCAGTTACAATAAAGAAACATACACCACTATTTGCATGCTTCCCGGTGAGATAAAGACAACCTACAACATCTGTAAAGCAGGTACATATGTAAATTGACTGATTACACCTGAGCCTCCCCAAGCTTTTTTTTGAGGACAACCAAAAGGAGGAGACTGCTTCACCTAAGGATTCCGAGGAGCTGCGTACTCCATACCCTCTTCTGGAAATTCAAATAAGACAAGCCCATTTCAATAGTTTCTCCTAAATACTCCAAAAAGCACACAGAGATACAATCAAATTTTCATGGTCCATCATTTAGGAAAAAACAGGTAACATGGTAAAGTATGTATTATTGCAAAGTCACCTTCACTTCAGCACAAAGTTCTTAAAAACTGTGAATATACTAGCTGTTTGTACTTACAAAGCTAACTAGTAGTGAATGTAAATAAATGTGCATAAATACCATGAAAATACATAGACAAAGCAGTATCACAGACATCACATTTTAGAGAATAAGCAATTTCTGTCAGAATTCAATTTCAATTAAAAAATTAAGATTACAAAGTTTGTGTTGTTCATACTAGCACGTAACTTTTCAAATATGTTCCCCTGAGGTCAAAAAGCATGGATAAAAAGTAGTTAAATTAATGCCTGTTGTACTTTTCATGGGCGTTTATAATAAGCAGGATTTTTAAATAATACTTGAAACATCACCATCAACACTAGCTGATAATAAAACACCATACTTCATTTTTGATTTTTTTTTTTAAACAAGATTTCAATTCCCTGATGCAATTATGGAACTTGAAATGTAATTCTCTAGAACTCCAAAGAAATTACAGCAGAGAAACCCTGTTAAGGGTAAAGCTTGATAAAAAGAACAGTTTCAAAGACCTCTTTTATATTGCTGTTGCCTCATGTCATGTTATATTCTCAGCCTGAGCTGTGTTCATGTCTGTGGAAGGACAATGAGAAAAATCAGAAAGGAAAGAAATCTGTGTAGCTTAGCATTTCAAATAGTCATAGAAAAACATTTGCTGTTGTCCTATTGCAATTTAACATCCTACATTGGGATGTGCCTCTGAAATGCAATAGTTATTTGGTAGGATGTTGACAGAATCATCAGTAATTATCATTTAACCGAACATTGTAAGGAGGCAGAGATAAAACCTAATCTTTAGTCTGATGTCACGCAGCGGGTAATGGAATTTTTTCTTTACATTACTGTTGTGAAAAATTACATCTTATTTTGAACATTTCACAATAGCAAAAACACTGAGCTTAGAACAGGTACTGCAAGCCACATAAAAAAAAAGAAATACAAAACCAAAAAAATACCTCAGTTCAACTCTACACATGTATAGACAAGCAATCTGGAGAGATCTGCTTCTGCAGAAAAGCAGTGTACAGCACTATCAGAGAGGCCTGTACAAAGATAGCTTTGTCACATTGGTCCATGCTTTTCCTGGTCAACTCCGAAGTGTCTCTCTAATTAGATTTGAACCATTAAATGAAAAAGAAAACACTTTAGTTTGAGCTTAAGAAATTACCATTAAAATTCATGAACATTTATGATTACCTCAAATTAACCATCCAACAAAGCCTTACTGTGCAGGGAAAAAAAAAATATTTTCCTTTTGCTAATTACCTATGTGCCAGTTATCTATATTATTGATTTCCTCTGTGAAATAAATGTCACTCGGTAACATTTCCAGTGTGTAATTTGGCACCTTAGGTAGGGCTCTGGACATAAGGGTTTGATTCCAGCAGGACTGAATTGGGAAGCAAAATCTCAAATTTGAAATGCCTTTTTGGGCAGAATATGAGGAATATTTATCTGACGAATTACCTTGTTTGAGGACTGCTGCCCTGGTTCTCAGAAGGAAGGTCTTGTTGCACCAGTCTCAGCTTAGGATCAAAAAGGTAAACGCCCACAAAGTTGAAGCAGGGCCAACAGCAACCGTGTGCATTGCCCTGTCTTTGCACTCAAGGACAAGTGTGAAATTCCTACTGTTTGCCTTTCAGGACCATAAAGAAGCACCACAGTATCCCAAAAGTCAACAAGTCACAAGCCAAAAATTATCCACTGAGCACTTTCATTGGCAATTCCTATATGGTCTAAACAGCCCAGTGCAAAGCCAACAGAGTGAGAAATAAAACACTATTTTTTCCCCTCTCTGTTTTTGATTTTATTAGTCTCCAGTCTCCCACCAGGATGAGGATGATTGATTCATAGAAGTCACACAAATGCAGGTTTTGCTACCCTGGAACCTAGCTGCTTCATGCAAGCATTTGCAGTTAAAAATTTGTCTTTAAAGTCCTACTGTCTATACCGCAAGATGAAGTGACTCAAGACTGGGTTAGTAGATACATCTTTCCTGATTGAGTATTTCCAACTTACGGAATGACATATGTCCCTGGATAAATGCATTTGTTTGCAGCCATCCTAAACTGCTGCTAAACAGCAGCAATTAATATAAACCTTGTTCTGTGATTCTGTATCTTGTTTATTACTCTTTGAATCAGCAGAAGGAGAGGGAAAAACATCAAGAACATCCTGATTCTGCTTTATCAGTAAATCCCCAAAAAACTAACTTTTACTGTATTTAAACAAAAAGGCATGATGCAGCTGAAGGCAAGTGAGTTTGTCTACATCAGCAAAGAACTGGAATTTGTCTCCATGACTGTCTTCAGTAAGCACTGATGCCTTTCAAACTTACTCCTTATTTCCTCTAAAAATTCACCTACAGATTTCCACTTCCAGAAATGAAGCAGGCAGACTGACATAGATCACCTTACAAGGTTCTCTGATTTCTTTTCATCTTGGACATCTCTGAGTTTTGAGGGGAAACTGGGAATTGGAAGGTGTGAAACCAGAATTGTCAGTCCCTTCTGTGTGGGAGAAAAAGGCCGAAGACTCTTGGAGAATGTGATGTTATTCACTAGAGCTGACCATGCAAAATGGGAAATTTCACACAAGACAAACTTTAAGCTTGCTAAAACTATGTACCAGAACCGTCCAATTTTAAACTTAAGTGCATTCCATGAAGTCACAAAGAAATAATAGAGCGCAACAAAAGCCTATGTCAATCACTAATAATGGAATTACAATACCTATCTTAGTTGCAGAGGAAAAATCATAAGAAAGGTTGGATATACCATCATGGGACTGCAGCACTGGAGATGAAGTTCAGCCTAAAGGAGTTCTGCTGGACCCTGTGATGATATCTCTGTTTAAAGCGGTACTCTCTCCACAGTCAGTTGCTCAGAGGAATTAACGTTCTTGGAGAAATACATTTTTAAAGTGGACATGTTATGGCCAACACCCCAACTGCTCCACTTTTCAGATGGGAAGTGAAAGGTGAAGCCAGTACTGGAATTATAGATGGCCATAAATATGAGCAAGATGTTTTATTATACCAGGCACCAGACAAAACCACTGCCAACTTGGTTAGGCTTATGTTTCTGTAGGGGTTGCACAATGCAACTGGAGATGAACTAGTTAGATTCCTATAGCTCCTACAGTCTTCTAGTTTTGGGGGTTTGTAACCCATGTAGAACTACTATGAGCATCCCTTCACAGGCATACATTTCTTGAAAATAGCTCTCTGTTATTATTACAGCGCAAAGAATATTACATATTGCAAAGTTTTATATTTATGTTCAAAATTAAAACAGAAAAAAAGGAGCAATTATCCCAATGACCACTCCGCAATTTCCTTGTCATCATCAACTACAGCAAACACAAGATGACCACAAAGTTATCTTTGCTCTTATTCTCTCAAAACTTTTTCATATCACTGAAAGAATCTGTGCCAAGATGAAAGACTGGACTACCTCCATTATAGATACAGTAAACTGTAATTGAGGTTTCAGGTGAACACTTTTACTCTGCTTCAGTGCAGAGCCAGCCAGGTCAAACAGAATAATAAACAATAAAGAAAAGAAAAAAAGGAAAAAATATATTCTTGTATGAGGTTCCTAAACTGTCACCTAAAACATGAATAACGCTTGACATGCCAGAAGTTAGAATTTCAGTTACGTTTCTGATATGAGAAAGTGTGACAAAATACTTGCTCACACAATTAAAATCAAAGTCAATATTCAGCTATACAGACAGTAACAACATTACAGTCTGTTGATGTAATTTAAAGTTATCTGTACAGCTCTTAACACATCATATTCCTTTTCTTTAGAGTTTTCATCCCTGTTTTCAGCCAACCTTTGCTTTTGCATAATAAAATCTACCATTATTAAATCCCTACTCACCTAGTAGATGTGAGAAAACTATAAGAAGTTTAAAAAGTATAAAAAAAGCAAGCAAGAAAAAAACCCAACAAGATAAATCATTTAACTTTCCTCATCTCAGTTTTCATGAGAACACTTAAAAGAATGGAGGCTCGCAAACCAACAGCTCTAAATGACTACCTAATAGTAGCAGACTATTAAGACACACTGCCTGCAACTCTATGCTATAAATTTGCAGCTGATATAGGTAGAATAATGTGGGAATGCTACTAGGAAAAATTTTTATACATTCATTTGTGTACAATGCTCTCTTATTTCACTTTTACACATAAACATATAAGACTATATACCTATCTACCCAGCAGACAGTGGAATTCCTTCCCCCATTGTTGACAGGGGAATCGATGGACTGTCCTGTCTGGTACCTCTTTGCAGACATGTTCTATGCAATTAAAAAAACATACGGCATTTTTTTAGGAGAATCATAACAATAGCAGTATTCTTTTATAACAGCTACCTGAAAGACATCTCAGTTTGGGAAAATTGAGTAAACGCTAAGTTACACTGTTATCAATGTTTCTATTCAACTGTCACAAAAGGCCCATTTAGTTTTCCTCTGGAATATCTAAAAAATACCACATATTACCTAGCACCCTGACAAAGATATTGATTACTATGCGGACTAGGTAATAAAAAATAGACTAGTAGTCTTTATTTTGGTTCACAATATTCATAACTGAGTCTGTCATCCTCTACTGCCCTCTAAGCACCCTCCATCTCTCCACATTTCACAGAACCCTACTTAGCAGCCTGTAAAAAAGCATAGCATCTAAAAGGAGGTTTCATCACAACAGTTCTGTTACCCAGTAATGTCATATTATCAGTCACATCCTCAGTTGGTTTAGGTACTTTAACTGCTTTAACTGGAGCAACAACCATTGCCCTTGACTGGAGAATCTTGACTCCTCTGGGAGTCTGATCTACAACATAGAGCTGATGTATTCTATGCTTTTCATTTGTGGCAAAATAATCTCTGATCTTCAAGAGATTCACATTTGCAGAAGGTCAGTACATGATCAGCATCACATGCTTCTTACATGTTACAGAAATTCAGACTGCAGAAATGCAGGAGATGATGATAGACATATCAATCATGGTTATAAACAACATACTAATAAACCCTAAAACAGTTACTGTAGTTTAAATATGAACGACAATATTTCAGGGCTGTTTTCTTTTATTTACTAACATTTCAATTACAGTCTCAATAAAACATTACAGTGCAAAGAGTAGAAACCTTCCCAATCTTCAAATTGAAATTCAGCTCCTATACTCCGTTTATCAGAGAAGCAGGAAGGATGGGTACCAAGGAGTTAACCACCTTCCAGCAGTTGCTAGGTAACATACTCTGTCATCCCTGCATCCCTGTCCCAGGGTGTTCAACAAAGTCTACTGAAAATCACTATTGCTTCATCTTAAATTTCATTACTCGAGCACGTCTCCCTCTCTTCTCCTTTCAACCATCCCCCCAGCATCCAGAAGATGCTGAACAAGCATCGTTCTGGAGTAAAAGAGACTTAATCTTCTTGATTTAATCTTTCCTAAAACCCTGCTGGTTTTCTCTTTTCCTTGTACCCAGAGCTGTAGCCCTACCTCGTTAGCCTTGCTGCAGTGCCAACAGCACTGAGAGCTCTTGGGAGCAGGAGCTACAGGAGGTGGCCCCAAAATGCACAATACAAAATAACCTCTTGGCTGTCACCATCTGAACCTCTGTTCTCCTTGTGCTCTGCACTGAGTCTTAATTCCCACCTATTCTCCTCAGCCGGCATATAACCTAGAGAAAACCACATTTCAGTTGTGTATTTCTAAATTTATTGGGTTTTGTGAAATCACTTCCAATCCAATTTGAGAGTGAGGTTTTTTGTGGGGGGTTTGTGGTGGTGGTTTTTTTTTTTAAAAAAAAAAAAGAAAAATCACCAGTACTATCACATACCAGAAAGAATTCAAAGAACAGAAAGCCAATGTCATTTCAACAAAAGCAGAATGGGGGTATTAAATAGCTATTTCTGAATTCTATTACAAAAAAAGTGAACAACCTGTCATTCCTTTTTGTCACTAGGTGAGCTTTCTACATGAAAAATTCAGCTGCTATATTTCACAGCTCTTCCTCTCTTAGGGTGACTTTCTCCTCTAAAAAGAGGTCTTCAAAAGACCCATGATGCTACAGAAGGTGAGGTCTCCCATAGCAGACTAAATATCACTGCTGATATTTTCATCAGCTACGTTTTAAAATATGCTGATTCCAAAATAAAAGCTTTGAATCTCTCTTGAATTTGAACTGCAGGTGCTGCAGAGATAGATGATCACATACAGGACAAATCCAGTGTCCCTCCGCATGCATGGTATTAGCATACACAGTAGAAGGCATTTCTTGTTTGCTAGGATACAGAAAATCACCAGACCACGCAAAATTAAACCCATCAAATTATTTCAGTTCTATAATGAACACTCTCTGTTCAAATTAACTTCAACAGAAACATGTTTTTGTTAGTCAACAGATCTACAGAAAAGCCAACTTTAAGAAAAAGTACTAGAAAGGACATATCACTATAGACATCCCATTAACTTCTAAAGAATTCAGCTGTGTTTTGGTTTGGTTTTTAACTTAGATAAGAAACAGGAAAATTAGCCTAGTGATAGAGGTTACTGATTAAAAAAAGATTTTTACTTTTTAACTGATTTCCTCAATTCTCTGTTACTAGATGTTTCAAATACTTTTGTTTAATGGAAATACTAACAATGCAATTGCAAGTCTTTAAAAACAACGGCCAATTATTGAAACGTAGTAGGTTGGTTAAATAGATGATGTTACAATCAAATGAGGAAAACCTAAAACAAAAAACCTAAGCAAAATTAATTATTATTATTATTTTTCTAGAGTCTGATTAATAAACAAACACTACCATCTTTCATGACTTCCTCCTTCTTTGACAAGTCATTGGGCCTTACTGCTTTAAGGCCTTTATCTTTATTGTTAGCAGATGCTGACTGAAGAGGATACTTCCCCACATTCTAATTAAACCATTTTTTAATTCCTACTCTGAGGGCATAAAAACTTGAGAAACAAAATGATTACTGACTGGTACAGAAGTTCAATCGATACAGCCCGATTCATTCATCATGTTGTTTTATAATCCAAATGGAATACTCATTACATATTACAGAGCAAAAAAAAAAACAGCCAGTATGTTACTGTCAGGCTACAAGTACAACAACACTAATTACTGCTACTCTTGTGTCTGGAGAAAGGGTTTGGGGGTTTTTTGATGCCCGTGTTTGCAATTTATGACATACAAGTATGAAATAAAGGTTTCTCTACTAAAGAATATCTTGATAATACCTTTTTATTCACTCAAGACTCCTAAAAAACTTAAAGTTTGAAATTTAGGCTTTATGTGATCCATTGTTTTTTTTGTTACTGAGTGGGGTTTTGTTTCTGTTTATAAATTACATTCAAAGTTGTCTCTATACACAAAGTAGGCAGATGCCTGGGACTGTGGATTGCTGAGGACAGCAAAATGAGCAGAGAAGAGCACAACTGCCCACTCTCTCTGTGCCAGATTATTCTTCTTCCCATAAGAGATCAGTTCTCATATCTCTACCCCAGAACAGCAAACTCCCGCAGTTTTAGCACCACTGAGCACCTGACAGGAGGTCTTAGATAAGTGTACAGCCTAAATTGTTGAAAACAGGGTATATAAAACTTTATTAAGTTTCATCCCCTGAAGCCACAAAGAGAACTACCTTAAAGGCAGCTGAGATGTACCTAAATTCCACAGATTAATGGATAAGTTACATGTTGGGGCATAGATATTAACTCCGGAAATATCGTGCTGAATTTGAGAGGGTTATAGAGTGCCACAAGATCATCAAGGTGAGAGTAAAAAATAAAATACAGCGATTGGAGTGAACCTTCCCTGCTATTGCTCATCACACATTGATAACTGGTTCAGCTCCAAGAGGAAGTGAAATACCTGTTTCTTTTCTCTCTTCCGAGGGCAGTCAATCAGAACTGTCCATATACTTGATAAATACATAGCCTACTTTGGGAGGCAGAGAAGATGATGATGGACTTGTTAGATTAGCTCAGCATCTCAGGGGTAGCAACAGAAATTCATAACTGGTCACATCTCTTACCAGGAATCAAGTGTGTCAGTTATGTCAGTATCTTTGTTCTCCTGTATCTCCCCAAGAATCAACCAAGGTTGATGGTCAGTCCTGGTCATTCCCAAGAAGGAGAAGCCTCTCCCCTGCCTGCCCCCTTCCCCAAGCAGGGTCCTATTCTCAACCAAGAAGACCTGTCTGCTGCACACAGGGTGTGTGTGGTGGGAGGGAGGGAGCAGGAACCTCGCCTGCCCAAACCGACCATGGTTTAAAGTTGGGCAGGTGGGCTGGAAAAGACTGAGCCAGCAAGGAGTCTAATTAACATTAAGTCCCAAAGAGTACACTTTACAAATTACTCCAAGAGAAAACAAAAATCTCTAATGTCTACTGGGAAAGCCTCTTTTTTTAATTTAACCTGATGCTCTTGAAAGATTTCAGGAGGACTCACCTCATTTTGACTGTTACAGCAGAAATACTGATACTAGTCCTAACGCCAAAACATAAATGCAGATTAAAAAAAACAGATGGAAGTTTAAAATGATACATTCACAAAGAATCATAGATTTGAGTTACAAACTGATGATTCTTTTATCTATAATTCTTTTTGAGAACTGTGCTGTATTGTTTCAGCCATTGTAAAAGCAAATGATGATAGCCACTGGCCTAAAAAGTTTGCAACCCAGGGAAGCAAACAGGAAGATGGGTAGCAGCACACAGCATGTCATTAGAGCAATTTAGTTTTTGTTTTTTTCTTCTAACTATTATATTAGAATGGAACATCCTAGTCAGGCTGAAAATCTCATTTTAATGAGTTCTGCAAGAATAAATAAAAACTGACAAAAGCATATATCTCATTAACATTACAGCTACTATAATTATTTTCCCCAAAGGAATAGATAATTCATCATACTCAGTTTAGTATTTAGTGATGGTTGCATGCATTTAAAATATGTAGATGTGTATACCTATGCATAAATGTATATGTATGTATATATTATGCATGCATGTATATCTATTCAAGTCCCAGTAGCTACTTGCCAGCCTGATCATTATTTCTTACAGATGTCAAATGTAAAAGTCACTTTCTACCAGGTAAGCTGGACTGGTTAAATAATTTTTTTCCAAGCCTGAAGTGCAATATCAACTGTAATGTGCCATTCCCTCTCAAAGATCATATATATTTACAAAGTTATATGACAAAATGTTGCAATGAATAGCAACAAAAATGCTCCAGCAATCAATTTAAAAGTCAGATTAGCTAATCAAATTCTGTGGCTCATGTTTCCATTGGTGATACTTTATTCTACAACTAGCTTTGGAGCTTTCAGATGCTCAGAGAGGTGATGCTTCTCAGAACATGCTGATCATTCCCCTTTGAAAAATTTATAATCTAAAGGAAACTCAAGTTTAGACTTTCAAGTGTTGAGATATCCCTATTTTGGAAATATCAGGACAGATGTGGTAGTTTGAGGCTTTGTGTTGTTTGACTTTTTAGAATATTTTCAGGCAATCCTTATTATCAAATTTCAGTGTGCACAAGATTTCTGTACTAACGATTCAAAGTTTTAAAACATATCTGGAATGGAAAACACAGCCAGACTTTTATTTATATTCAAGCTGGAGACCAAAAATATGAGTATGGTAAGCCAGCAAAGCATGTATAAGAGAAAAATCACCATAGGCATCAAACTTAACAGACGTAAGAATAAAGAGGCATTAGATGTTGCTGAAAGGGAGGAAGCATTTAAATCACATACACATCTTGAACCAATTGTACAAGGGAAGAAAAAAAATTAACTGGAGTTGCAAAGTCAGCTGACAGGCTGCAGCACATCAATTAAATTACAGAGACACAGCATGGGCAACACAAAGCAACTTTTCGGCTCTATGTACATTTCCATTGCAACCCAGTCTTGCACCCAGATTTCAGAGAGCTTCACGGAAGAGGGTGGTGTTAAGAGATGTTGCTATAGGTCCTAAACTCTGCTATGAAGACAGGCAGAGAGAGCTGGGGTTGTTCAGCCTGGAGAAGAGAAGGCTCCGGGGAGACCTTACAGCAGCCTTCCAATATCTGAAGGGAGCCTACAGGAGAGCTGGAGAGGGACTCTTTGTCAGGAAGTGCAGTGTCAGGACAAGGGGTAATGGTTTTAAATTGGAAGAGGGGAGATTTTGATTAGATTCTAGAAAGAAATTCTTTACTGTGAGGTTGACAGGCTGCCCAGAAGAGCTGCGGCTTCCCCATCCCTGGAAGTGTTCAGGACCAAGCTGGATGGGGCTTTGAGCGACCTGGTCTAGTGGGAGGTGTCCCTGCCCATGGCAGGGGGTTTGGAATTTGATGATCTTTAAGGTCCCTTCCAACTCTAACCATTCTATGATTCTACTGAAATCCACAGGGAAATAGATTTGGGTTTTTTTCCATCATTTCATGACATATCAGTTGAGACAGCACTAATTACTGCTCACACAGCAGATTCACGAATACCTGCTGGCATGCATTTACATCCCTGAACTAGTTTCGGTACAAGCAGCAGTTAAATGCCCACACTTTAAGATTGCCCCATTTAAATCACAACAGGACTACTTGGTTAATAGTACCCACATCCTTAACATCTTCTCTGGATCAGGATTTACTGCAGAAAATAAATATTAAGTAATTGCCACATATATCAGCAGAACCAGAAACCAAGAATACTATTTCACACAAAAAATGTTGAGCTTTTCACATGTTTTCATTCTGAATTAGGAAAAGAGATATAGACAGTTTTATTACAATTCCAGAAAAAAGATGAGATTAGAGACAGACCAGAGGAAGTACACTAGAAAGTAGTATTTCCAGACTATGCAGCTGGGATTACATTTCCACAGAACTAAAGTCCTTACTCTGCTGAGAATGAAGACTTGAACCTTGACCTCCCCTCATTACATAGATCATTTTAAGTTATTTATCATGGACCCTCCTGAGCTTTAATTGAACATTTCATTATGAGCAAAAAAAGGATAGCAACTGACATTTCTGAAATAGTTTCATGTTTTTTAAAAAATCATTACTTTTTCTTTGTTGATCAGCTGCAATTAGCTGGTACTTTGTTCCTTCATGCAATTGCTATGCAGCTAAATAAGTCCTTAACTAGACAGAGGTTTAAATCTCGAACTGCCTACCTGGTGACAGTGGCCTGCAGTCACATCCAAGCTGTCAAAATTCCTGATAGTATGCCTCTACAAATCTCCCTATAGCATATTATTGTTACAGAAATGACAGTCAGTATGTGGTCCATATTTGCAAAAAAAAGTCATACTGCTTTAACTACAATGGTTAAAGGTAACCCATTGCAACTGAGAACACCAAAATCCTGAAGCGGTATAGGGACACAAAAATAGAAAACTGGTAGAATTACAGCAAGGCTTTTATCAAGAGCAAGGCAGAAGAATTTCCAAATCTCCAAAGATGAAAAGTTTAGAATAGTCTTAACACTTAGTTTTGCCTTTTAAAGCCATCCATGACCTCCAAGAATTTAATTTACATTAATCCCATAAATCACCTGTATCATGTGGTAACTACAAAAGCACTTCATATTTCCCTTATGAGTTATTTTTCCATTAATGTTTAAATAAATGTAGTTACATTGATAATAAAAGTAGAAACATGCCGAATGTGTAAATACATTCTTTCATTGATCTCTATGTTATGCAAAACAAATTTTGATTTATATATCACACTTGCTGCAGCGAAAGAGAAATCTTCAGCTATCTGCTGTCACTAACTCTAAAAAGTTACTAATATTACCTCTTTGAGCAAATGGAGATTACTTGAATTAAGAGATGCCTACAGCTGTCCCTTCCTGAGATATACCTAGAGATTATCTAAGAACCCATAAGGAGCCTAGGCAATTCTAAAATGCACAGTATTACCCAACACAGTTCATTAAAACAATCTAGAACCTTCTCAACTCTAGCACTTATTTGAGAAATGTTTGTATTCAGAATTAAAAGTTATGGGTTTGGGAGAGGAAAGCAAAAAAGTGAAAGTGCCAGGTTGTTCTCAGAGTGTGTCTGGTCAAGGAGGCACCAAAACTATGATTTTTCCATGACCCAGTGGCATCCTTCTTCAAACCCTCCATGAGACTGGAATCAAAAAGAAGCTGTGGGTATAAGATATTGCAAGGCTGAAGGTTGTTTGGACTCAACTAGATTTTCCCTACTGAAAAAAAACAAAACAATAAAAAACTCAGTATGTGAAGCCAGGATAAGTTATTGAAAAGGGAGTGCACTCTATTTATGCTATTTCTACCTTCAGTTTCTAAATACTCCCCGGAGGAGAGCTCCAAGGGCAGCTATTCATCACTGAGACCCTGGCAGCACGGTTCTTTCACAAAGAATATTTACAGCTGCAGTAATCCATAGACTACATTAAGAAACTCTAATCCGATAATGATTAGCTCCCTTTTTCCTCTGGGTCTCCATGGCCAGATGCCACCAGGGCACCTATTTTAATCATTGTTTCTCTCTGCAAAAAGCCTGAATTGCTCGTGTTTCTGTACACCATCCTACTTGGCACAGCGCAAGGTCACTACTAACTTAACCACAAATTTTTACTGTTTTCATAAAGTTTGTCCCACTGCCAGTCAGGAGCTAGCTCTAGAATTCAAGCTTTTGCATTACAACCGGCATTGTTGAAGTGCAGAATAATACGTCTGGTACAGTAGCACTTCATTTCAAAACCTGCTTTGAGAAAAATCTTTGCCTTTACTCAATCTTTGCTTTAGCTCCTTTTCCTTAGGTTTCTTTGAATGACTTACTAGGTTGGTTATTAACATAAACTACCTGTAAGAGCATATAAATTTAAGCAAAAAAATAATCCCTTTCACACTACTCAACTAATATAGTTATTTTTTCCTGAGAAACAACAAACAGCACACCTGAAAAAACAGTATGCTTTTTTTCCCCAATAATCCTGGTCAAAAAGTCTGTTTCGTTCTTAACAGTGATGCAAGTGTCTTCTTCAAGAATGCACACCAGTCGCTTGCATGCTCATTTTCTTCAGTCTTATCTCTTATCACTTCGGCTGCAGCATTTACTTAACACCCACTGAGTTCTATTTAGAGGATAATAGTACACAAACTAGTCTTTACTGAGCATGAATATTCTATAAGGTGCTTAGAAATTTTCTAGGTCATTGAAATTGACTGTCATTAGAAACAGCATTTCATCACTAATTTTTAACATACACATATAGAATACTCAGGTCTTCCTCTTTGTCAGTGACATATATCAACATTTTGTGGCAATAAATTATTGTTACAAAGAGAAGGAAAAACTGAAGAGAACATTTCAACCAAGAGCAGAGTAGCACCCTGTACTGAAGCATCATCTTAAAATCGTCAATACATGCAAGAAAAACTGCACAACTAGACTAGTGCCAAGGGCAACCTGTTCTTCCAAACAAGAAACCTACAGAGTTGCCAATAGGAATTCTCATGAGCCAATCTTATGTGGGGTATAAAAAAAAAGCAATATAATTTCTTCAAAGAAAAGCTTAAGTTTCTAAGGACTTCTAAATTTGTGGAGGGCTGGCATTGCAGTGATTCAGAGCTGTATCTAAATGCCTGTCAGTCCAGACCTCCCTGCTTTTGCAGGGATCACCAGTTTAAGTGATTCTTCAGGGTTCCTAGTTCCCTGAAGAAGCTACAACCTAGGGGACGTGGTGGAAGAAGCACTGGGTCAATGGTCTCTTTTGACAGCTCATAGACACATATTAGTGGATTTGCTATCATTGAATAATAGAAATCATAATCACATGAAGACAGGGCAAAATCAGCCTTAAAGGTTGAATTGGTACAATTATTTCCACTAAATTTAAACCACTTCTGATCTCTTTAAAGATATTTCAAGGGACTTCCCAGAAAGCGGAATCTTAATAAAAAACAAGAAAGCTGGTATGAAAAGTATGAGATATCCAGAAGAAGTGTTGCATACATAAAATCAGAATTTGGCATTAAAAATTGGAATGCATTCTCTTTAATAAAGTTATGAAATAAAATCACTTGTAACTGACAAGTAATAACCATTTTACACATTTTAGACACATTAAAAAAAAAAATCACCCTTACAAGCAAGTTTAGGAACTTCTTCCTGCCTTTCTCAAGCTTAAATTAAATTCTTCAAGTACCTCAGGTGCACTATGTGTAACATTGTCACTGAAGTTTGCTGGTGCTAGTTCACCACGTCTTTGACATACCTGCACTTAACAAAAATCACTCATTTCATTTTAAATCATGGCTGTATAATTCTGATTTTTGCATAGAGAAGAATTTTCAAAATACTTTTTACTTAATATTCATTTGATACTTTGATGGGCTATGCATTTGAAATTCAAATGCTAATCCACTTATTTTATAATCAAGTCCATGTTTAAAAATGTTATAGGTTATTTGCAACAAATTAGAAGAGGAGCCTTCTGCTATCAGTCAACAGGAACCAATTTATTTCATTAAACAGAAATACACATTTCCACCCCACTTTAACTCTGAAAATTTAACTAAGCATATCAGTCTTCATTTTATTATGATCCTTTGATTTAAACACCATAGATGCTTGGAATATTTAGAACGGGGCCATTCAAAACAAAGCAATGGTATAAATAGACCACATAGGTAACAGTCTTTCACACAATTTCAGTATGTACATACTTCAAAATCACGCTGAATCAACCCCTTTCCACCAAATTTAAAAACTAATATCTATTCATATTACAATGATATTGAAGTGTCTACTTATATCTGAAAACAAATAATAAAAATTATTTACATATTCATGCACAAAAATGACAGTAAAACACTTCAAGTTAAATATTCCAAGTGCCACAAATCTGTCACGCAACAGTTAGCAACCAGGTAATGTCATTAATGTTCTTGCAAACACTTGTGTGTGCAGTATATATTTATAGAGTATACTGAATATGAAGCACCAGCTTTCCAGATTAGCATTATGAATAAAATGTATGTATTGTACATTTTTAATACACAACATACATAAGCCCTTTCTGACTCCAGGAGAATGAATCCTACCACAGAACTGCAAAAGACAAGTAAAGACATGTTGTTTTAGCAATGTGTTATTAAATCACAAATCATAGCTCACATGAATTTATTTTTTGTAAGATATTTCCCACTGAATTCTCAGAATTTTCTAGTTCATTAAGCCATATTACAGAAAACACTTGAAAGGATGACATCGATTCCTTCCATAAGTCCCACTTCAGTTGCCTGGTCTTGCAGCTCTCACATTAAGTGACTTGTGATAAAAACACAAACAACATGCAAACAAGCGCACAGCTGGTACTTTAAGATCTGGAAGATCTGGTGTAGTAATTGGATCTGCTTTTTCTATACACCTTGCTGTGTACCAGATACTACATTAAAAACAACATTTGACTGTGGTTTCTGTTTGAGGTTTTTGCATTTGGGGGTACTGGCTTTTGGGCTTTTGTATGGTTTTGGTGGGGTTTGGTGGTGGGTGAGGTTTTTTTGGTTTTTGTTTAGTTAGATAGCTATTAATGACTTCCATTAAGAAAGCAAGCAACACTCCAAATCTATAAATTGCCCTTAAAGATCTTCCTTCTAATATTCTTTGTAGAAGACGACTGTGTCTGTGCTTTCTAAACTATAGTTCTTCCTTTCTGATAAGTGTCCTTAAATTAAATTCATTGGAAACATCTTGGGTTTCTATATTTCTTAAAGTACAGTACCTTCAGAAAAGTGAATGACAGCAGAACTATGAAACGGGACCCATGAAAACATTATCTTCTTCCCAGATTGTTACCAATTCAACTACATTCCCTGCTTTTCTTGGGACTGATTTATACAAATATTTCAAAATAGAAGATGTAGAATGTCAGTATGATTTTATATTTCTCAGGCAGATTAATCATTAAAAATAATTATAAGATAATGCTATTTTATTTATTTTCACCCCATTTAGAACAGAATCGATAACTATGATTATTAAGTTAAACCACATACATTGTATAATACCTGACTCTGAATAGCGTGATCATTTCACTTCAACATTCCAAACAGAGAGCTTTGGTGGGTGTGGGGATTTGATGAGGACTGGAAAGACTGCTGCTTCTCATTTCTCCATTTTCATTAAATGCTTTTGAAGGCAAGTAAATAAAGCCTCAGCTATTTGATTGCCATTCTAATCAAAGCACAGACAGCTTATGAGAATGTTAATTAAAGCCAGCTACAGATCAACTGACCTGCCTTGAATTGACTTAAAACTCTCATTCTTACTCAAACTGCATTTTTCTTAGACAGTTTCATAAATGTATATACAATTTTGGCTCCTACACTAAATCAAAGACCAGGAGAAAAAATAATTCTTTCCAGTAAATTACCATACAAAAAAACATCTCAAATATGTAACTCTCCTGGTTTGCAAATTTGATCATCTCTTTCCTATAGCAACTTCCATGCTGAGATTGAAGGCTAGCATGGAAATACCAGTAGCAACTACTCATCATTAATAGTACACAGTTATCTTGGCGTACGCAGGCTTATTTACTTAAAATTCTTAAAATGTGAGAATGAGTCTGAAATGTATTGATTTCCATGCAAATCTAACTGTAAATACTTCAAAATAGTGAATGCATATTAAAATGGAAGCTTAATTATCAAACTGGTGGATTGAGTGTCTATACGTAATCAAGTAATAGAATCAAGTTGAATTTCTTCATCTGTTGTCCAGAATGCAGGAAGAGAATTTTTTTGTATCTTAAAAAGGAAGGATGTTGAAAATTAAATTAGAAATTTTTCTTATACAAGCACTAAGGAAGTTGTTGGTTTTTTTTAATTAAGGGGGTTTTAATATTTAAAAAACATCACAAGTACAGTCTACTCCAAAAAGACTATTAGATTGAGGCAAGGTAAAGTAATAAAAAAAAGCATATATACACAGCAAATTGAAAAGTAAAACTGCGTTGTGCAATATTTAGTCACGTTTGCACATATGCAAGGAATTCTGGAGCATGAGTTTTTCATTGTTAAAGTAGTCACAAGGTATCAAGAGCCCTTGTTTGTAACACCCATCTATTCAGACAAGAGCTGAAGGGTGACCAGTCAATGTCTACGCTCCTGTCAAGTAAAACATGCTGAGAACCAACATCAACAGCATAGGGGTTCCAGGGACTCGTTTTGGTCTAGTGCTGCTGTGAGAGTCATTCAGGAGCTGGAACCACAGTTCCGCTCCTGGAGAGCACATATTGATGCCATTTTATCAGAAAGGAATCCAGTTTGAGATCTGAGGACACTCCATACTGGTAAGTGGGAAAACTTGAGTAACATGTCAAGACTGAAACACTTCTGTTACAGACTCTGTGGCTGAATTGAGGAAGCAGCTCCAGATTTGGATCAGTGCACTATTCTCCTCCACATTTTCTTTCCCAATTTGTCAATCCTTGTTACACAATTTTGTAGCATTCCTCAAGATTCACGTAACTTCTATTTCCATCCAGAACTAAATAGATATAACTAAAACCAGACAGATAAGACTAGCTTTTACTAGGCTTCACTTCTGGTTTACTACATTTGTAGGTTTTTAGAAGTTTCTGTATTGGTCTGTTCATTTCAAGAGCCAGCTTTTTCAAGGTTACAGGTTGATTTTCAAGGAGTGAAACCAAAATCAAGAGAACTCTAGAGATCAGAAATTTAACATTACCAGGTGTTGTTACAAAGCTAGTGTCTTCACCGCACCTTATACAGCATATCAAAACATGAAGTACACCTTTTCAAATGTAATTTCAGGCTTGTTATCAGCTGCCTTTGTTCCGCAGATACTGTTATCTTTTAAGTCTACTGATAATTGCTTCTGACTTGAAAAGACAGCATCACTTCTGATCAATTCTAGTTCTGACATGATCTGATTTGGAAAAAAAAAATTGAAAGAGTCTTTCCACCAAAATGGAAACAGTGTTAACTTCTTCTCAACCTAAAGCTGAGTGATTTCAATAGAGGATTATATACTATATCATAAGAAAAGGAATTTAAAAGACCAGATATACAGGAAGAAAAGTTTTATCATGAACTTAAAAGACAGTACAAGTGTACTTTAAGTTCAAAGAATGTGAAAGTGTACCTGTGCGGTAGGAAATAAATCTGATTCCTTTTTAAGTAAAAACATACTCCTCTAGTTCTCCTGTTAGTCTTTACCTACTTTGAGGGATTTGCATAAAAATTTCATGTATGCAAAATACAAACACTGTGTTACCAGTGGTCAGTGATATTAATTCCAGTCACAGAAATCAAATCACAAACTTCGAGGCAGACAGTTTATCCAATTAAATTAAGGTTTGATTCTGTTGTTAAAATAAAAATAATAAAAAAAAAAATCAATGAGATCCCAAAGCACTTCACAGTCTTAACTGATGTCTGAAGTTGCTGATGGGAAGAAGTAATAATCATTACAATGACAATTATATCAACTTCTGTGACATCAAACTATGATTTCTCTAGATTAGGTGGGACTTAATGCCTAAGGAGCACTTGAGACCTCAGACAAATGCTATACTGCCCTTCATATAAGTTGCAACACAGTTGTTTCAATGCTGTGATTATCTGTACTGCAAGATTAACTCTGATTTTGGTATGCTCATACATGCTGCATTAAAACCCCTGCAACAGAAAATATCCTTAGAATGGGAAAAATAGAATACTAAACGCATTGCACATGAAACACTTTGTATTTTGCTTTATCACCTACATAAGCAGGAGGATGAGTCAGACATTTTAGAAACAGCCCACTCACAGCAGTAAGAAAAGCTCTCTATTTTCTGGTTTTTAGTTACTGATTCTAGTAACTTAAGATGACACATAAAAAGGAGACAATTACAAACATTTCATCTAGATTATATCTGCCAAGTCAACTAATGGCATTGCCATATAGAAAAGTATTAAAGTTGATATATCACATACTGCTTCCACCTTAACCACAAAGGCAGTTACACATTTGATATGACACCTTCTTGAACCATCGCTGATTACTTTTTTTTTAAACTATCTTGGCATTCCCTGTCCACTTACATATTGATAATTTTAGAATTATCCGAGTCTTTCTAGAGATTGAATATAAAGGCTGCTTTAGATACAATTTCCTTAGTCCTTTTGTTCTCCTCTTCAGATGGATATTGTTTGCTTTCTTGAATCTTTAGATTTCTTTCCCTTCCCCAACATAATCTGTAGACAATAAAATAACGATTAAAGATTCCAAAGTTCCTGTTTGCTCCCTTCCTTTCTCTGTGGAAGCTTTCATCAAGAATTATGAGTTTGAATTTTATAGAAGTAGAGTTTAACTTCTTTTCCTGCTCACATCTATGTTTTATTCCCCTTTTTGGAATTAAATAAAGAATCTGGTCATAATTAATTTTTTTGTGTGTGTAAAGACAGCTGTTTTGGTTTTACCAGGCCACTCCTGCATCGTCTGCTAATGCAGATGTCCCAGTTTTTTATCTTTTTTTATTCTTTTCTAACACAGGAAGGAAAGTTTTAAATCAGATGCCCATATGAGTGTGTAATGGCCTAGCCATCTTTTCTGTAGAATCTGAATCATTAAAAAGATATTACACACAGGGCTGATAAGACTTCCTGCTAAGGCACTTCCTATCATAAAGCCCTGCTTTCAGCGCTTATAACTTTGCCAAAGTGACTGCACTGAAATGTATGCGCTACATCTGGTTCAGGGTGTCTGTAATCTCATTCACAAATAATTCAACAGTTTCCCAGAACAAAATGAAGAAATATGAATCGTGCTGTTTTTCATTTTTCTTTAAATAGTTAATATCCCTATTTTGGCCCCTCCTGGTTCCCATACCTGAGCAACCTTAACTCCTGCAGAAATACTTTGTGTTACCACCACTGGGGCATGGAAGCTGCATGAGGGGAAAAAGACCTCCGGTTAACCAGTGCTCAGGTTGGCACAAATTAAAAACTAGACCATAACTTACTTCGCAGAATTGCAGTTTGATTTTAGCACCCAGGTCTTCAAGTATTTCTTTAAGTACAGGTATGAGAGTACAAAGGGAAGCCCAATACCCAGTATCAGCAGGTCTGGGCTGGTGCTGGCTCCAGTCTGCCTGGGTAGAACAGGGAACAAACATGCTGAGCTCTCCACAGTCTGGGACAACTACCCATAGCCACAGCACTGGAGCATGAAAGCCAGAGATACTACAATCTGAATTTTATGACCCTGGAGACTAACACACAAGCTAGAAGTCCCTAATAAATTTAGTTCAAATTCGGTGTTTTTCAACAAATACCTTGTGTGTACAAGACAACAAAAAGGTTGATCAGACATATACATAAACCGATTTTTGGTTATATCTTCACTGCTAAATAATGCCTGTTCCTTTTTATTAATGCATTAATGGAAATCAAGGAGCACAGCCCCAGACTCTTCCTCTTAGCACAGAGGACAAGGGTCCTATGCCTTCACAGTAGATCCCCCAAGAAATTCAGCTCAGCAGAACAGCAGAGCTCCCTGCCATGAGATATGCCAACACCTGTGTCATGCTGTATTAACAGTACATTTACCTGGGATATCTTGCTAATTAGTACCCTCCCCAGACACTTGTCAGGTAACATGATTTTTACACGTAAGTTATTCGGACACCAAACACAAAACCCTGCATTAGGGAACACTACGCATATTGCAACACTCCCAGCAGGCACTCAGATTGGCAGAAAGATGTTTTTACCACCTTCTTTATAGTAAAACTTCCCTGAAAATTACGTTTTATTATGAATTTTCCTTGCAATTCCTTTTCTATAGCAGACCGCTTAAAAGGTAATATACAACTATTCCAGCCTAACAAAGTTCACAGCACGAGAAAGAAATAGAAAATTATCTTGCAGACTGACTGTTATAGCTCACCAGTGGAGACAGTCTAAAATCCTCTGAGGTAGTTTCTTTAACCCTACTAATCTTTGTTGCCCAATTCAGGCTGTTAGTCATATGCTGCTGGCTACTGAAGTTTAACAAGCTTCTCTGCATCGAAAGAATTATGTCTTGCTCTCTGCAGAATCAGATATAATGAAGTTGCTCATTAAAAATAATGAGCTGCTTTGGTAATGAGCCCTGATCTACAGCTTCAGTCTGTGGAATATCTTATTTTCAATTGAAACGTAATTAGATTCAATTGAGGTCCCCAAGTTGGGATATTAAAGGTAACCACAAAAATCATACTTAATTATAGAAACTGAATACACTGAGACTTTCAAAGACTCCCATGTAATACCTATAGTGTTGAAATATTGGTAAATATTAGTTAAAAGAACTTAATAATGCCAGAATTAGAGTAATAATCCTTAATTGGTTATAGAACTAGTGTTACAAAACTCAAGCCATTACATTTACACCCAAGTGCCTGAGGACAATTGTTTACATATTTAAAGTTAATGGCTTGAAATTCAGCAGTGTTAAGATCAAATGATTTCCATTGACGCCAGAAGGAATTGAGGAAGTCTGACACTGATAAAATTCAGGCCATTAATTTATGCACAGAGCTAAAAATTACTCTTGGTGCCAAGTGCATAAAGTAAAAAATATTCCAGCCACAGGGTGAAAGCAAAGATCCAGATATAGGTATCAATGCAAGGAGGCAATCTCCAAAGCTGATGTAAAGCAAGCCTAAACCAGTGCCTTTACATGAGGTCAACCATGTAGCACAGCCAAGAAGTGATAGTAATACACATCTGAGAGTCTCTAAGCTGCTGCTTATCACCACCAGCATTGTGAAGTGAAAAGGAATTTTCTGAGTGACAATAATATTTAAGAGCAGCTAGATCTTAAAAGAAATAGCTTGGCCTGTCAAGTTACAGCTCCTGCTGACTTCCAAACATACCTCCACCAACATCACCTTGGGCAAGATCTTTAGCAGAGAGTCTCTTCCTTCCCTTTAATACCCACCATTGCTTGGTAAGAAATCAGTGTTGCAAAGAGTTTGGAGGTTGCTTGGGGTGGTTTCAGAGGCTTTATTGTATTTTGCATGTGTCCCCATTGCTTCTTCAAACAGCCTGTCTCTGTGCAAAACATCAGGGCTGAACACAGCCTTTAAAACATCTTAATAAGGTCTGTGAACCTAATTGTAAATATTTGTTTAATTCACAAGACAATGAATTAGTATTCCCAGAGTTAGAAGCCTACTAAATAAAACCCGATCACAACAGATTACCTCTCATGTCCAAGCCTTTCTGCTGCGATCACCAAAGCTGCAAACTATTGTGAAGCATATTGGTAGATTTTCTATGAAGACTTTTGAAGAAACACACTGATGCTATTTTCACACATGCCCTGAGCACATCCACAAGGTAGCCATGACATTATTCCTGAAATAACCCTCGACACAGGAAATGTTGAAGTTAGAGATAGCTTCAGTCACTGTATTCTGTCACCTGCTGATTTTAATATAGCCCTATCCCACTGCACAAAATAATGTGATGCAACTCTCCCAACCACTAAGTAGTTTTACAATGATCATCCCTCAAGTGCTGAATAAGAAGGAAGAAATCTGTTAGTGTGGGCCAATAAATATAATAACAATATAATATAATCTTCCTAAATAGTCTTATGGGCAATGGAAAAAAAATAATCACCTTCTGCCCTTCAAATATATTGGTCATTCTTATATTCCTCAGTGCCTGTGTAACCCAGCTAAGGATATTCAGTAAAAAAAAATAAACAGTAGCAAGGGAAGAAAGCTGGAACATCTGCTTAAGACCATTTCAATAATTTATTCACTTTTTTCCTGGCTTTCAGATTCTCTTGCAAACATTTTAAACCTTGTAATCCACTTTACATATGAGCACAAACAACGAGCAGGTGTTCAAGCTCATGTACTTTCAGTTTTGACAACCTGTACACTCAATTTAAAAGAAAAGTGCTTACCAGAAATACAAAAAACTGGTCACCAATGAACACAATTGAACATCTATTGTGTAGCAATGGAAGCAGAGATGAATATAAGACTGTTAATTCCTTTTACATATGCTGCATAAACTTAGCAACACATACATAGTTTGATACAGTGGGCAAAAATGTAAGCACCTCTACGTACTTTTGCGCACATTTTAGAAGAGTGGTTTTACTTTTTATGCAGTGGGCTTTAATTATGACCTACAAAATGTACAATGATAGAAAATAGAATTTTATCCCTTCTTAATCTTCATTTTTCAATCCTCTGCTTTTTAATCATTTGCTTCATTGATCACTTACTTGGTTAATTTCACTGAATTATATAGAGCCACAGAATATTATACTTTTATCAGTAAGCTCAGAAAGGTAGCTCATTATAGAACTTTAATAACTTTGAAACAGATTTTTGCTTTAGCCAGGAAACCTTATAAAAACGTTCTACAACACTTATCATGGACTGGGTGGCAGGACCTTGTTGTTTTGTAGTAATTGAAATATTAATTTTTTTAAAAATAGAAATCAGTGTATTGTTACCATCACATACATACTCATTACAACACAGAATTAAAAAAGCCTCTGATTGTGACCATTGTGTATCCAAAACTTTTAAGTGTGCTGCAAAATTTTAATGTTTTCATGTGTCTCCTTTACTTTTATGTCAGATTGTGCCAATGAGTACAGCCCTGAGTACAACAAATTACGCATATACCCAGCCAATTCCCAGAAAAAGTCATTGCGGAAAGTTTTGAAGATGCCCACTGGCACCAGAAGGACAGGATGTCAGTGAACGTCTTGGGATCCTTGCAGCAGAGCTACACAAAGGACAGAGAGGCAAAGCAGAGAAGCAGTGGGAAGCAGAGACAGGTTCCCTGAGGTTTTAGGGCAGAAGAGCAGAGACGAAAGGAACCTACAAGTATTGCAATAAGGAAAGGAACTTCAGGCAGCTGAAACAAAAAGCAAAATCTGTGAGGGAAAAAAAAAAAAATCAAGTGAAAGACCTTGGAAGAAAATAAAGATTGACAATGTGTTAAGAAGAGAAAAACAATTCTGTCTTCCTTTGCAAGGAAATAAACAGAGTTTCAGGCTAGAGAAGCAGCAAACAACTGTTTATGCTACAGGCAGTAGGCAAAAATGGAGATTTGAAAGGAAAAGACAAACAAGGAAAAAAAAACAGAACGTAAAAGCATCTTAAAGAACCTTTTCTCTGCAATTACAGAGCAGCCTCCATGGGGTTCCCAACCGCAGAGCAAGAGAGAAGAGCAAGGCTCTGGAGAGGAAAGCACATGGGAAAAAAATAAAAGATCCAGCAATGCCTAAAGAGATGTAGAATGTGCAAACTTCTTTCCTTTTCCCTAACTTAGCAATACAGGTATTTGGCAAGAGAACAAAAGAGGATTTCAGTCAATATGTTCACTTTGGGTGGACAGCTATGGAAGCGGAATGCATTGAGGTTACACCATCATAAAGTCTAGAGTTGTAATTGTAGTCGGGTGAAGATACGAACTTGCACACCCACCCTCTTCACTGATTTCATAAATCAACTCCAAGGCTCCAATTAACATTTCTGTTTCTACTGCAGCAACCCTAACCTCCTGTACTACCAGGGAAAGGATAACCTGCCAGGAACAGACTAACATAATCTTAATAGCTTAATTCCACCCTTTCAGTCACCACTAAATTACTTGATCCTCACAAGGATTACATACGCCTCTGCAAGTAACCTAGAGAAATTTGCTCTTCTCCAAATTTACCATAGCTGACTTTTCCTAGTTATCCCCAATATCCATTTGTTATTCCCCAATATTCATGGTGTTATCCATTCAGTAGGTCAGTTTTCCAGTGTTCAAAATCTCTTTACACAGCCATAAGGTTTTGCTATTACAAGTATGTGAAGCTGAGAATAACCAAATACAGAGGCTCCAGAATAACCACAGCTTGAAACACCTGCATGTATATTATATTTTAAAGCTTATATCATAATATACATCGCACACTAGCAGGTTGTAATGAACATAATTCTCAGAAAAATATATTTTATTGTTTTAAGAGGACTATTTGGTTGTTGGTTTCATATTTAGTGTTTCCTAGTCCACTGAGAATTGAAGGAGCTGTAACTGTGTTTTATTTCAATGCCTGTTCTCCTTTTGGCCGACAAACTCTCCCAGTATTAGAAAGCATTAAGTATTAAAACTTCAGGTCATCTTCAAACAGGAAAAAAATAAAGGGGGAACTTACAAGATGTAATAGAGCAAGGTGCAAAGATCCCAACAGGAGTTCAAAGTTATTACTGTACAACGATGCAGCCCAATGCAGTATTATTTTGTTATTAGTTCAGGACCTGAAGGCTATATAACTATATTTACTCAGTACTACGTTTAAGGTAATTAGGCTACTTCCCAGCAGGACTTAAGAGCTCAGTCACAGCTTCACTCAGACTGATTTCAACTCCAAGGTTGGGTTAGTAACTAGCTCAGAAATATACGCGCTGCACTCCAAAGCACAGCATGCACAAGCCCAAAGTTTGGCAAGTTTTGAAATGCAGCAGCCCTGGGCTGTTTCTGCTTCCAGTGTCTTCAGTGAGAGCAGATTCAAGTCACTCCAGAACAGTTCCATGCTCCCGACCCCAAAACTTCAGGCCACAGATTTAAGTTCCAGTCGAGAACCACCCAACACAAACATTTCACGGGAACCAGGACTTGTTTTCAGACAGATTAAAACATAATTTCTGCTTTCGTCAGTTACATGTACCACAAATACAGAGGTAAAAGCAATTTCTCTTGAAAAAATTTTTCAAAAAATCCCTAAACAGTCTGTCAAGATCTCATGCATTTATATAAATATGTAAACCTTATCACAGACCTGACAAAAGCAGTGCTAAATTTTCAGCTTTCTAGCAGCCAGGAAACACAATGCCAATGAAATCCTCAAAATTGTAGCATTCAGGCAGATTTGGGGTTAAATGTTTTCTGTGAAACCACAGCACACGCAGTCTCCACATTTACACAGTACTAATCTAACTACACATTAATAAATAGTCGTCAGAGGAAGGGTCAAACAGAATTATCATTGAAGCAAATTCAGATTTGCCTGTGCCTGTTCTGTTCAAATTCTTTTATGACATCTCTTTATATTAAAAGCACTTACTAGCAGCAGAATCCTCTTATCCATCCAGAGTTAGAGCTATTGGTGACAAAGTAGGTTTTAAAAAGGTGCGACTAGCACAAGAGCACAGGTGATAAGAGCACTCAAAAACCTGAAGGTTGAAATACATGTCAAGAGTCCTGACATGAGCTACAGCCATTCTCTGAAACAGCATCACCAATGCGATTGTGAGAAGTGACACAGAACTGAGGGCGGGGGTGGAATATTTGGATCTGGCGAGTGGGTTGGCAATTGACTGACTTTTAAAAGGCTCCACTCATTTGTGTGCAAGGGTTGGGTTTTTTTGTTGTTACAGAGTTCAGATCTCTGCAAATCATTTCTATAACTTTATGTTGCTGACCAATTGCTTGACAGAAATAAAAGCATTTTCAGGAGGATCACACTCCAACAGCAGTTTGTTCTTTCTAGCATCTTCTCACTAAATACAGCTGGAGCAGCTTTGCACTGAGCAGCAGAGACAGGCTTTGGAAACCAGAAGGATACACCAAATTCAGTGGCCCCGACTCTGCGATATTGCTACGAGAATGCCTATGAGCTAGGGTAAGATCTCAGCATACAGCACAATGTTCATAGTTCAATATATGCAAATAATTTTTTAAAAAAAAGGAGGCCACTCAGTCCAACCCCTGCTGTAATACTGCTGTGATTTCTGACAGTCCATAGCAGCAGACTTTACAGCCTTCCCATGTAATCTACTCATGCTTCACTATCCTCACTGTTGATGGAAAGTTTCAAAGCACCATATCCAAGTCTCCCATGCTTAAATTTAATCCCATTACTCTCTGTGTCATCCACAGCGTATGTACCTTATTTCTTTCCATGTTGTATGTCTTAGGACTGGTGATGTGTCTTTCTTCCCTTTCCCCCACTCTTATAACTATGGCTCTTTCACTGTTTCAAGAATGTTTCTACTTCTTGGCTTCACCTGAATTCTCCATTTATAGAATCGTAGAATCATAGAATGGTCCAGGCTGGAAGGGACCTCCAAAGGTCAGCTAGTCCAACCTCCCCGCAGTCAGCAGGGACACCCCCAACTAGACCAGGTTGCCCAGGGCCTCATCAAGCCTCACCCTGAATATCTCCGGGGAAGGGGCCTCAACCATCTCCCCGGGCAACCTGTTCCAGTGCTTCACCACCCTCATAGTAAAGAACTTATTCCTAATCTCCAATCTAAATCTGCCTTTCCCCAATTTAAAGCCATCGCCCCTCATCCTGTCACTGCAGGCCTTTGTAAACAGACCTCCCCAGCCTTCCTGTAGGCCCCCCTCAGGTACTGGAAGGCTGCTATTAGGTCTCCCCAGAGCCTCCTTTTCTCCAGGCTGAATAACCCCAGCTCCCTCAGCCTGTCCTCGTAGCAGAGGTGCTCCAACCCCCTGATCATTTTCATGGCCCTCCTGTTGACCCACTCTATCAGGTCCATGTCCTTCCTATATTGAGGACTCCAGACCTGCACACAGTACTCCAGTGAGGTCTCACCAGAGCAAAGTGGCAGAATCACCTCTCTGGACCTGCTGGCAACGCTTGTTTTGATGCAACCCAGGATGCGATTGGCCTTCTGGGCTGCAAGTGCACACTGCCTGCTCATGTCCAGCTTCTCATCCATCAGCACCCCCCCAAGCCCCTTTCCTCAGGGCTGCTTTCTAATACCTCACCCCCTAGTCTGTACTGATGGCAAGGATTGTTCCGGCCTAGGTGCAGAACCTTGCACTTACTCTTGTTGAACCTTATGAGGTTCACCTGGGCCCAACCTCTCCAGCCTGTCCAGGTCCTTCTGGATGACATCCCATCCCTCTGGTTTATCGACAACACCACACTGGTGTTGTCTACAAACTTGCTGATGGTGCATTTAATCCCTCTATGTCATTGATAAAAACGTTAAACAGTATCGGTCCCAGCACAGACCCTTGAGGGACACCACTTGTCACTGCTCTCCATCTGGACTTCAAGCCGTTGAGTACTACCTTCTGAATGCGACCATCCGGCCAGTTCCTTATCCACTGAAGAGTCCACCTATCAAACCTGTACCCCTCCCATTTGTCGAGCAGGATGTTGTGGGGGACCGTGTCAAAGGCCTTACACAAGTCCAGATAGATCGCATCCATAGGTCTTGTGCAGTTCAGTGCGAGCTATACACATACTGGACCCAGGTGCTGACTGTCCCTGCTGCTCCCTTCTTGTAGCCACAGGCCATAGCACCAGGCTTTTCACATTCAGATCATTCACGTAACCCATTTAAATCTGATTCCCTTTTTAAGTAATAATGGGCAGATGATAAAAAGTGTTCTTCGGTATCTAGATTAAGATTTATTTCTGAAGGCTTAATTTTTCAGTATTATATTTCCAATTTTTTTTTTAAATCCATTCAATGTTTTTGTTCTAATTGAGCAAATTCAATTAGATTCTGATTGCTGGCAGTTTATTAAGCCTCTTCACTGCTGAATTAAAGAACATATTCCTTTGAGATACTGATATAACAGTAGACCTATACTTCAACAGCTGTTCTTTCAAGTCAGAGCATAAGTTCAATAACAGGAGAAAAGGCATTTGTCATGTAAATAAATCCACAATAACATCCAGTTAGCACTGAGGGGGCGACACTGAAGCCAAAAGGTGTTTTTTCAATAATTGTATTACAATTACAGCACAATAGTCTGTGGTCATTTTCTGCACAAAATAACATAGGCACAATTATGCAGCAAATACTTTAGGACAGATTTCTTCTGGAAGAAAGTACAGCCCATCTGCACACTGGAGCTACAACTGCTCCCAAGACTACCTGGGACAGGTGGCACGTTGAGGATGGGGAGGACAGATATGAGGAAGCAGGAAGGTACCACTGTCATTAGTGCAGGCATCCGTTTGGGAACTGGGTGATGCAGAGCATCAACAAGCTGTAAGACATTCCCTGACAGCACCATGGGAAAAAGATTGGTGTTCAAGGGCATTTTGCTGACAGAGTTTTACCTCTAAGGGACAGCAAGGCCCAGACTTCTCCTGTGTTTGTGTCTAAAATACAATTTAATCTCTAAAGCAACTGAATTAGGAAGAAAATTACTTATGGTTTCTTCCCACAGAGCACACTATGCACTTCGGGTATCAAGCATACAGGGAAGCTGAGTCACCCCAGATAGCTTCTGGAAATTTGGGGAGGTTAATCCAGGCTGTGCTGTGCCTACGGATACGGGCTAGTCAAATGAAGGGGGTTGTGTGAGGTTTTTTTAAACACTATTTTTCAAGGATTCTGATTTCTTCCCAGTCGTGCACTACATTCACAACCTGTAATTTCCTCTCAGGTGCTTTGTAGATCTACGACATCTTACCCAATTTGTGAACTTCAGAAGTATTTTATCTACTTTCTGGCTCTACAAAAGTGTCCCTTTCTCTTCCAAAATTTGGTTGAGTCACGTTCTTCTGGGACTAATCAGTGAGCAATAGCAAGTGCTGATACTCAGCAATAGCTTCTAGACCACAAAAAATAAGAATTCAAACAAACCACAAATCAAAACCAGAGGCCTAACCGGAGATGTCCCAAACTATTTGTGTGACATTCAGCTCAGTAAACCGACATTCTGCCTCAGTTTCTATTGTCTTGAAAGTACTGCAGTTTCACATGACTTTAATACATGTTCCCCAATAACAGTGCTAGCTACTTTTTCATTTCAAGACATTAGTAGAGCATGCCTTATGTCTTAAATCATATCTGGCTGGACCTGCACTCAGATCTTAGCTGCTGACACTGAAATTTGGGGACAGGGCTAAGGACCTGAGAGCGTGCTGATGCTCCAGGCACAGCTACACTCCATGCCACAGCATGAGAAAACCCACATGCTGCCTCTGTACCCGCATTCCCATCCACTGCTGTCCAAGAAACAAGTTCCCTTGCTGTCATCCTTACTCCTAAGTGGATCTATCAAGGCTGTCCTGCTTATTTGCTATTAGTGCTTAGCAATAAAATAACTCCTCATCCAAAGCTTAAATTGAACAAAAATTAAAAATAAATAAGCAAAAAAATATTTCTTGCTTGACCTGTTGGCAAGAAAAATGAAGCTGAAGCAGTCTGTCTTTTTCTCTTGCCACTAGAATAAGCAGTAATAAAGTTATATTCTCCTGATCTTGCCCCTGGGGCTTCACATTGCATATCGCATAAGGGAAACAGCAAAAGATACTGTATTTTTTGGAGATGTGATGAATTATACATTTGCAAAGGATAAATTTTACTAGTCTGACAAAACCAGAAACATCTCCTGAATAATCATTTATTATATTAACAACTTTTTTGTTAGCTATTTATATATGGACAAATATCTAAGTCTGAGAGTTCTCATATAACATTCTTCTCTCATCTCTATTGCTTGGGGGTTTGGTTGGGGTTTTTTTGTTGTTTTTGTCTCTTTTTTGTTGTTGTTCGACATCCTGTAAAAATTTGCCCAAAGCTAATAACATTATCCACAGATCCTGGTCACATTAACCAGAGTTAACACCTGTAACTCTGACCTTCTGACGGGAGACAGGAAATAAAGACATTCCTCTGGTAATGAATGTCACAACCATATTTTGTAGGCTCTCAACACCTTTGCGTTACAGTAAAAATACTGTACATTAGAGTAAAAATACAGGTTGAGGTATTGTTCTAACCTGAAGAGAACTAATGAACTAAAGTAAAAAATTGCTTACACTAGAAAAACCACCATGATTATCCAGCTATTCATAAATTAATTACAAACTGTTTTTATATGTGTGCTATTTTAACAAATAATGGCAGTGTAAAATGAGTTCTAAAGAAATTAAACCGAAAACGTATACATGACCTTTTCAAGCAACCTCAGCTGTATGTAGACTGTGCGAGTAAGGAAAAGCAATTAGGAAACCACACCTAAGAAGCACAATCGGAAAACTCTGTCTTGAGGACAACTAAAGAAAAAGACTCAGAAGCCACAACTAGAAAGTGTTATCGCTGTATTTGGTTTACATGGCAAGGCTTTGGTAGCCTTGCTGTGGCTGTAGCAGGGGGGCTACAGGGTTGGCTTCTGTAAGAAGGACTTTTGACTTGAATTTGAGCCATCTCAACCTCACTCCTCCAGATTAGCAGCAACAGGCCACAACCATCTTCCATCCCACCCATGGGAGAAGCACATATACTACACTTCAAGTGCATTACTTCTAAGGAGATGGCATTTTCTTACCAACATCAATAGTCGCAGATAGAGAGTATTGATCAAAAATACATTACTCTGACACATCAAACATAGCATATGAACATCTCAAAAATGAAGACTCTGGCAAATCTACTGCTGTCTTGAAAACCACATCGTCATACTTGCACTCATGCATTGCAATACAGACAGCTGCCTTAGTTTTCAGTTTTAATTTAATGAACTGTGTTTGTTACTAGCATTTGGAAACATTATCTTGAAAAATAATTGCAGAGTAGATTTCATTTCAGTATTTTATTATGAATATATCTTATTTTATATTTTTATTGAAAGGAAGCTTCAATTTATTTTTGTCTAAATTACATTTTAGAAAATAAAGTATTACTGAAAAAAATAGAAGCTTTGATCTTACCTCAAATTTAGCCGAGATTGTTTTTCATGTTTTGGTTCTTATAATGCACTGCAAAAGCAGAGAAGCACCTGAAGTCATGAAGATGGATTAGAAAGGGGCAAGAAAACCATCTTGGTATCACAGGTCTTTTATTTCCCCTTACTGTTTCTAGCATGGATGCACACACAAGCAAATGACCTGTTTCTCCAAAACCCGTGTATCTTTCGTATATCGATGTAAAACAATTTGCTGTGACCCATGTCAGAAATCAGACTATTCAGCTATACTTTTAGCATAAAGAATTCAAGATTCATTTTTTGACATGTTGTCTACTTTTATGACATCTTACCTTAGCTTTTAGATGAAAAGTTCAACTATGAATATTAATGCTCTGAGCATCTATAATTAAATTAACAATTTTGATTACATCTTTCCTTTTCCCTTAGAAGAAAAAGATGCTTTCAAGTTGGCTGAACAGACCTGTGCTGTTCACCTCTCCTCTTAGGGGTCTTATTTCCTCCATTCTCTACAATACACTTAATGCTTTCCAGCTTAACAGCTATTTTTTATAATTTATTATTAACAGCTATTTATTATCTGCTTTTGACAGAAGCTCAGCAGCCAGCCATGCCCTGTGTCCCAGCAAGACAGGGCAGCGCCAGTCCTCTGTTGCTACCTCTCCCCAGCACAGCAATGACAGGGAGAGTCAGAAAGGACTCATAACATTTGTGGGGCAGCCTTCAGGTAAAAAACTGAACCCATAATCATCCAACATTACATGAAGTAATATACATGTTGCTGTTTGTTAGGCTGTTCTTGGTATTTGAGAGCACATTTCTGGGGCAGCAACGAGATGCGCTGCCCCAGAAGAGGAACCACTGTTTTCGTAGAGCTAAGCAATGTCACAGAGAGTGACATGCAGCACTTAACAGGTTTTTTTTCACCCACCAGGTACATGCTCATCACTGCTGGAGGAGTGGTGCCCACCCTGATCCTCAGCTACAACCCCTATACACACACACACATTCATGCTTGGTTGAGGAAAAAAAAAAAATCTTTGTCATGCTGAAGTTGAGAAAACTATTAAAAATATAATGTACAATAAGTTTCTTTCAATAATACATAAAAACCTGAACCTGCACCATCTTGGCTGCTCAGCCAGAGGCTGGAATGGAGCCCAACAGTTCATTTTCACCTGCACTCCTTCCATTTCAAAGTATTACCAGGCTCGTCAGTGCAACCTACTCACTGTGCTGTTTCCTAATAGCCCCAGCTGTACATGTAATGAAGGTACATCTGCTCTGAAAATGTAATACCTGGATTCATATAAAATATGATACTTCATCTTTTGCCCTCTCCAAGCATCTTTCCAAAATGTCTCCCAAAACGAGAAAAGCTTTAAAGTTTGAGAACAACTATTTCACTTCTGTCCTGACTTCTGCATTACATTATTTAATTAGTTCTTGCTCACCCAAACTGTGTACATCACTGCTCCAAGCAAGCATAAGCTATTATTTTCAGCTGGGAAGCAGAACAGTGCAAATGGGCATCTCCTACAATTTTATTTATGCCTTTTGCCTCCCCTTGACTTAATTTTTCAGCTGAAAAACCCGTTATCAGCTTAAAATGAGCCAATAATGAATTCCAAAAAATGTGCAAGCACAACCCTTACACTGCACTCTGAACTCCTGTTCCTCCTCAAATCCTGAAAACTGGCCTTAATGTTCAAGTGTCTCCCTGTGACTAATTACAAATTTTCTGACAGAAAAGCAGATGTATTACATTTCAGTATTCTTGCTTCTAAATAGCTTTCAAGTGTTTGGGCCACACACTGGTGTTGAATTTGAATGCACTAAATTAGGCCATGCAACAGGAAAGACAGATATCTGTAATTCGATAACGTTCTCAATTCTAGATGCACAAAATGCTAAATCAGGAGGGAAAAAAAAACCCAAACACATGCAGTAGGGTCTAGGCACAGGGCGTAGAAAATGCAGATCTTTTGCACAAAAACATCTTCTTAGCTCAAGCAGGTCAGTGGCCTGAAAAGGCTGAATTCACCAACCCTGAGTTGCACCTGCATTCCCTTTCTGCTGTGTTGGAATAGGAAGTTTCCCAGCAGCTCAGGCCCCCAAATTCCTCCCCTTCCTGCTTCTGAATATCTGCTAGCACACATCTCAATTTTTCTGCCCAAGGCAGTCACACTTCAGACACAGCACACAACTGTCAGGATCTGTGCACTAAATAGGAGCAGCAAATCAGTTTTTCCAGCAAAAGCAGACAGTATACAATCTCCCCAGTAAAACTAGCGCATCCAAGAACATGGGGAAGACAACTAGAAGGCACAGCCTCCCTGAATGAAGAATGGAGGAACACAGCATGCAGTTAGTTACTATTTCACTAATAGATCCTAAAGCAGATAGTGGTTCAAGTCAAACTGTAAAATAAGGATGCTTTAGAAAATAAGCCTTTAAAGGTAACTTAAACTGGGCAAAAAAAAATTTCAAGTCATCAAATCAGAAGTCAATTGAGAGGACTTTGCTTTTTACACATTCTAGCTGTGGTTCTAATCCTATTTATCATTAAAATATTAAAGTTAACTCCAGTAGAGAAATAAAGATTGGTACTCCTGTATGTATAGGTAGCTATCTACCTTTTAAGTATCCTACTCAACATGTTTGAGGGATACACTCAAAATAGATTTATATGTGATTTTCTCAAATGATACTCTGGGTCCTTTAATGTTGCCATAATAGATGGTAGTTTTCAAGAGATTTGAAATGCATGGTTACATTTACAATATGTCAAGTTTCCAGGGGCTGTAGAGACTGAAATACATGCTTTTAATTTACTCTGAAATGCAATGTTTTCTAGATTTTGTTTGAGCAATTTCTGCTTCAGAAATCAACATCTTTCCATCTGCTTGCTTGTTTTAGAGAATAATGATTAATTTGGGCTGGCTTGTTACTATTGAAATTTATGCAGAATTAAGATCATGTTTATCCCATCACTGGGAATTGCACAGGCTGTTTGTACACCCTAGTGGAGAAAGGTGGCCAGCACACTCTTCCAGAGAAACCCGGCAATCAGCAGCTGTTCTATTAAAAAGCAGAATATTAAGACTATGATACAAACCATAGAATGAAGCAAAAGAACAACTGAGGCAGACCTGCAATATCAGACCTGTAATATCCAAGTTGTGGTGAATTGATTTACGTGAAATGAGGCCCAAAGTCTGTGGAGTTCCAAAAAAGCGTGTGACTTGAGAAAGCAGCATCAGAGTCTACGAAAACAGTGACATTCATTTACATTTGAAAGCACGTGTAATTGTTATCCCTTAAATCCCTCTTTTTACAAAGGCTGCAGAAAATGTGCTCCTCAGTATGCAGCAAGCGTGATATTTCTGATCATATTGCCAGTATAGTCATTTCGTCCTTCATCAGTGCAGTTTGTTGCTTCATTTCCTCAAAATTCACAGAACATGAAAATAACATATACTTATGCGAGTAAAATAATCTACCAGTATGTTCCCTGAAAACAGAAGTCCTACATAATTGAATTCCTGTAAAAAAATAAATACTAACAAGACCTTCACATCAGTAGTCACTCAACTATTTTCATTCAAACTGAGTTTGAGAACATTTGTTATTCATTACAAAAGAAATATAACGATAGTTTCAAGTTGAAAAAACTCTTTTCTTTTTCATAAAAACACACAACACAACAAGTTCTACAATGGCAACTGTCCTCAGTTCATACACCACTCTGAAGATAAGAGTTAGTTATGTTTTTCCATTTTTTATGTAATTGTTATAATTTTAAGCAAACTCACTCTTGTCCTAATATGTATTTTATAATATTTTAACATTATGATAGTATATGCCTCAGTTTACTCAAACTGAATTGTAACCAAATCCTTGTATTAAGAGAATTAGCTTCATGATAACTGTAATTATTTTTGGTTTTGTAATTCCATGTTATTATATTCTTAAGCTTCACCTGCAGTACTATATCTCTACTACAGATGTTATAGCTGATTGCTCTTTATTTTTCTCCTGTAATAGATTAGCCCTTAAATCTCGATTTACTGGAACATCACACCATAAGGTAATAATTCATTTGCAACATTTCAGTATGGAGTTTCCTGTTCCATCTCTTGTTAAAATAGTATAGGAGCAGCTTAAAAATTAGGCCTAAGTTCTATACATGGACATAGGCTTGTGATGTCCATCGGTCATTTTATCCTTACCCCTCAGTGTTTTAGACCTATATAAGTAGTCTCAACCAGATCTGGCAACAACTTTCCTATCTTCGGTAGGAAGGAACCAAGGAAACACTCCTGCTGAAAGGCTGTATATCTTAGGTTCACTCTACTAGAGATTTGGAAATTAACATAGAATCGCATCCTCAGACCATGAAGTTTGAGGAGAACAGGACTCCGTGCTGTCACTGTTAATGGAAATATTTGCTGCTCAGTGGTCTCTACAGCGCAGATCTGGGGACTGCTAGAGAAACATGATTATAAATAGTTATTCTGATTATGGGTTTTTCTTGGCCATCTACTGCTGATAAACTATAAGTTCTTCCATTGTACAAGTCGCCAAGTTCTCACAGTTACTTTTTAAACCACAGAAGTTTACTTGCAAGTCCTGAATGAAGACTTACAACATGGCAGCACAGCTGTTAACCCAATTAGTTCCATTCTACCTAACTATAGAAGAAACTCCACTGTGGCAGCTGTGTCTCACTCAGACATCACTTGTTAAACCTTCTTCTTTCACATGCCTAAGACTTTCACTGAAGTCAACAGAACTTCTGACTTCAGATTTTTTGATGTTTCTAGATATCAGTCAATAAGAAAAACATTTTTAAAATAACTTTCACATAAAATCTTAGTTTTCACCACTCATCTCTCTCTGCTTACATATGTGTACACTCCACAGAATGGGTGGTCCTTTAAGCAAGAAGGATACTATAAAGGACAGATGATTTTCTAGGTTTTTCTATACTCAAGTCTTAAAAGAATGCAAAGACAAATTGAAAAGAAGAAATATATCCCTCTCCTGCACCCCAGTTGCTCTTATAATGCTAAGAAAAATTGAAAAGAAAAAGTGATTTTTGTTCTACTGGATTTGCTCTAAATACACTTTAAAAGAACAAAAAGAAAAATTGAAAAGATAAAAACTATTTTTTTTTTAAGCTGCAATAAAATCTAGAGGTAGTTTAAAATTAAGATCTATGGGGAAATGACTAGATAATGCCGAAGACACAGAGCCTATTCCCATTCAGCATAGCTCAGCTGGTGGAGCTCACAACTGATCTCAGTCTTCAAAAATTGACAAAAGAATACATTTTCCAAAAATTATTTTTATAGTACAGAACATTGCCATATCTTAAGTCATGAGATAGCATTTGAAAAGAAACACTTTCATACAAATGGAATATTTTTTCTGTCTTTTGTAATGGTTCTTAACATAGGAAAGGTGAACATCAATTCTTGTAAGCCTTGGCACAATTTAGCAGAAAAGTACTTCTCCCTAAAACACTGCAAAAGATAAACTGCTTATAATTCTACCAGGATTCACAAGAAGAGGTGAAGTAAACACTGGCAAAGCTGTTACCTGGTCTGATATTTCTCCTGCTTTTAACACAATATAATAACCAATTGACATTATAACACAAAACAAACTGAAAATTAGAGATATGAAGCTGAAATACTGAAATCACAGATGACTTTATAAAGTAATCTAAGAGAAAATATTAATTTTATTCTTCTTGAATGAATCCTCATGAACATTTGTTAACACTTCAGAATTTCTCATTGAAGATGACAAATTTTACTTTTCACTAACGGTCCTTGACACTTGGAGTCATTAGAAACAAACATCTTAACGTTATCACAGGGTTCATCTGAATATAACAATATAATTATATAACAATATATATCTCTTATCCTACTTCCATTCACAATAAACTCAGTTCGTGTGCTATTATTAGATCTACTAGTTGTATACAACCCGCTACGGTAATAAGACCAAAACGTGTCTAAGAATAGTCATGTTCTCCCAAATGCTTCTGTTATCTAAGCACTTGCAAGTCTGACAAATACAAACGCAAATGTAGTGGCTGAGTTCCATTTACAGAGAGCAGACTGTATTTGCTCCATTTGCACCATGTTTCCCCACAACAGTATCTCAAAATCTGGAAAAACAACGTGTGTGCTCTTCCAAGCGCACCATCTGCACATTCTGGATCAAACAACCCTAAAAGCAGTGGCAGAGCAACTTCCATGAGCACTGTGAGATTGCACGGATGATGCCTTTATAGCCTGTAGTTCTCATGAATAAAGAGCCCCTCTGAAAGATCCACAGAGTCCCTTTTGCATCCCTCTAAGAGCCTACCCACTTCTTAAGGGATGAGATATCTCTTACCTGTATGATCAAAACACAATGGTTATCACTACACTTGGGTGCTTTTTATAAATGGTTAATCCTTTCCCTGTGAGATATGAATCAAAACCAGCTTTCTTAAATAATCAGTTTTTTCAAGACTGCATGTACATTTATTTTCTATCAGAGTTTCTTTCACAGCTTCACTTAGGCACTTTGGCATCATTTCAGCTGGGAGAGCTGACTTTCTGGTACAGTATTTGGATTTGGGATGAGCATACTGTTGGTAATACACTGATGTTTTCAGTTGTTGCTGAACAGCCAAGTCCTTTTCTGCTCCTCATACCACCCTGACAGTGAGCAGGCTGGGGGGCACAAGAAGGTGGAAGGAGACACGGCCAGGACAGCTGACCAAAGGGGGTGCCATTCGACATCACACTCAGTGTATCAAGCTGGGGAAGGAGACGGGGGGGCAGGAGATTCGGAGCTATGGTGCTTATTTTCCCAAGCAACTCTTACACATGATGGATCCCTTGCTTCCCTGGAGACAGCTAAACACCTGCCTGCTGATGGGAAGTGGTGAATTAATTCCTTGTTTTGCTTTACCTATTAAATTTTCTTTATCTCAATGCACGAGTTTTCTTATTTTTACTCTCCGATTCTCTACCTACCCCAGCCGGAGGAGTGAGGAAGCAGATGTGTGGTCCTAGTTGCTGGCAGGGGTTAAACCACAACACGCTTTTCCAAATCCATCCTATCCTTCACAACTTACAAACAGTTGCCCTCCCTCTATTGGCCTTGATCCACAGTAATATGTCAAAAATAGAGATCCATTTTTCTTGCCAGACAGGGTGGATGGTTATCTGAAGTGAAAAGTTTCATTTCCCAGCATCTTTCATTGAAACTATTGCCTAATAATTATATGGAATAGGAAGTAACCATTCATCAAATCCATAATATATCAATTTATCATGGTGATTCTCTTCTTCATATGAAACATGAGAACCAAAATGAATCAGAAAAACCAAACTCCATCACATCAAAGTTTAAAAAAATAAAATAGATAAAATGCACTGTCCTCGTATGGCAGAATGATTGAAACCCTATAAATGTTAAACTATCTTCTGTCATTATAGGAGATTAAAATAATCTCATATCCTTACAATTCAAGCCAAGATAAATTTACCAGCAATTTAAAATTATTAAATGTTATCTGACTCTTAAGCGTGGGCAACAAATAAGATTTTTTTATTCCCACGCTACCACAAGCAATTTCATTAAAGTAACATTTAAAAGGGAAAAACCTTGCATTCCACAAACAAATCGATCTAAATAGACTCTATTAGCTGAAAATATAGATGCACACATTTCCTTCAGCAGTACAGTATCCAACTTTCAGCATGTCCTAAACATAAAATCATCATAAACGCATTAGTGAATTATTCACTTCTTACTGGCCTAACATTGAGTCAGACAATGACATGTTAGACCAGCTAAAAAAGTTAAACTAGATTTCCTACTGTCTTGATTCTCTATTGTTGCCTGTTGGAATGATGTCCACAGAGCATCTGTCACCATGTACAATAGGTGCCAAAGCATGCATAAAGATGTCTTTCCTGAACAGGAAATATTTTTCTGACCAGTCAAGTTGCTTATAAGGAAAACAAATTACCTGGATAAATAAGTACAAGATTAAGTCACCTAGCAGTATCTGAAATAAAGGCCTATGGAGCAGTTTGGTCTTCGTAGGACTGGCTTTCTACTTGAGGAAGTGCAGGAGAAACAACAGGATAATAGTCACACCTGCTCTGATCCTCTTTGCTACATACCAGGAAGAGTTCATACTGTTAAAGTTACTCCCATTCCTCTGATCATAAGTGCCTGTGAGCACTGTCTTCACCCCATCCTTTTCCATGACTGCAAAGGGACTGGGAATATGGTAGGAGTGCAGAGAGACAGATGCCTCTGCCCAACACCTTTCCCACTCAGTTTTGTCACAGGACTGTGCAGAAACTACCATAAGCGCAAGTTTAGTCCAACGAACTTTTAACAGTGAAGTATCATAGTTCACAGATTTTTTTCACGTTATTTCAACACAAACATTTGCTTCTGAGGATGTGTGCTAAATGTGTAACAGCCAAGTGGAAGCGTAGGCAGAATCTCAACAGCAGAGTAAAGATATTTTATACCTTTGAGAAACAGTAGCTATCCTTTTATTCTTACTACTGGATAAGAAGCAATTCTTTCTATGCTCCTCCACAGTTGTCTGTGATCATGCTATTCTCACACAAACAGGGACTTCTACCGCAATCACCAAGCCCGGCAAAAATCTCACATGTGTATACTTTGGCTTATATACTTCTATTACGTGCTTCTACAAGAAAATTCACTGGGGAAGAATAGGTGTATCTGAATAGCAGAGGTAGAGGTACATGACCGTGCCACACAGCGAGCCAGACTAGCGGGCTACCACCACTCCCAGACTTTGGGGGCAAATCTCCCTGCCCTCTTCTCACTGTGGAGGTGGGGAATCTCTTTTTCAGACATTTATTGAACTTCACCCACTGTCTTAGATTCAAGGCCTTATTCATTTGACCTCCTATTCCCTTCAGGTATATATTCATTGTTAATGACAGTCCTTTATCTAACATTTTTGTTGGCTTAATAAGTGAGCTACTAAGTGGTTTTTTTTTTTAAAAAAAAAAGAGACATGAGAGCAAGCTCCTTTCCCCAGGTACCCTTTTAGTGACCCTACGCAAAGAAGCAGCTTTTCTGTAGGGACGATGCTGACACCTGAACCTACCTGAAAGACACTGGGATAGAGATTCCTGATTTTCTGAAGTTAATTCTTTCAATTAACACACACATCTTCCCATGGCTTTCCCCTCTTCAGGACAAGACATTTCTGGCCTGTTACGACCTGAAATATGGTTTGTACATGAAGTACGGTATGCAACCTGCTGTAGAATTTCTTTCCAAATTCCTGTTACTGAGATATAGGAAAGAGTTGAAGAAAGCAGAATTAACCATAAGAACTCCATTGGAAGTGTTTGCGTAGGACATCATCCAAAACTGATGTCAAATTCCTTCACTTCCAGGGCTTTGTGGTAAAGCTCTAATCCCTCAGCATAATACAGCAAGTGATCAGATACTAATTTTTTGTACAATTAAAAATTAATGACAAGAACTCAGCAATCATCTCTGGTTTTGCCCAAGGCCTTTTTAGTCAATTTACTTTCTAAGAATTCAAAAAATTATTAGAATACATATTTTTATAGTGGTTCACCTTGTAAAAGCAATGATTATACATTTAAATAATAGACTTCATTATCATAATACTTTTTAATAAACAACACTTTGGTACAGTAAATATTTGCTGCAATTAAATTTTAAATTAATTTTCCAAATATATGTATAGTCCATATAGACACATATATACAAGTTGTGTTCATATACATCAGCGAGCCGTTAGTCAATTGAGTAGATCCACTCATCAATTACACAGAAGGGATTCACAAAGTAGTGAAACAAAACCATTATTTTCTTCCCCTAATCTTCTAGACCCACTGCTAAGGCCAGAGTCCCACTCTCAACCGGCATGGAAAGAGGAGGGGGAAACAAGGGGCAGTCATAAAGGCAAACTTTGTGTTCCATCTAATGGGTTAGTCCACGCTAACCTTTTAACTTGGGCTGGGAGTGCATTTCTGAGCACATTTTGAGGTAATCCCATTGCCCCCACACCTGGCCCACCAAGCTGGGGTTACAGAACCAGTAGGCAGGGCTGGCACACTCCCAGGGCACCCCAAAGCCAACCATCAGGCTGATGATGGGTGCTCAGTCCCACAACCAGACCACAGCCGTGGCCCATAACACTCAGTCAATATGGATGGCAATTGCACTCAATTCCCACTGTAAAGACCTACATCACTCCCTTGGGATGCGGGAGGGCACTGCCAGAGCCACCAGCATTACCTACACCAGGACCTGCTCCACTCCTCCTTCACATGTCTCATCTTGAATTGCATCTCGACTTCACGATTTCTAACCTTCTCTTGAACTCTACCATTAAATTTACTGTCCAGTCACAAAAAGACACTTTAGAAAACAGTACAAGATCCCCAGAGAATACAATGGAGATAAGTCTATTACTGCCAGGAATGCAGCAACTAAATCAAAGAAGTTCACCACACTATCACCTCTAATTTCCCATGGGCCTTTTCTTTTTAACCTAAGTCCTCCTCTGCCCTTTTGTTCAGTCTCTGGTTGTCCTCTATGTTTGCTATGCATTAAATAACTTCCACTCCCACTGGCCTCCACTCACAAGTCCCTCAGACAAAAGATAGGGTATTTACTGTCAAATACATGGATGTTTTTGAGTCTCAGCAGTGCATGCATTATCTTACGTGCTACCTCATTGTGTCAGTGATGCTCTTAACAGCATCAAGATTTACAAAGTTAAAGAGAACAGCAATTTCAACTATTAATTATACCACCTCTGTGTGTCCTTTTAAAAACAACTCCTGCTTCAACATCTTAACTCAGTGTTGAAATTTCATTTGTTGAAGGCTGATGAAACTAGTGTTCTTGTGAAAATAGGCCAGTTTGCAATACATGTGAAGGTGGGACAGGAGATTGATTGCTCTAGCAGAGTCCTGGCTAGATACAGCCTGGAGAGCAGTTAAACCTGAAGTGTCAGGTGGGGTCTCCCCCACTTCTTGCCCTATGACTGTGTTTGATCAGACAGGGGATCCCAGCCCCCGAAATCTAAATGCCACCTTCCTCCTTAATGCTCCCTGACAGATCCCTGGTGATGCTCAGCTAAGGGATTTGTTTAGCAACTGAAAAGCTTTTCACTAATGGGTATTTTAGGTAACAGCTTCTTATGAAGAAGCAAAGTACTAGCATACATTTTTACTTGTCAAGATTACTTTGAAAAACTGAAATGAGAATTGCCATCAAGGGAGATATAGCTGCAAGATCTGGGCACAGTGACATCTTTGCCAGTTGATAAAATAAAAAAAATAATTAAAAGAGCAGCAAAAATAAAAGCAGCTAATAATTCCATGAAGACTTTTCTTAAAGCAAAATAATTCATTACATATTTAAATACATTTGATCATTTATTCAAGACAAATTATGAGAGTATAAGCAAGAGAGCAGCAGGGTGAATTTCCCTTTACTTCAAAAGAACCCTGTAATGTCAACATTTGAAGAAGTTCTTTTTTCATACTTAATGAACAACTATACACTTACAGTCTAAACTGGCTTACTTTACACTCATAAGCATGCCTCATAGAAGGAAAAAAACCAAAGTCTTCAAGAAAGTTCACTATGAATAAACTTTCATTTCACTGACTACTTGCAGCTACAAGAATAAAGGCATCTTTAACTCTCAACCCACGAGTTTATTTTGCAATAAATCTTCAAAAACCATAAGCACCTCAGTATTGCAGCTGCACATAGCACAAAAAGCAGTTGAGCTTTTGTGGTGCACTGCTTTACATTCTGCCAGTAGTATGAGGAGGAACACAAGATACCTAGCTCCTTTTTGCCTCTTGGCTGTAGAAATACAGCATGAAGTACTCTAAAAACGCAAATCTCCAGACTGCCTCTGGACTGAGGTTATCTTTCCAGGTTTGGTTAGAGGAAGCAAAACTATTAGCATCAATCTAGAAGCATAGTATTCTTCTAGAGAGAAAAACAGCATGCACAAATATCATCTAAATATATAACATAGATGTACTATAGTGTCCAACACTGTTACCATAAAAGCTTTTAAAAAAAAAAATCATTGTTGCTGTGTTAGTCATGTTGTTTTTGCAGTTTTGTCTCAAACTATGAAGCAGCACCAGCTACCAGCGTTGGCAGCAGAGCCAGAGCCCTCCTGCAGATCCGGCAGGACTTCACCCTCCTCAGTCAGCTCTGAAATCCCCCTTCAGGACTGCCAGGAAACAGCATGCAAAGTCACAGACTTACACCACATCAGCTGGCTCCGAAGATGGCAGGTTATTGGCTCAATAATTTACCAAGTTAGTTATTTACATGAAGAAATGTGCCATTTCTAAAGTATTTTTTAATTGGCCATTTAGAGTCAGTATATTCACATTTATTCATATTTATTCATGTTTGTTTATGGTCATCATGGAAAGTTCCGAACTAAAATTATTGGTGCTTCAGCATTCTAGAATAAGTACAATACGTCAAACATATGCTTGAGTCAAAAATATACTTTAACAGTCCCTGGAGGTGTTCAAAAGACGGGTTGATGTAGTGCTGGGAGGTATGGTTTAGTGATGGTGATGCTCCTTGTATGTTGTGTGGGCGTCTATTTTTGTCAGTTAGGTTGACGGTTGGACAAGATGATCTTTAAGGTCCCTTCCAACCTGGAAGATTCTGTGATTCTGTGATTCCGCTCTAGGCACTGTTTTTGCTTTCCTAGATCAGGGAAGCATTGGACACTATTACATGGGTTGGATACTTTTGCTTAGAAACTGATGCTCTGAGCATTCCAAGTGCAGAGCTGCACTGCCTTTAAATGAAAAAAGATTGTTAAATTATGGCAATTTGAAGTCAAACAAATGACACTGATCTCAAGGAACATTTAAGCACATACTCTGCCTTGAGTCAAAGTACTCTACTTATATTCAAATAAGCCCTCTTAAACTGAGTGAAGAACAAGTTCAAGTGATTTACTGACCTGGAGCTTAAACGGTCACAAACTTGGAATAGCATGTCCTTAGGGACTTATGCATTCAAATCACAGCAGCTTTACATCTTTATATGACACTTACTGGCTTCTAAACGCTACTATGGTAGCCCATGGTAACCTTTTATCAGAGTCCTGTGCCACTTCAAACTTCCTAAAATACAGAGCACCAGTACAGGAGAATTTCATACTAATTTTGTGCTCTCCAGTACATTTTGTAACACTCTTTTGCAGATTGTGTTTTGGTTTGATGGTTTATTCCTTATATTCTTCAGCAACCTGGTTTACGCTCTTTTTTACCCTTTGGCAAATTCACTGTATTTGTGTATGCTGGAGTAAACCCAAAAACCTCTTAAAAAACACACATCACTGCAGTTGCATAGATGTTAAATTTACAAACATTGAAAAGGCAGACCTTAAACATTCTGATATATTTTCCCAGTCATTTCACTATTAATTTTACTACTTCATCCAAAATATTATTTCTCCAGTCCATAGGAGTAATTATTTTATTGATACAGGATCCTTTCCTCATCTTCCTCCCTCAACATGTAAATGTAATTTTGAGCAGCCTGTGTGGGGTTGGGTTTTTTTAGAGCAGTAGCAAGCTTACTGAAACATCTAGAATTACAACTAAGGATTTAACAAAAATGTTGAAGTTTGCAAACACTAATAATTAATATTTTAAGGTAACCTCTGGGAAATGGGACCAGTTTTCCAAAGGTATTTCCAGTTTCTGTAACAGGATTAGTTGTACCTTTCTCTTGACCAAAGTGTTACTCACAGCAGGTGCCAGCAAAACACCCAATTAGATCTGGTACTGCCCAGTCTGATATGACAACTCCTATCCAAAACAAAGAGTTTATTTCGTTTTCAGATATGTTACATTGCAGAGTCTTGAAAACTGATGTGAGCCAACCATACTGGCTTAACCGATATGGTTAGAAACCTTTTTCTTTTAGTATTGTGTATTTTTCCTGTCATGGAGCATATTGGCATTATGTGGACTTGCCATATTCCCCTTAAACGACGCTCACCTGAAAGACTTTTGAACCACTAACAGCAACTCAAGCTGCTTCAGACATCGTGGTGAAGTTTTGATCTTGAATGTGACACATCATTAGAAGTTAATTTTGTTCCAGGCTGAGTAGAATCTGTTCTAGTCCGGTAAACATTAATAAAATTGCAGCCAAAGTTTACTTTTCATTTGGAAAGAACAATGCAGTCTTGAAAATATTCCATACAAACTATAATTAGGTGATATTCTGTAAGTCAATCTATTCATGGAATAATTTAGCAAAGCCCACAGATTTTATTTGAGCCTTATGATTACTTATTACATTGCTTAATTAGCCATGAGGTATCAAGTCCAACATTGGTTCAGTTTTCTACCCCCTAACAAGTCTTTGCAACCAAAAAAAGAACTTACCAATGAATTTTCATTAAATTAAAAGAAAAAATCAACCGCAAATATTCTAACTGTAATCTTTCTGTCCAATATTAATAAGACTACCACTGGAACATTGTTTTCCAAAAGAGTCATCCCTCATTTTAATAAGTTTCAGAGTGTCAAACAACTTTATTCTTGTAAAAATTTATATTAGATGTTAAGTGAAAGTGGAAACAGAATTTTTTCCACTAAGATGGATTTAATTACCATGATAAAGATGCAGCACATACCCGAGACATTCACTTACAAACTCACTAAAAGCCAAACATTCCAAACAGACAATGAATCAAAGTCATTATGGATGAAGTCAAGACAGTTTGTCCTGTTGTTGGAGATGTATAGATGTAAGATACATTTTAATCTATTATATGGATAGCAGCTGATTTCACATACCTTTTAAATATGAATAAGTTTTACTGTATTTATATTAAATAGAATGTGCATACTATTGTTGATTAGAATACAGAAAAATATATGGAAATCAGAATAATTTGTGTGGAGAGGTTGTGAGATAGAATTCATATCCAATCTACTGAAAAAGAATTTCCATTTGAATCTAAACTCCAATTCACAATGCATAAACTATGGCTATTTATTACAGTGTTGTGTCATTTGTCACTTTTATAGAATCCACCACATTTTCAAGGCTATAAAATGCCTTAAAATTATGCAGCAATGATGTATGTTATCATTATTTTTCTTTGCCAATGTTTGGATTACATTCAGCAGCACAAAACAGAGCTGATTTATAAACTGAATAAATAACAACATCCTTCAACAGTGTGCGTCTATGGAAGCTTCATTTACTTCCTGATTCTAAATATTATATTCAAAACAAATATTTGATCAAATTAAATGCAGAACATCTCATTGCACTGGACCGGTGCAAGTAACTGCGGAGACTGCTGAAAGAACATAACTTTCCAGCAAACGTTCCACAGAATCACAGAATCTTAGTGGTTGGAAGGGACGTCTGAGATCGAGTCCAACACATTTCAATAGGAACGTACTGCTCCCAGCAACTGACAACCAGATTTCATTCACAAACAGATGCTCATTCAGAAGGTAAGAACAGTCAACATTAGAAGTCCACATCATAGCATCTGAATCTGAGTTTCTAAAGAAATTCATTTCTAAAGAAAACTATCCTTAAGTAGCAAATTTACAGTTCAGCCACCGCACATAAAGATTGGATAGTTCTTTCCTCCACAACTATTTTGATGGTTCAGTAACCTCAAACTTGTGAGCCTTTTTCCACTTCATAATTATCCCAGAGGGTCACTTTCATGGGAAAAACCCTCTAGACTGTAATAACAATGAAACTAATGAGACTCTAGACAAATAATGAAAAGTTTATTAGAAAGAGCTATGTTACCTAAGGAGTTTAACAGAAACTCATAGGCCTGCCAAGTCTCCATGGATGATTACAACCCCACAGAAAAAGTACCATAATCTATTTAATAGCGCCCTTTCTCCCCCTGACAAAGTCATTAAGATCTAATACTTAGCTTGCAGTGAGGCCAGTCAATATGTGCTAATCCTGCTTGATTTGGGGTGATTAATTTTATTTTTTTTTTGGTAGCAATACAGCAAGTTACTCCTAGAAACTCCACATCACACCTCTGTGCTTTGGAAGCACTTTGTGATGCTCAAGACTGGGGTGTATCTACTTTTCAGGCATTCATAAGTGACAGCATGGACCAGTGCAACCAGTTTTCCTTGAAAACAAACCACTTCTCTTGGTTTTATATGTAATAGCACATTTCACATCGAGAAAGTAAAATATCAGCAAAAAATAAAAATACCTACAAGCTCAGATAGGAATCATTCTAACAAAAAAATTTGCTTGTCTTCACACACTAACAAGGATGATTACCAAATCACCTTACTCGATTACCAAATCGAGAAAGGAAGAACAAAGTGGCCCCATACAGATGAAGGTGATAAACCCTGATAATGTACACCCAACAGCAGCAGGTACCTTCTGAGCAAGGGAAGTTCTGTGGAGACATCACACTCTAGTCAGGCTTTCCAGCATGACTTTCTAAGAATAAAAAAGTTTGTGAGTTCAGAAACGCATTTCAGAGGAAACATGTTGTTCCTGGCTATAATGGCTCCTCTGATAATTAACTTCCACAAGGACTAAATGCATATCATTAAATATTACATGCATCTTCAAACAGTTACTTCTCAATACATTTTTGTACATCAAGGTAAAGAGGCATTCAGATTAATTGCAGCACTTTAAGGCTCATTTCTCCAACTTTCTACCTGTTCAGCATTTCCATTTAAATGACCATGCCCCTCTTTTGCCTTCTGTTTTCCTGTTGGTGTGAAGTTTTTCAGAGATTATTAGGATGAATGAAATAGGTTTCTAGAAAGCCACCTGCATCTTGCTGATAGTGCCAAAGGGCATGTAGGGAAAGAGACAAGTCTGAGTCACACAGGAGACACACACAAGGACGTCAGTCACCCTGTGGGACACCACTAACCAGAAGTGACAGGAAGGTACTAGGAGCACAAGGAAGGGACTAAGATAATAAGGGTGGAAAAGAGAAATGGAGAGTAGAAACATGAAATGAGGGAATATAGACTGAAGCGGAAGAAAAGGAGGGCCCAAGTGAGGATCTCCATGGAACAGAGATTGCCAAAAGAACAAAACACAGCAACACCACCATCATATCTCCTGAATGGAAGCTAGGAGACAGCTAGGAAACACCACCTTCAGGTTTAGGATGCTCTACATGAATCAGCTTCACAATGTGGTACAATAACCTCAGTATTTCAAAATTTTGACTAAGTGTCCTCAGCATCTAATCTTAAAATCAAGAAAAAAATGCCCAGACACTTTGTTTCCACTATCAGTATTTCTCATAGCAATAAACCTCATAAGTTCTCCACAAATTGTGGTTTATTTCCAGGAATACTACAAAATCCCACTGCCTAAAGGAAACTCTCACAAACATTTGCCATCAGGAATGCTATTTTATGACTCCGGTCATAGAAATCTGTCATTTTCCTCTACTGCATCTCCCCATGAACACAGTGTGCTGATAACACCAAGAGATTTTAGCTGCAGTCAAAACTATAATTTCTATACATAAGATTTTGCCTGAAAGTGATCTGAGAAAACTACATGAAGGAGAGGAGTAACTGCCTTTAGAGGTGGAAAAAAAAAAACCAACAACCAGCATGTACTGTGGGGAAGGAGTAGCCCTCCATCCCATCTAAGACAGACAAAACACATCTGAAAGGCTGGCCAAAGAGATATCCTAGAAATGGAGTGAGGGCCGTGCAGTCATTCAAAGCTCTGAAGAATTTAAGTAGCAGATGAATGCAGCAGATAAAATACTTCAAGCGAAGACAAGACGACAATGGATGTGATAAGACTTGATGAAAAGTGCGTATGAGGACAGATGAAAGAGAGCTGGCAAGATATAACTGGAAGGAACAGAAAACATATAGTGAGAAGAGACATTAAAAAAGCAAAAAGGCTTTGCAAAACAGAAAAGAAACTTTGATGTATGGTTCATAAGCTTCAGATATGGATACAGAGCCTGATTTACTGCCACTGAAATACAAATCTAACTCTAGATGTTAAGGGAAAGACCAAATACGCCATCTAAGACTGCTGCCAGAGTATTAGATACACATGGAAGAGTGGGATTACTTCTGATCATTCACAAATAAAGATACAATTACAGCTAGAGAAGATCCTGGCTCCCTCACCCAAAGTCCAGTAATATAAGTGGAAAGAAAAGACTCCTCATGACAGCAACAGTCATTGCATCAAATGTCAAAGGCAATACCTACATTCACATTTTTGCAATGACAGAGCCCACTGCTGGCACATGCAGAAATTTTCCTGCTCTAATTGTCTGATGCTCTCACAATTAGATGGAGCTGCAAGCATTCAGGTCGCCTCCCAGTCTAGCCACACACACAAAAGGAAAGCGTGAATGTTTAGGAATACGCCCCTCACTACCTCACCTTCCAGGAGTGCCAATATTTCCCAATCTGATCTGAGATTTCCACGAGCTTCAAGTTACACTGCTGAGCCATGGAAAAGATAATCTTCACTCTCTAATCCTCAAAAAAGACGAAAGTGCACTGTGACAGTAATTTTCACACGACACATGAACATAGCTTAAAAGCATTTTGTTATGTAGCAAGAAAAATCTGCTGAAGAAATTCAAACAGCTGGGGATTTTTGATTTACTCAGAAACAGAGACAAACCTGTTGTCTTCTCAGTTCTAGGGAACACAAAGACTCTCCAAAATAGTTACATGCTATGTTTTTAGTTTTTCCCTTTCCATTTTTTTTTTTTTCCCTGCTACATGACCAGACAGGATCTCCCACAGGCCAGGACATTCCAACAGCCTTTCCAGGATGATGCATTAGCAACCAACCTGCAACTTCCCCCTCTGGGTAGTTCAGTCAACTTATGACAAAGCTGCTGTCACAGAATAAGAAATGTGTATATATTTTTTAACTCAAAATAGTAACTTCTGGATGCTTTTTTGCCTCCACTGACACTCATAATTTAACTGATATAAATACAGTTGAGAAAAGAAACAATTCCATCTGGAATCTGACGAATACATGAGACAAACTAAGAGAAAGGTGAGGACCACTAACAACAAAATGCATCTTTGTGCCTCTTTACTTACTGATCCAACAGGAGCCCCAGCGCTAAGTTCTAGAGCTAGGCAAAAATACTCCTTAACAGCAGTTAATTACCAAACCCGGTCCAGCACCTCTTGCCAGAATGCATCGAACCACTTCTCCACAAGAGAACCATCTCACTGTCTGTGTCAGTTGCCACACTGAGAAACTCAGCAATGCAGCTACAAGAAAAAAAAATGGCTCTTTTCTTTTTTCCCTTTTCAAGGCAAGTAGATAAGAGACACAGCTGAGAAGCCACAGTAATTCTACAAATGTACAATATAACAAACTTTGATCCATTGAAGAGGAGCAAGTACTTCCCATCCCCAGAGTGTGATATACTTTACATATGGAAGGCTTTACTTTTCCAAATGAGGTAGTATTTAAGCATAATTGAAAACTTTCTCAGGAAAAAAGTGCCATTATAGGTGTGGTGATCACAGTCTTAGCCACTCCCAACAGTGGAGGTCATGCCTAGAGAAGTCAAACTTCTACATCAGCTATGCCTCATAAATAACTGCTGTTCCAGCTGAAGAACTCAGTTAACGAAGGGATTAATAAAAAAGAAAAACACAAAAATTGTCTCCCCTACATGTATGTTTCCCGCGGAAGACCAGTCTTATTTCCAAATAGTACTGGAGATTGGATAAAGTCAAATTTTAGTGTTTATCTGCCATAGCAGCATGGCAACACATCCACGTGTGCAACTTATTTCCATAAAAACGAAGTTTTCCTGTTGCTTTACTTGCAGTAGATCTGTCAAGATAGGAACAGTCTGCCACACAATTCAAGAAAAAATCCCAACCATCTTGCCTGTCTTTCCATGTTAAGTTTCCAACAAGTAAAATGAAAAATCTACTGAATTAGTGGAAAAAACCTTAATATTTAACAGGGTAAGTATATTTTGGTAGTCCTTTTCACTTAGATATATTTTATGCAGTTTGACCTTAGAAACATTCCCTATTTTGGAAAACAGGGAATAGAAAACAGGAAATGTTTTAGGTTTATAGATGACATGCAATAGTTACTTCACACAACTTTGTCATTCCATCCCTAGTGGCTACAGCTTACTTTTCTGGAGATCACAATTTTATATTCAGAGAAAGAAGAAAAAATAAAAAAAAAAAATTTAACACATATTTAACACACCTCTACCCTAAATTTGATGTACTTTCCAAAGCAAGCTCTTGGTGCATAATTTTCCACATTTGCTGCAAGCCTCCTAGCCGTTGCCCAGCACAATCTTAATTCTACGAGAAAGTATGAACCTCATCTCTTCATAAGCTACAGACCACTGAAGTATAAAAGAATTAAAGGACAGGACCCTGTAAGATCAGTACAGCAGAACAGCTCTTTGCATTGAAGGCCTCAGGACCAGCAAGAGACCTTGCACTATACCAAGCTTCTTTACATAGTAAGAAACACTTCCATTGACTTGGATATTATAGTATTGCATTTATCATAAACAACATTAAAAAACAACTGCTACAACTTGGTCTTTCTACTTTCTTTAGAAATGCCTCAGGCATATCAGAAGACACTAAAACGTAACTCAAACCAGACTTCATCCTAAGAGGAAGCAGAGAGGCTGCACTTATCTCAGTAATACCTCTTGGACTCCATTTTAAGCATAGATTATTTGATGATAGAAAACAACCTATACAAAGATGCACCATCTGTTGGCACCTTGTGCAACAAGGAACAAGCTATGAAATGCACTTGGGGACAAAGCAACCACAGTGCATGCTGAAGGCAGGTTTCCTCCTGTACAATATTATGAAAATGATGTGCACAGGAAACCCCCTCTGCTCCAGCTTTCTTATATCTGCCCGAGCATCTGTAAGTCTCCAAGAGCTTCTGGGAGGATATTTGAAAATCTGGATTGAGTCTGCAAAAGGCTTAATGTACAGTCAGTGGGAAAAAAAGGGCTCCACGAGCACTTCAAAGTAGGAGCCTCATTTTGTTCCAAAAGACTGCCTTTTGGAGGAGCATATCATATCTCCTGAGGGAAGCAGCCATGTCCCACACCATGTGGATCACCAGTTCCATGGCATGGTCAGTGGCACCAGCCTTTCATAGTAGAAAAGAACTCTGCCACTCTGCCAAGAGACATCTCTCCCCTTTCCTCCTACCCCAGCAGAAATCTGGGCTTTTTTGACAGATCAGTCTTCTGCCCAACCATGCCCTGGTCTTACCGGATGACCACACAGTCCCTTCCTCCTCTGGGAGGGGTATGGAGTTCATCTGAGCTATGCCAGACAGAAAACTTCAGCTAAATATTTGTTACCATCTCCTTTCAGCATCATAGGTATTGATTTCCAGCAAGAGACAAGAAACATTCAATATATTATTATTTCCCATGCATATGCCATATTTTATCATAAAAACAGACTTGAATTCTAAAAGACAAAAGAAGTTGTTATCCTTATACTCAAGAAAATATCATTAAAAATGAAAGCCACATGCAAAGTGAAAGATGTTGAGTTTCTTTATCTATTGGAAGTGGTGGTGATTGCTTTCAGAGTTGTGAAAAAGCTGAGTTTCTTGTAGGAAAATGTACTCTCCTTAATCTATTCCTCACTGGAGTTACAGTCATGTGCCTTAGAGAGGAAGGCTGACTTGCACTGTACTGCCACCAGGAGGCACAGTCTGTTTTTACAGTTTGGATTTCCTTCATTCCTTTATTTCAGAAACAGCCTGTCTTAAGAATTTGTCTAAAAGATATATTCAGTTCTGTTCCAGCAGCAGATGACATGAAAAAGTTATTCAATTCCTAAATTCTATCCATATAAAAGAATGAAAGCAATCCACTGCCAGAGTAGATTTTAGCTATATCAAGTGGAAGTGTGATTTCAGTTCAATATGAAGGGACTACCCACAAAATTCTTTTCAGATGGATTTTTTTTTTTATCATTTCCTATAGGTGGATAAAATCAAATACAGTATTAACTACTTACAGTAGTTTAGAAAGAAGTTTTCTTAGTAAAAAATACAACAATATTTTATTAATTGGAAAGTGGAAGATGAATAATTATTTCATTAAAAGAAAGTGTGGGGGTTTTAATTGCAATTTTAATGCTGTAGGCAATAAATAGATCTGAATTCAACTGCAGAAGTGTTGTGTGCTGCTATAAATTATTTTGACTTCAATCAAGTTTTAGCCACTTGGAAACAAATTATTGCTTGACAAAGTGACTTGGTGTTTCTTTTAGCAAGTCACAACCCTTTGAATATTATTCTTTCAATGCAAATCCCTTCCACGGTATCATACAGAGGAAGAGAAAAAAAAAAAGAGAAAAAACCCCTATATTTGAATAGGGGCAAATAACACAAATCAGAGCACACTCAGGAATCTCCAATTTTGAGAAAACAGGTGTTTGGGTTTTTTTTACAAAAGGGAGCTACAACATTTAACATATGCAGGCGATTTTTAACTGCATTACCTTTGTGGTAGATCAGAAAGCCAGTACCAGACAAGCCCCCTTCTGGGTGCACAGAGGCCAGTATCTGCAGCGAAGGGGACAGCTGTATGCTTGCAAGCCACCAGATGCTGGAGTTCAGTCTAAAGTCAAATTACTACTAAATGGTACTGACGTAACACCTCTAACTACTTTTTAGCCCCTTAACCACCTGAAGGTGAGGCCCCTGCAGTTAAACACATCTGATAACACAACAGTTAATGTTTTATAAATAATACTGCAGAAACCCAATCCAGCAGTTTCCTGGGGGTAATTTGCAAAAAGCAAGTGCCAGTGTCATTTCCTAACTCCGTCGTTTTTCCACCCAAAGTCCTCACCCCAGGCACCGACAGCCCAGCCATGATTCAGGTAGAGCTAAACGCAACATTTCAGGATATCCCAGCCGTGGCCAGAAGGCAGGCAGGTCTTTGCCAGCTGCTTTTTAATGGCCCTGGAGGCACACATGGAGGTGAAGGCTTTAAGGCCCAAGGCTGATCTTTGTCTCAAACAGAGGCCACACACCATGCTGATGACAGCAGAAGGCCAGAACCAGGCATTGTTTGGTTGCAGCCATTGGTTTTGGGGTTGAACACATGCATTTTGGTGAACTGGTCCAGAGAGGTCAGACGACAACCTCCAAAATGCAAGTCCAGACCAGAGAACGGATGCATCCAGAATCTGTGTCTGCTTCTTGCTCCTGCTCTGCCTTGAGACAGCAGAATGATGACAAAAGGAAGAGCTACTTATGGAGGATGTTTGAAATGCACACAGAGCAGCCGACAGAGCGCACAGGGGACCCTGCCAGGAGCTTTGGATACATCGCTGGCTCTCTGGGGGCTTCCAGAAACCTTGCAATAAAAATGCAATAATGCAGTGTCCCAGACTTAAGTGATTTAATTCAGAAGTGTAAAATGCAGCTGTTCTATTTTATCACTTGATCAAATACCATTAAGACTTTAAAAACAGAAATATGAAACATAGCTTTTATTCAGAAACCTAAGTGCCAGTACACAATCTCCTTCCTACCTACTCAGCTACTAACTGAATAAGTACACTCTGCATTTAGATATAACAGCTTCAAAAACGCTTTGATAAATGCCGTTAAGAAAATAGCTGGTTTAGGAGCAATATAATCTAAACATGATTCAATCTAAGTGTGGTACTGTTGCTGAATTGCTAAGAAACTTGACAGCTAAAGTACTACATTTATAATATTTCAGGATAAAGTATTAAAAATGATCTGATAAGTAGAATAATCAATTGATATAAAACTGAAAAGTTGAAGAAAAAAAATGTTAATATAATAGATTACCAGTTGGGGGTCTCCCTGTGTAGTATAGTGCAAGTCATCTAGACTTGTATTTTCAAATATTTATCTAACTGAAAAAGAAGAGAGAGATTGGCAGCCACTCGCATTTCTCGACAACATCCAGATGAGTTAGGTACTTAACTTCCATCGCAGTCAGCAGAAGTTAGATGCTTAATGTATTTGGATGCTTTAGAAAAATCACATTAGACACTTTACACATTTAGGTGCCTAAATATCTTTCAGTTTATGGCCTTTAGTTTTCAAGTGTCTCAGCCCTGTACTTCTCAAATGAGAATAACTGCATTTGTCTAATTCATATGGGAACTGAAAAAAGCAGTAAAGACTACAAGGTGTTTGGGTATTGCAGTAATGTTATATAAATACCATGGAGGAAGGATAAACTGAGGGCAAAAAAACAACGGGATGTTAGGGTGCTATCAATAATACAATAGAACACCATGATTGTGCAAGTACCAGAGAGAAAGAAGACCCCAGGAGGTAAACGCAAAAGTGTTTAGCAACGTTCCCAGAGCAGAAGACAGTCTACTTATTCATAAGAAATCAGCAAGTGAAAAATCCAAAGCGTAGAATACTAGACCTAGGAGGTCACCTCCCATCACTTTTCATGAAAGCACAAAGAAAATACAGATACTTCAGTACCCTTCACACTGTGACAAATCTATTGTGAATCCTTCCTCATCTCTTTTACATATTCAAGCTTCTTATCCTTTGCTTTAGCATCTGTATAATTATTTTACAACCTACTAACAAGCTTTCCATCCCACTAACAGGAACAACTGTCAGCACCACGACCCCTCCAACCCCCACCTTCACCTCTGAGTACCCGAAAGGCAACAAAAAAAAACTGTAACAAACTTGAATCTGAGTATCAGGAAAATCACTCCGACTAACAATGAAGTTTAGTGCCAAGGGAAGCAGACAACTCCAATGAAATTTCTGCTTAAGTGCTTAATATAGTCCGCTTACTGGTATCTTGTAGAAAAAAGAAAATCCACTAAGAAAAAAAAAATAATCACATGCCTTGAGAAGTTAAGCCTAAAACTGGGGGAAAAAGGAGGAAACTAGTAATAAATATATAGTAGCAAAATTCCTGTCCAGCCAGGAGAGGAGTTAAGAGGCCTTTTCCATTTCTAGATTCTGTAAATGTCATGATAAATATGCCTAAAGCTTTAGCCTGCCACAGTAGATCAAAGACAATATCCGAGAGATCAAAGTAACTTATATACTTAATTGTCCAATACTGTCTTAAGCATAAAATCAATCCAATCAGTAATTCACCAAAAAAATCAATTCTGCATACTCTAGAGAAAGCAGATATCCATTATTCAATAATTGTTACACAGCTGCTCTAAATGTATAATAAAGAAAAATGACCTTGAAAGCCATCAGATACACTCCCACACTTACCAAAGCACAGCTGTTGCACAGTACTGAAGCCTTCCCTGCTAAGATTCCTTTTTATTATGTTTTAATGGCTATAATACTATCTTAGGGTGTTCCCTAATTCCCGAAGTAGTGCTTATCATGGCAGCCAACATAGGTCATCTCTACCAATCCTAGAGCAGTCCAGCAAAATACATCCTGCTTGCTAGCTCAGGTGACTACAGAGCCAGTAGTATGCTGAAACCCAAACCAGACCTACACCATGCCCATGATCACACTGGTAAGCACACTTACCAAAAAAAAAAAAGGTCATAACCTCAGCACAAACATAAATCTGCTACAGAGATTACTTCTGAACCTCTTTGCCTTTCCCTCAGGGCTCTCCCACTTCTCTCTCCACCCCTTTGGGGTTTACATCTGCTCAGCTGGTTCCTACCTGTGGCCATGCCTGCAGTGGTCAAAACACTGCAAAAAGTTCAAACACCTCACAGGTCCAAATACCTGCCAGAAGCAAACCCTTCCTTTCCCCACTGCCATTCAGGCCAAGATTCTCAAGATGAATCAGTGCTTTATTGTCCATTACCATGTCTAAGTGGATCATGGACTGCTAAAGGAGTGCCACAGTTTCAGCTGGGATAGAGTTGAGTTTCTTACTAGCAGCGTACAGTGCTATGCTTTGGTTTTGGGATGAGAAATAGTGTTGATAGCACACTGATGTTTTTAATTGTTGCTAATCAATTAAGGCCTTTTCTGCTCCTCACACCGCCCTGGCAGCAAGCAGCCTGGGGGTGCACAAGAAGTTGGGAGGGGACAAAGCTGGGACAGCTGACCCCAACTGACCAAAGAGGTATTTCATACCAAGTGACATCAGGGTATAAACCTGGGGGAAGGAGGAGGAAGGTGGGGGCGCCGAACAGACATCAGGAGTTACGGCATTTGTCTTACCAAGTAACCATTGTGCATGATGGAGCCCTGCTTCCCTGGAGATGGCTGAGCACCCACCCATGGAGTGAATGAATTCCTCATTTTGCTTTGCTTGCGTGCACAGCTTTTGCTTTACCTATTAAACTGTCTTTATCTCGATGCACAAGTTTTCTCACTTTTACTTTTCCAGACGCCATCATCTAAAGACTATTCATCCCTCTACCTGTTTTGGTACAAAATACTGTATTTATTCATTGACTGTATTTGTTCCGTGACTTCCTTTAGGCAAAAAGTAATGACAGAGGGGCTTTGAACTCCCCTTGCCAGTCAGAACAGATGAAGCAGGGCAGTCACAGGTGAGATGAGGAAGTGCACCCACACCACAAAATTTTACACTTGAGTAATTTCAAAATTTCCACCAGATATCTGAAATTCTTACAGTAACAACCATGTGTGTATTTAAAGACCTTGACAGAAACTTCAGAAGCTTGACTTTTGCTCCTGAAGAAAATACTCCACTGTGGTTTTCCCCTGCATGGTGTTTACTCTTCACTAGCTTGAACATACTTTCTCCCCATTTGATCTCTTTTGGTCTTATGCTTTCTTCCAGAAATAGACAAACATTTGTGCTCATCTTTCCTCTCTGCTCCTGATAGCAGCACTATATCAAATGCAGGAAAGCACACTGCAAATAAATGCTATTATTACTAGAACAGTGTGAAAAATAGAGTTTCAGTTCAATGACCAAAAAAGATAAAAAATTAATTTCAGGTCATCTCAAACTGAGCAAGGCCTCCTGTGCCAGCAGGTTTATGCCTCTAGAGCTTCTTGGTTTTGCATTTTCAGCAAATTTTATGAGCACACTCATAATATTTATGTCAAGACCATTAATGAATATATGAAATAAGTCTGAAGCATAACCACTTATTTTTTCCTGACATGTTCATTATCATAGAATGGTTTGGGTTGGAAGGAACCATTTAAGACCATCTAGTCCAATCCCCCCCGTGTGGGCAGGGACATCTTTCACTAGATCAGGTTGCTCAAAGCCCCATCCAACATGACCTTGAACACTTCCAGGGACAGGGAATCCACAACTTCCCTGGACAACCTGTTCTGGTGTGTCATCACCCCGAGGGTAAAAAATTTCTTCCTTATACCCAGTATAAATCTACATGCTTCCAGTTTAAAACCATTACCCTTTGTCATGTCCCGATAAAAAGTCCCTACATTATCAGGTGGGCTGGTCCACTAAACCAGCTTGCCACACAGCCTGAGGAGCATTACTGGTGGTGGTGAAGTGTGGGGGCTTCTCAACATGTGCCATACCAGTAGCACTATACATATCACTGCAACTTTAGTTACATACCTATTTTGTTAGTTTTTCCATTGAATGTGAGCTGGTCTTGCTTTCGCCTTTTCCCCTCCAGCAATGTCATAACAGGGGACTGGCTGTCCCCTGACAGGCTGCGGACACACGCTTTCCTCTTCGGCCATTTCCCGCCTCAAAGCTGAGGGGAGGACAGCCATTCCCAAGTCACAGGCCATCTTCTCTGGCCTCTTGTGGTTTGCCAAAAAATGGTATAAGGTACACACCTTGTCCCAGGACCAAGTTGGTTTTGTTTTTTTTTACTGAAATCCTGGCATTTGGTACCATTTTCCCCTGTGTGCATGTTCTGCCAGCAGTGGGACAGGCTGTGGGCCCTCTGTGAGGAGCGAGTGCGGCTGCCACAGCCCCTCCACAGGGCCCAGCTCAGTCCCCCCTCAGGGGCAACTCAGGGAAAAGGTTTTTAAGAAAGGGCCAAATGCTGCCCAGGACTGAGGAAAAATAGTGTGAAAAACAGCACTGCAGCACCAAGGTCTGGCAGGGGAAGTCGCTCCAGACACTGGGGTGGGTGGATCGACCATGGGGGTCCTGGTGGAGGTTTTCTGAAGCAGTGCAGCCCATGGACAGCCCGTGCTACCGAGTTAAACCATACACCCACCAGCTACATGGGCTTTTTGGTGCTCCTCATGTTTACATCCATGAAAGGTTTGGGGACAAGAGCATTAAAGTGAAGCTTCAAAGCTTTTCTCAAACTCTTACAGGAACCCTCTGATCTCGAGGCGGAGGGGAAAACATATATTCAGCTAATATGTAAATGAACTGCTGATTGAGATTAAATATACGAATGCTGAATTTTCTTCCCTTGATTCTTCTCCCTTTCTTTCCCCTCCCTACCTCACAGGTAAGTATGAGGAGGTAGGTTCTTTGTGTCATTCATCCCATCCAATTACGTACATAGATGAGTAACAGCTCATGAGTCGTGTAAGCCACACAATAGTTGTCATAAGAAAAACTATTAAAAACACAACATGTATTAACTCTTTCATAATCACAAAACAGGCTTTATAAGTTTAAAAGATGACAACTATAAGAATAAAAAGGCTCGACAGCACCTACTATACATTAAAAGTATGTATCCCACAGCAGAATTCGCTCCCAGACACCTAGCGTTATTATTACTAACCCCCCAGGGAAGGACCCTTCACTTTGTACTATTGAATTTCATTTCATTTCTATGACTATAATCAAGGTCATACAATTCTTCCTTTAGGGCATTCTCAAGCCTATTGACAATCCCTTAGCTTTGTGTCTTCAGAAAATCATATAAGCACACTCATATCTGTGCCAAGGTCATTAATAAATGTATTAAACATGATTGATCCCAAAACCAATCTCTGGGAAGCTCCATCAAAAGACTGCTATTGCCAGTTGCTGTGGCCCCAGCTCCACCATGAGCTAATGGTTCCTGAGGTCTCCTGCACTGCACCAATATTCACATTTTCCAGCCACATAAGTTTCCAAAGGCTTAGCTCATTGATCTGGTTTACTATGAACCTATAAAGTTATCAGTGCTGGCTGCAATATTATTTACACTGTGACTTCAGTTAGGTCTTGCAGCAATTGTGAACTCAGTCCATACAGAAATTAAACCTATTTTCCGTGAAGATATCAAACCAAAAAATGGTCTTCTCTGAAAATACACAATTCCATTTTTTAAACCTTCCTAATCTTTATTAAACCCTTTCTCCAACTTTTCTGACACCTCTTAGATTCAACTTAAAATAAGGAATAATTAAAAAAAAAAATCTATTGAATCCGTTTCAACATACTTTCACTGAGCTCATTCTTTACAATCAACTCAATTCTGAATAAGATAAACCACACATATGGTTTATCAGCATATTTCTTCCTACAAAACTACACTGAAATTGTTGCAGACCGTAGCTATTGCCACAGTGCTACAGGGAGCTTTGTCCTTTCTTGGCTCCTGGCAAGGATCCCTCATAAAAAACTTATTATTTTTAGCTTCAGACAGAAAGAGCAGCAGATAAATTCACTGGTTTGTGGATTTGCAGAGAGTCAGGTCACAAACTATAGCAGGAGCCCAAACAGCAGACACCTGTGCCTACCAAATGGGAGTCTCCCTCCCTGCTTTCCTGAGCAGTGGGGATCTTTTTCTGTCCTTTAGGTTAAAGGTGAAAATAATATTCTGAAGATGGATTGTGTACCTGCATTGAAACTTGTAGATAGAGCCTATTTAACCACAACAATAAAATAAAAGTCCAAGCCTTTGATGGATAGGCCATCTTGATTTGGCCTTAGAGCTCTCAACCACAGAAGAATATTTTCTTTTTAGAAGATATTCCAGACCAGAAAAAGAATATTAAAAAAACTAATTCTAAGACTACCTCTCATTTTCCAAGTGGACATAAACGCATAGGCAGCTACATCACTTAGACACCATAAAGATTTAAACACTATATTCCTATTTTAAGATTTTTTTGTATTTCATTCTGAATTATCCCATAGTTCAGAGTAAAATAAAGATTATATTTTAGGTTAAAGCACACATTATGTTGAGAAAGAATACTGAAATGGAAGCTTTCGCCTTCACAACTAAAGCAAAAGTTAGAATTTTCAGTAGTTCTAATGTTTAATGCTGTTATCTTTTTCTATGACACATAACCAAAAACCAGGCACCCTATCTCTTCAGCAGCAAGGTAATCTTACTTCATTCTACAAGCATTTTTTTTTTTTTTCAGAGCTAAAAGCAGTAAGGACAACTATGAACTTGATATCTTCTTTACCATAGCCCTAAGATATCATGGGTAATTGGATTTTTCCCGTTGCATCTTAAATACATCAATATTAGAGACAGAAGGTTGGCTTAGCTACCAGAAACTATGTTCCCCATCACAATGTCTTTAAATAACACCCAGCCTCCACAAGCTGCATTCACACATATACACTAAAAGTTATTTGCATAATTCCATTTAAATCAGTTACTTTCATCTCTTTTCTAGGACAGTATCAAAAGAGGAGGAACATCAACCAAACAAGCCCCAAGTATCATAATTACAGTCTCCTGCCTGTCTGTTCTGCACTATAGTAGCACTTCCCTCCGGCAGGTCCACACTAAAAAATTTCACCCCACTGGCTAGAAAAGAAGATTTTACAAAAAACACTGGATCGCCTAGGCTACATTTGGTAGATTATTTTGCTTGAACACAAAGTAAAATAAACGTAGAATAACTTAAGGAAAGCAGAGCTTTCAGTTCAAAAAATCTGAAACTGATCTTACATTCAATGCTATAAATGAAGTACTTCCACTGGTACCAGCTAAGCTACAGCAGAAAATAACATAATATAAAAACCAAATTCCATCCTACATACTTTTGTTCTGTACCTTAGAAGATCACAAATGCCCACTTGCAAGCAAGTCAAACCCAGGCAGCAGCAAGTATCAGTAGATTTCCAAGGAAGTTTCTAGTTCAGGAACACCGATGGCAGAAACCGAGGGAGTTTTGCACCAAAATTGTCTACTTATTATCATCCAGATAGCAGTAAGATGTAAAGATTGTATTAGGAAATCTGCCTACCAGGAGAAGGTCTAGCCCTCTGTGAACAGGTCCGGAGAGAAATGGCAAAAGTCAGTGCACCCTTGGAAGAAACTCATATTGCATGGTTTACAAGGTGTTCCTCGTTAGCTAATTAAACTGATAATGTGAAACAAGGCACTAAGCAATTTACTGATGGGCACGCCCTGATTAGGTACAGGAGGAGACACTGACTACTAAAGCATGGTGCTAGCACCTGAATACTGCAAATGATATGTAGTCAGAAGTTGACTATTATTTTTATTGATATCCAGACAGGGTGGAAGATAAATGTTTGTTGGTGTGAAGGGAGTACACAGGTACTCTTTGCAAATCAAAACTATTTTCAGTCACTTCTTAGCCTCTGTCATTTGACAAATTAATGTATTTATCAAAACATAGTCAGGTCCTTAAGTAACCTTAACTCACACCTTTTCTGCTAATAATCATGGATGAAAGGTTTAACTAAAAACTTAACATGAGACAAAACTTACAGCCAAACCACTGAATTTTCAGCCACTGATACTATTTTTATCATTTGGCTGTGCATGGATTTGAACTATAATTTGTGGCCATCGGATTCTTTTTAACTGCTTAAATCAAAGCTTGTGCTCTGCACTGAAAATTAACCTGAGTAAACTGACCAAATTTAGCAAGCTTGTTTTGGCAGCCTTAGGCTAATTGTTTTGACCTTAATCTGTCGTATTTATTCACAGTATAGCATAAAAGGGCAATGTTATTATTTCACCTTTTAGAGCATTCTAGTGCAAGTTAATTGGGTCATCCTTCTAAATTTCCAGGTAGAAATTACTTAGGAGCTTAAAGAGTAGTTCAGTGAAAATAAATACTCAATTACACATTACAAAGAAGAAGATTTTAAATTTATATTTATGCTAAGTTTTTCAATAAAATTCCAGAACTATTATTTCTTAAGAAAACATTGCATGAAAGTACTAGTTACGATGTGGTACGATGCACTAAAACATTTTTAGCAGCTCTAAATCTGTTTGCACAATTTCCATAATTTTGTCAACAGAGAAAAACCACATATTTATTAGAAGAAATTACTTCCTTTTTTTTCAATTTACATGAAAGCAAATAGCAAACATATTCCCTTGTTGCCACAGTTACCAGACTACTAAGTTGCCCTTACAAACTTATTCTTCAAAAATAAAATAGCTATTCTTTCCCCCTTGAACTGCTCCTTTGATGTGTGTTCAAAGGTGGGTGAGCAAGTGGTAAGACTAGTAAATTGCCTTTCCTGCTCCTTTTTTTTTTCCAGGGGAGTGAACTACAGACACATCTAAAAAACAGCAAATGCTGTCCTGTCTGGGAAGAAAGAAATGCTCCAGCTAGCAGAGCAAAAGCTTCTCTTTCCAAGTGTTATTTCCTAAACTAACACATGTAAATCATTTCACAGAATCAAGAGGCACACCCAAATACACGAACAGTAATTGGGCAGCAAAAGCAAAGGAGCACATCTGCCATTAAAGATTCACAGACTTTCATAAAAGGGCAAAAATTGCCTGCAGAGAAGCCAGCTTAAGCAATCTCTGGCCTGCTGAGACTCAAGCAGAGCCTGTTGCTCTTCTCAAAAATTACTGAGCATATTAATTTCATTCTTCGTGCCTCCCCTGAAGCTGTCGGCCAGAGAGAAGCTCCTGTAGGGCCAGAGAGATGCCATGTGTTTCCCACAGTGCTCCACAGCTGCCAATAAGGAGGCCTGACTACATGCCTGACATACGGCAAACAAACTTTCCTTTTTGTAGAAAATGTTGGAATTTTTAATGAAAAAATTAATTCCCATCTGGTTTTTGTTAATTTTGTTAATCAAAATCTCGATAGCTTTTGCAAGATGGAAGTGGTCATTTACCGACTTGAGTGGATGTTCTAAGTATTAATAAATCCGGTAATTTATAACCCGAGACCGGCAAGACAACATGCTGGCATGCCAGGCTGTTGGTATCAAACATTAGCCATGAGCCCCCATGGCTGTGAGCAGCTTAAAAGAGCCACCATGAAAAACTGGCCAAAATTAGCATTTGCAATCTCTCCAAGGAGGATGAAATGTTACGTGTCAGAAAAGGGAGAAAGCAAATCCACAGCTCTGACTTTTTGCATTATGTTGGCTTTAAATCAAATCAAAGCCTAGAAAGGCCTATTCTAAAGTAATTTTGCTAGAACAGGGGAGTTCATGAGAATTTTATATTGGAGACTGGAATCCTTTCAGCGTAGAGATAATTCCCTGATTTTTATTTGACTCATTAGCCCTACTCCTCAAACAAAATTCACACAGAGATCCCAAGAATACATCTACCCTCATCTTTTTCACTGGATGACTTACCATTTCATTCTGGACTGATAACTGCACTTTTTTAAGTAAATTCAACTTGTATTTCCTGATGTGCACTGCAAAGTGCAATGGAAGATTCGGTACCAAATTAGATAGTATTTAATATTACTGAAAGTGTTTTAAAATACTGGAAAACAGGACTGGTTGTTCTATAAATAATGGCGCCCACTGTTATTTTGCTCTCCTTTACTTTGACAAAATTACCTTCATTAGCATTACAAATTGGGTTTATGGAGATCTATTTAATGATACCCTCAACCTTATTTTGCCAGCAAGTTTTGAGGGTAAGTTGGTGGGTTTTTTCAATATAGCTTAATTTTAGTTTATTCAGCTTCCAAATACACCACCGTAAATTTAAAGCTAGCCAGATAAAAAAAGAGGGATCTACCTGCCCAGACAAGACACACACATAAGACTATCATGTGTCTCTGGTAGGATATATGGTAGTATGCAGTGCTTTTTTCATCAATCATATATTGAATCCAGGCAAATGACTCAAATTAATTTCAGATTAACTTTCTAGAGAAAAAGGACACGTAGTGTAGACTACAAATGTCTTGAACAGAGGTTAATCCCGTAGCATCACAGTAACACCACCAGATGACGACAGCAACCACATCATGGGATGTTATGAATGAAACAGCAACCTCTCAGGGAGTAATTTTGGAGACTATCAGAAAAACTCAGATCCCTGTTTGGCCCCCGAATGAATTGACCATATTTATAGGTGTTCATAATATGCTTTAATCAGACCATTTTATAGGTAATTAAGTAGCTCCCTCAGCAGCAAAACTGATGAAAGGGGTTATCAGAGTTTCTTTGACTATGGTCATATTGCTGGATCCAGTGGGACGGCGGTCAGTTTCATGCTCTCCTCCATGCCACCAGAGCCAGAAAAACTTCTTCCTCGGGGACTCAGCGTTGTTTAATGAGGCCTGAGCTCACTCTGACGTTTTTCTTTCTCTGGGGGCATATTCTGTCCACTGGATTTAAACTTGCTGACAGAATGACCATCTCCCCAGCTACAGGAAATAGAAAGCTTTGTTTCTGAGGAAAACCATAAAAAGCATAGATTTTCCGTCTTTAAAAACTGGTGAATGTGACAGGTGGAATTCAAGGCAAAACATAAAATTCAGTGAGTCTAATTTTCATCTGCTTAAAACAGTGAATTCTTCAGTGAGCTCAGGGGCCCCCATCTTCACCAAGAAGAGGAGATGCAGTACCATTTCTTTAGCTTTTTTTTCTACTGCTTGCTGAATGCTATTTGTATTTCAGGAGGAGTTAAATTTTAATCACACACATGTAGGGAAGATGATAGTGATGCAAAACGACCTTTATTATTTTTGATACCAATCTAGGTATGACTGAATTCTAAGAGTGCAACCAATGAGTAATTCCCAAAACATCTGAAGGTTTTGTTTTAAATGATTAAGTTCCATCAGAGCAGGTAAGGACAACGGTAGTTCATTAACTTGCTAGACAAATGCACAATTGTTAGGCTACTTACTATAGCTTTTAAATGTTATGCATATTTTAAATTTTTGCACTCAGTTTAATGTTAAATTTTGTAAACATGATATGTGGTACATCTGGAAAACAAACATCTAACTACAGCAAATGGCATTTTATTTTAGTTTATTACCTACTTGTATAGCTTTCCTTTCAAATGAAAATATGTTTACCTAAAAGGGGACAGAGACTTCTCCGCAATTTATCCTTTATAGTCTGAAAACCATCCCACACACACTAATTTCAGCTGCTTCTTTTCAGAAGGGAAATACAGATTGTGTTCAGTAAAGTGCAATAAATATCACAGGTTTGTCTTCCAGATATTTCCATTACAGCAGAGAAAAGCTCATTTAACCTATGGGCAGAGGTGGCTAGAAAGCTTGGGGAAATGAAAACCTTGTAAGGTCATCTCTAAAAAATCACAGCGTGCTGTTGATTCAGCAATGTAAGAGACTTGAATGGGGATTTTTTGGTAGGAGGAGGAGAACTGCTTTTTTTAGCTCAACAGCATTTCTAGGAAATCCCTATTCTATTCTTGTTTCATGGTAAGGCTTTATGTTTCTGCATATGTGTAAGATGTCAAACTCAAATGTGTTCAAATATTATCTACGTACTGAATCACTCTCATTTTAAGAGGTTTGGGATAGCTAAGGGAGACTTTTTTTCGCATCTTGAATAAGTGTGAAAAGTTTTTAAAATACAAAAGAGAAGTTGCAAAATAGGCAAGCATTTATTTTCAATATTTTGTAAAAGTTTTATTTGACTTCAGTTTATTTTTAGAAATAGATTAATCACCAAACTGAATTATGAGAGGATACTAATTTTGATTTTTTCACAAAATTGTTTAAATAAAATATTCCCACAATTTCAAAGCTTTTTTCTCATACGAGCAAGGCAATACAGTGAAAAGAAACCTTTCCCCTTTTGACAAATCAGTGTTTTCCAATGACAAACTCTTGTTGCAAGTATTTTCTCCGATTTTCAATAGCACCAAATACCATAGATTTAATGGGAAATTCAGGCAGTTAAAAGCAGGTCAAATTAGGTTATCAGCTGTTCCATTATATTCCCGGAATGGCTTTTCCACTTAAGAAAAAAGATGGCTTCATTTGCCATGCAAAACCAACCAAGTTTTACGGTATTTTCTCCTGCGACCTTGGCCGTTATCACCTAACATAAAACGATGCTCTGTCAGAGAAGGAAAAAGAGCCACAAAAGTGGCACCAGACAGACAGAAGTGTAAGCAGCCATCTCAGCTGGGCCTTCAGATCTGCGGTGGGGATTGTCGAAAACAGGTCAATGTGTTTCTTCTCCCATAGAGCAAACAAGATATTCACCTCAAGACCACGTTACAGTTCAAAGTAGCTAAATTAGTACTTTGGCAGCCTTGGGAGCCCACATCCTTGGTGGAATTTTAAAAAGCACAACAGTGCTTTAAAGATATCCCACTGATTTTCAATAGGCTGTAAATCACATCTATGATATTTGAAACTCCATACAAATAATTGTTTTGACAGCAGTCTCCCTGCACTATGAGAAAGCCAATTTATGAAAACATAATCCTAGGGTTAATGCATCATTGTAAACTAGAATTGTAGAATTTCACACTTGTTAGCAATAAACATTTACACCCAACTTACTCTCCCAGAATTTCATCCTCTTCATTTCCTTTTTATTTAAAATGACAGAAAGAAGAAAACTGGAAATATAGTAAGAATAAATTGTCTGATCTATTCCTTTTATCTTTTTAAGGAAGAAAAGAAATGTTAGTACAAAGGAGATGAAAACGAATGAAGAAATCATGAAGACAGCTCAGTGACAGAGACCTGAATGCACCCTCTCACGTTGGTAGCACCAAAGCAAGGTAAGGGACTCTGCACTTATGCCAATAAACGCTGCCACAAATCATCTCAACCACCAACGCAACAAACTGCAGGAATGACTCTTCGGGATCAACTTTGACAGAGTGCTTCATTGCCTTTCGAGCCTGACTGCCACATCAGGGAGGACATTGCATGGCCCCAGCAGGCACCTAGAGGGGAGTAAAACTGCAGGTTTGTTTTCATATTTTTCAGAGAATTGTTTCAAGTTACTCAGTAAGGAAGCCAAACTGAAAATGGCAGGAGGGAACGACGGGCTGCCTGCACCACAGCTCTATGCTTGGGATTGAAAACCTGCCATTTCAGTGTCTGTGATGCTGCCTGTCCTGTCTCTTTTGGAAGAAAATGTGGGATGATCCATGCACTTTGACATCCACTCGGGGCACGGACACCCACTTGGCTCACCCCACCAGGAAGAAAGGTTTGGGGCTTAACTGCACAGCTGAACCCCATTTTGAGGACAGACAAGTTCTCTGTGGGGAACAAAGCTGGGCAGTGTCATGTGGTGATCACTAAGGCCTGGGGATTTTGAAGGCAAAACCGTTTGCAAAATTAAAATAAATGTCTCAGTCCTATCGCAGTGTCTAAAGAACTAGAGAAAGACATTGCTGGCCCATTTAAGCGACAGTTATCTGCACTTCCATTCTCCAGAGCCTCTCCCAAGTAGTGTATCTCTCATCTCCTGTTTCTGAGATTACCATGTGCTGACAGGACTGTTTTGGAGTGATCTTAAAGTGCTTTTAAAGGATAACATGTGGAAATAAATAATTCAAATTTTTCTTGAGTGTTTCTTTAGTGTCTCAGCTTACATACAGAGTGCTTTTATGGAGTGCTCACCTGTACAACGGGTCGTGCTCTCTCCTAAGTGTTTTGCCCAACTGACTTTTGAACACTGTCTTTAACACAAAGGCAGGAGGCTTTTACATCCCTAGTTCAGTCACACCTCCTGCTAGACAAGGAATCTATGTTTTAAGTACTGGACATTATTACGAGCCCAATTTTTAGCAAAACCACACATGCTTTATGATTTAACACGAAATTATACATCAGCGTTTAATAAGCTGTGCAAAATCAGGAAGAGCAAGAATACGGGAATAAAAAATTGGGGGGAATTTTTTTAACAACCAAGGAAGATTTAATAATGCCAAAACAGAAGGTAGCAGAATCAATGTTAAGGACCTGAAATTACTGCTGCAAGCATATCCCATAGCAGCAACAGGTAATGCCAATAAAGTGTGTTAACTTAGTCATATCTGATGAAAATTATTTATGAAAGATTTATATATGATATGATATTGAGTGAATATGACACTTTCTGATTATTCCTCCTTGCTAACACATGATCCACATCAAAGAAATATATATTTTCTCCTGAAAATGCTAGATTTTCTGCTGCCAATTTTTCTTTTAAAATACTCATTTTTTAACACTTGCACGTACACTCAGGATCATGCGGTAAGAGAGAGCCACAGTTAGCACATTCTGTGATGTTTTTCCGACATTTTCTGTAAAAAGTACTCATGACTAAAGATTTCAGTAGCTACTGATATGGTTTATAATCCCTTAAAGTTTCACAGGATAGCAGTCTTTTAAAAAGTGTTTTAAACCTCTTTTTCTTTCTGCATCTGTTTTTCTTTACAGCACAAGTAAAGGAACCCAGCCCTTAGGAGAGAACTCCAGCTGGTGGCATCAAAATTAAAGCTTTCATGGTGCATTGGCTCATCTTGGAGGGCATAGATTACCGTACAACTGAGATAAAATTAAACGATTTGATCCAGGGATGTACAAAAGTTTCATTTTTGATGACGTAAAGTACAGATACTATTTGTATCTCTCGGTTAACAGCCCGCTCTGCTAACACTCCTTTGCCTCTGGTTTTCATCACATGCGTCCACTCCTAACACACCAGGAGTGGACAGACATTGGATGGGTGAATCACATGGGCTAAAGCAGATCAAAATGTCAGTTGATGGATGTGAGGTCAGAGAGTCAAGGACATGGGACTCTGTGCATTGCTGTTGGTGCAAACCAAACCAAGCATTTACACTCCCAAGAACCTCTGTGCTGCAGCCTGACCTAACTTAATAGACATTACAAAAAAGTAATTAAACACATTTCAAAGCCTGCTGTCTACAGGAGATGGGACTGGATGAGCCTCCAAGAATAAGGTTTATGACATAAAATTTATAAGGCAAAACCAGAATAATGTGAATATTTGATTTTGAAAATGTGAAGACAGATAAAATAATGAAAATTGCAGAAAATTTAAGTTGTGTAGTTTTACTCACCCCTTCTCAGAATATAAAAATAGGTGCAACAGATGAGAGAGGCAGCAAATCAGCCTCCCAGCACCATTAGTGCCGATCTGTCCCAGCAAGGAACAGAAATGGCTGTATGGAAAAGGCCTTGTAACACAGAGAGACTGGTCAACCTGCTGGGGAAACCTGACATCTTTCCACAAAAGGTTTCAGGTGATTTTAGTTGACTGCACTGAGGGTTTCTTCCCCTCCGCCTTGTAAGCAGCAGTTGTTTATAAAGTGCATCTCCTCTTTTTCAGTGCAGCGCTGCTCTTGTCAACACAAGACACATTCCTCCTATTCAGCCTTCCTGAATTTCACTCGTATTTATAGCAAGTGCAACCCAGTGATAACATTAGTGGTTAGGCTCTATAGAAGTTTTCTTGAAAACAACTTTTAACTAAGCTAATGAACTTCCAGTTCCACTGAGATTTACAATTTACATATCCAAAAAGCCTATTTGACTATATTGTTAGTGTATAGAAATTTATATTTCCTTTCCCAGCAGATTCTGGCATAATATCAGAGCAAAGTAAAATATTAAAAATAGAAAACTATGTTGTATCATATTGTTCCTCCATTGCAGGATGAAAGCAATCAAAATGTCAATTTCTGCAGAAAAAAAGTGTTACACATTTGCAAATGGTAAGATAACTTGCACTTGTTGCTTTCACCAGAAGCAGCTGAAACAGTAGCTAACTTCCAGGCAGGAATGATTTATAACAGGTTGTAGTGCCAGACTGTCAGCTGACCCTTGTAGAAATGCCTTATCTACACCTGAGGTTTGGCACCTCTTCTCCCACTTCATCTCTCCTCAAAAGCCTCACAGACCATGTTTTTCATGCTCTCCGGCTTTTTCTGTTGTTGCTGCTGACAGGAACAAAAAGGTGCAGTGCCAGCCAGTTTTCTTAGGTTCTAGTTTCAGAAAATGTTGTACTAATTCCTATATGGTACTGACGTGTAAGTGCAAAGTACAAAAATCTTGTATATTGATAATCCCAGTTAGTTATCACAAAACAATATACAATAATTAAAGGATTCTCCGTATGTGTTACATGTCTCTATTGTCTTTGGGCTTCAACTTTGGTCACTCGGGGAACACGCAAAAAGTAAGAAAATGGCGTAACTGGGACAGATTGAGAGCCCAAAGAGACAGACCAACTCCATGAGCAACATGGGGCTCAGCAGGGACATAGCACTGCTGCCCCACGCCACAGGGAACGGTCCTTGTCATGAAACATACCCAGCACGGCGCATCATTCATGGAACAGGATTTCAGCGCCTGCAAAATGAAGTTGTAGGTTTTTCCTCTGCAAAACTCATTTGTTGAGAAAAAGCGCTGCTCTGGCTGGTCCTCAAAAGATTCAAGTCTCTGGGAGGCAACTGAATGCTTCTTCCCACAAGCTCCAAAGGGATGGCAAAAGTTCAAGGAAAACCCTTTTTTCCTAATACGCTCCACTAGGTAGCTGTAGGTAGTCCCTCACTCCATGCATAATTTTGATTTCTCACTCTTCTCAAGTACCTTAGGAAGCCCAGATTTCCCTCCTGAAGCAAAACCTTCAAAGGAAAGCACTGAAAATACCCTTGGTAATTTATACATCCATTTCTCGACATTTTCCAGCAAGCCCATCCATCACTGTTTCTCCATTTCGCCTGGCAGGTGCAACAGCAGAATATCATTGCTGAGCACAGCAAAATAAAGAATACCTGGGTACCTTTAATTATGTTGTTCTAAAATTACTTTTATGCTATGATATGTTCTTTGCATTTCAAAGCTAACCATCCATGCAGTAAAATTAAGTACATGCTTCTAAGGGTTGCACCAAGGGCATTTTTTAAAGCAATTTACAGAGAGTTGCAGCTTTGACTTCAGATAAGCACCTTTTTCTTTCTTGAAATGCTTAACTGAGAGGATGAGTTATCCTGGTCACTTAACTCAGTGCTGTTCTCTATCTGGCTCCTGCTTTTTTGTTAGATCAATACTGAATGCTGCAAGACAAAAGGAAGATAATCAGATTGTTATTTTGCATTAGTTGGCCTACATGATAATGCCATTCAACTGCATTTAGGAAAATCTTTTTGCTTATATGCATTATGATTCTGCACACAAATTAGGACCATCTCCCTTGCCAGACAGCTTCCTACAAAGCTGTGTTTGAAGGACACGTTGTTCTTCAACACTTTACCCTGTAGTAACACCTACCAGAACCTTGACAATAGTTAAGATACTTCTATACTTACATGATGTCTGTTGTCTTGCAAACACCTCTGAGTGTATACACAGGGCATCCCTGGCGTAAACACGGTGCTTACATGTGTCTGTAGGGTCATTTTATTTGCTTCAGGCTTTCATGGTTGGCCTCCAGCTGATGCCCCAGTACAGGGTCTCCTGTGGGCACCAGGTCATATGTGCCAACCAAAGGTATATTCCAGATACCCAAGGCTATCCCAAATGGCACTGAACTAGGCAGCTCAATTCTACCTCTCTTATCTCTGAAGGCAAGTTCTTCAGGAGCAGTGACCATCTCTCCTTCTTTTCACATGCAGTGCCTGTTTCTGTGGAGTCCTACAGCTAACTTGAATGGCGTGTACCTGTGTTTCTACAATAAACCCCACTAACCAGTGAGTCCTATTTAAATTAGATAGCTGTCAATATAATGCTGTTGTACTGCATATGTGTTTATAAATAATAAACATCAGTACTGCTTAAATTGATCTGAGTCAAGAGACAGCCAGGCTCAGTGAAGGCTTTGGACTGGAGGAGACAGAGGAGGAGAAAAAGTAGTGCGTTTGGCCCCACCATCAATCCACTTATATTCTTAATGAATCACTTGCCTCTCCATTTTGCCATTTTTTTCAGTGTAGTATGAAGATACAGATTGTCTGTTTTTGAGGGCCCTTGTGGACAGAAGCAATTATCTACTTGGCCTAAAAAAATAACAGTAACCTGAAAAAAATTAATATTATTTCCCTTCTGACATGAAATAATGAGTATGAGGAAACTCCTCCAACCCCTCAAATTTTCATGGGGTTTCCCATAAAGTCACAAACCACCTTGGTCAAAACTGGGCCCAAAATCACTGACAGTTGTCAACTTCTAGAAAGCTCATAGGGTACTAAATTTCAGGCTCTGTTATGAAAATGTGTTTTAAAAAAAGCACAAGAAGAATCCACAGAGCCTTAAGTTCATTTCATATCAGATTGAATTAAAGTATCTCAGTAATTAAAGACATGAAAGTTGTAATCACTAATGACAGCCTCCCACAGAGCGGCGTGGGGGTGGCAATGGCATGAGCCACCTCTCTTCACAAGCAGATCAGCCTGGGACAAAAACATGCAGTTTGGTGACCTGGATGCGAATTCCACCACAAATTCCTCATGGAATGCTAATGCATTATTTGCATATATTCCAACGCAGTGGGATTTGTGTGCCCGTGATTCCTGTCTGCCTCCGGTTCAGCCCGTCTATGCTACTCATGCATAAGCAGACATTCCAGAGCATATTTTTGCAGTATCTGTTGAGGCTGTAAATGCACGCACCTTTCTAATTAATAGCTTATTAAAGATTATGCATATGTCATCATTAATCAGCTTAAGCAATGTGCCTTCAATTTTGCCTCCCTGGACAGGTACTCAGTAGTAACACAGGACTGCCCAAAAACATGACCATTACAGCCATGGCTGTAATTAGCTGTTTCCACACAAATTCTGTTGCTGTTGAAAAATTTTGGTATTTCTGACAAAATTTTTCAGCCATCTGTGCTTCACAGCATATACGGATACAGTACTTGGCAGTGCAGGGGGTTTCTCCTTTTCCAAAACTAACCTACATGAATTTTCTTATCACAGAAGAGCAAAGTCCAGATCGATGCACAGGTGCTCATTTTCTTCAATTTTTCTTAGAATTTATTCACTTCTCAAATTAACTAATGAGCTTCGTGTACGCCAAGAATTAGACCAAGGCTCTTCAATTGACACCCAACAGAGAGAGACAGCACGCGGCTGCAGAGCGATGCGGTAGGTTGGCTGAAGTTGATACAGCTGGAGGGAGCACCAGCAACTGCTCCTGTCATAAACCTACTTGGGACATCCTGAGTAACCAGCTGAAGGGAAAAAATTAGGCCAAATTCATCCACTACTGATGTTACTTCCTCATTGGAAGCTGGAAATTACATCATTTTTAGAAGGGGAATTTTAAGTGTTGTTTCTAGCTTTTTACGTCTCCAGTTTCCAATGAGAAACTAACCAAAAATATCTTCAGGACTGCCATAGGATTGAATCTAAAGAAAACACAATTTTTATCTCCGAGAAAAACCCTCAGAGAGACTCCCATGAGGTGACTGTGTTTGGGAACACTGCCGTAAGGCAGTAACAAGTGTTTTAGAAGTCGGATTCAGAAACTTCTGACAGTCCCAGACAGAGGGAGGAAAACGTCAGTCTTTTAACACTTTGTAAAGTACTAGGATTTTATGGTATTTTGAACTTATTTTAAATCTTTAATGTCAAAACTAGCTGCTTCACACACCACACGTTAGGTGTTTTATCACCATTATCAGTAAAATGAACATTAATAAGAGTGTCTTTTCTTTAAAATCTACTTGGCATTTTCAAAGCTCCAACGGGATTTTTGCCTGCAACCCTTCTGGAGAGGACTGTAAGCCTTCTGCTGTTCTCCTCTTTAATCCTACAAACTGTAACAAATTAGGGGGATGGAAAGAGAATGAATATTTATATGTTTATTCTTAAAATGCCTCAACATCCCCCACTGCTTTAAGTTGGCGGCACATGCTGTCAAGTCTGATTTACAAAACCAGCTTTGAGATTTCTTATTCCTTATAGAGCAAAAATTTTAATTTTTGCAGCGTTTTAATCTCTAAATCTTCAAAAATGTAAAGTTTACAGACTACTCTTGCCTTAAAGTCTTAGTAGAATAATCCATGCTCTAAACAAAAGCTGGTTTTCTCCCATGTGATTTGCTCTGCATACCTATATTTACATTGTATTTTATTCTGCTTCCAGGTCAACAGATAAGCATAAATTTTTGAAGTCATGTTATTCTGAAACTTAGCAGTGAGAAGCACATGAGGGATCACTAATGAAGTAAATGCTCGTCAGTATTCCCTGAGTTTATACCAGCTTAAAGACTAGAAGAGAAGGCAATATTGAACCTTTCAGCTGAATCACATAAAGTGTTTTAGACTCAAGACAAATTCTGCATTTAATTCCTATGTATAAGACTGTATATTAACGACAAATTCTTTGCCAAATTCTTCTTCATTTGTTGGGTTTTTTTCCCCAAGAATTGGTTAAATTATTCTTAAGTGTCAGTTGGAACTTTATTCTGAAATAATAACATTTTCTAAAGTCTTCACTTGGTTACCAAAGTCAGCGGTTACTGATCATCAACTTTACTCCACAATCTGAATCTTTGTATCATTATTAGCATGTCAAATTTGACCTCAGTTCAACACAGAGAGCTTGCAAAATATGACAGTAGTGATTGTGCAAAGCATGAGTACTTTTACTTAAAGTTCCATTTCTATTCCAGAGAAAAAAACAGAAAACTTGCAGTTTTAAAGGCAAGATTAAATGCAAAATATACAAGTGCTCTGAAAATATTTTTCATTAAAATCTATCTTAAACTTCCCCTTCAAACCTAGACAAGTTGAGAAATACTGCTTATTCTTTGGACCTTCAGGACCCTCAGATGAGCCAAACCAGTATTTTTTCCTTCAAATGTTGTCCCTTGGAACAACATGCATGGTGGAACCCGGTGGAATAGTACTTGCTCACACACAGTGTAAAAGCTTGCATCATTTTTTAAATTTTTTATATTTTTTGGCATATGTCCTGTCAGGAGAGGGAAGTGATGCCTCATGCTGACTCTCTGACTGTTTCATCGCGTTAGCTATGCTGTTTCATACCATAGCCAACAAACCTGATACCGAAAAGCTTTTCCATCCGCAGAGAAGATGGTCTTGCTGTAAAATCCTACAGCTCCTCCTAGAAAATATACAGAGGTGTATTAAGTATATTTATATACTGTTAATTCATAGGGAATATTATATTGTAACATCTGGGTAAAAATGTTAAAAGGAAGGAGAAAGAAAAAAAGTCTATTGCCATGTAAGAGAGAAGTCTCATAGCAATTTCTACTGTAGGAACTCTTGAGCTGAAGGAGGGGTTTTAATTTCTGAAGATTTTTTTGTTTAGAAACAACAAAAAAGCCAAAAATAGCAAGCCGCAACTCTACATCAGCTTTCACATGACCTCTGTTTTTCAAGCTAATTTAGCCTTCTGTAAGACTATGAATTTGCATTGCAGAAAATTTAAATAACCCAAAACATCAAGGAAAAATCTTCTGTGTCTCAAAGAAACATCTGATGTAGAAACTTTATTTTGCTTATGAACTGGCAAACCTAATTAAAGAATTCAGGATGATAGTGACAGATTTGGAGACTAACACATATCTAAGAAATAGTCTGACTTCAAAGTACAACACAGAAGCTTCTATTTGTAAATATTTAACTGAAGTATTAATAAAAAAAAAAAAGAAAAAGATAAAATCTCCTTCATTTTATTCCCTAATGAATTTCTTTGGAACAAAACTACTCACTGAAATGAGCGATGTCTTAATTCTCACAGATATGAGGGGATTTAATTGAAACATCTGTTTTGGAAAGGCTTCTGCAAATTTCCAGTTTACCAACACATGACACAATGTTTGCGTCCGGTGCTTCCTTCCCAGAGCTCATGGCTGCACCTTCAGCTCTGCTCCATCACCACCCTAGACTTCAAGGCAGCCTTTACCAGCTGTGAAAGAAACATCCTCAGGGGCCAGGAGTCCATAGCGGGGATCCAGCTTTATTGCTCCCTGCCCATACAAACACCACTTTTGGCATTACAGTTTTAGCTGCAGGTGTAAATGGCTTTTCCAGCTCTCTCAAAAGACCCATTTTGGGTCCCTTCCTGCCCTAGGAGATCTCCAGAGGAGACCTCAGCCAGAGGACAGGTAAATCTCAGCAGCTGCTCTTTAAGGGGCTGAAGGTCCTGATCGCTCGTGGGAATTACCTCTTCTCCTTCAACACCTCGCTAGCTGCCTGTCCTTCTGGCTGACAGACCTGGTTGCCCCACCAGCACACATCTCCAGACACAAGATCTTCTCTCTTCCAGTGCCTGTGCTGGTCTTTCATTTTCATAATCGCTCTTAATTATAGCAAGAGTGCCTGATGTTTTTTTAACCAACAAAATCTTCATCAAAATGACTGTTGCAGTACTGTATGTCTGTTAGGTCACTAATTACTAAAATGTTATTGGATTGGAAACCTAAAGTGAATCTCACGATAATTAAATAAAATTTAGAAGATGGCATTAAAATTGACATGATCATAGACAGGCTACTAGTCTTAGTTGTCCAAGTGCCACCTATGCAAAATGGGATTAAGGAAGAGAAGATCAGTGGGAGTTGCCTATCATCATGTTAAATAATAAAGCCACCCATTATTTTGTGCTAATTGAACGTGGTTAAATATTGAAGTCTTCCTGCCATAGTGGAGAGAACATCTAAGCTTGCTGTCAGTGCAGTCATTAACGGCGCAATCACATGTTTTCAGAAACAGTTTTGAAATAACCAACAGAGGGTACAAACCCGCCGTCAGATGCGATCCCGTTCCAGCAGCTGAAAGAGTCACCACACATCAGCGGAGCCGCTGTCACCTTCTGTGGGTTCCTACCCAGCCCTCATTAACGGAGTTCACCGGAGCGCAAAAGAAGTCAGTGTGCAGCACCTTCCCCTTCCCAGCACGGCTCCGGCGGCTGCTGGGCAGCAACAGGCAGCGCAAAGCAGCTGCAGAGCAGCCTTGCTATCGAAACCTGAGAAAAATCCAGATATGCTTTCAACCTCCCTTTAGAACATAAACTTCTTCTGAGCATATGCACAGCAAAACTGTTACTACTCTGGTTATTAGAAGTTGTTTATCAATTACACCCAGCATCTGCAGCAGATTTCAACAATTACTCCCGTTTTACTACTTGAGTCCATCCACATTTATCAGCATGCTGCTACCGCATGCATTATACATGTTGTACATTCCTCCAGCAAGCTGGGGATTCTACAGAGAAATGATGCATCCAATAAGCCCTAGAGTCAGCCTCGAGAACGTTGTATTATCAAGTTGCCTAATAAGATCATTTGATACATGTTGATTACAGTCAACCACACCAGCTTTCGTTTGATGGGGCAACTTGGATCATATCTTGCCTTGAGGGAAAGAAGAGCAAAATCTTTGTAAGTCGCCACTAAATATAAAGCTACATTATTAAGAAACATAACTCAGACTCCTTCAGCAGAGACAGAACCAGACAGATTTTCCAGCTCTGCGGCATTTCTCACCGAAAGGCAAGCAAATCAATCAAACGTGGTTGGACAGGGAAGATTTTCATTAGATGTCTTCCTTAGCTTTTGAATCCCTACTCTGTTCTTCACACAGCAATGGAGATCATAATTACATCAGTTCATTACTTTGGCAACACAAAGATAATTATAAATTATTCATATTAGTATTCCTTATTTGCAGAATATATTTCCTTCGAATTTTAGATCATTCTATCTCTTTAGGACAGGTGAATACAAATAAGACAAATCCTGGCTACAAGATAAAAAAACCCAAAACAATAGTACTTCAAACACAGAACTACCACAGAATTTTTTTTTCGTTCATCTTCAAGAAAACTAGGCATAAATGCTAAACATTATTCAATGGGATATTGTTTTTTAAAAATGCAAGCCATAAAAAGTATCTAGGGAAATAAAGTGAAATAATCTGGATTGCCAAAACCATTATTGACAAAGACCAAAAATAAATTAAAATGTGAAATTAGAAGGAAGTAGTAATTCGAAAGTGGAACATTTATAAGCAATTATCAACACAGTAGTAAATGAAACATGTGGGATCCCAAAGGGAATTCGCTGCAGCTTCTCCCACGCACAAATACTGCGCTTCCATCGCTGCCCCAGCAGAGCTCTCTGCTCTTACTAAGGAACGGAGACAGGAGGGAACCAGGCCAGAAGCAACTCTTCCCTCGTGGCTGCGGTGCCATTGGCAAAGGGACATAGCTGGTGACATGGTAACAGGAACAGGGAGAAATACATAAGCAATATCATTGTACAGGTTGTCTGAGAGCCTAAAGCTGACCAACAGCTCATAGGATACCTGAAAATTTGGCAGCAAATATTAAATCTAGATGAAGCTTTAGAGGCCATTCAAGTTCAGACTTCAGAGTTTTTTTGATATACTTTGCCCACCAATGGTCCTTCCGCAGTCAGGTATGATTTATCTTAGAGGTAGTTGCCTTACTTAAATAACATAATTGTATTTTAATATGAGAATTTAGAATTCAGCTATCCAGTGACTCTGTCCTCTTAAAAATCAATGGGACATCTGCCACTTTGTCTTAAAAAAGAACAAGACTCGGGTTTCAGAAACTGATCATATAACAATGTGTGACGCTCCTTCTCTGGGTCACATTGTTCAGGCAACTTTTACTGTTAGCAAAGAGTCCGTAAGCCAGATATACACAGTGGAAGAGGAGAAAGTCAATATTTATCAGCTAATACACACAACAGGTAACTAGGATGAATGAGCAATTATGCTAAGGATTAAAATGCTCTCCACCCGGATGAGACACCTGATGAGTCAGTGCTGACCAGAGAATTGTCATTTGGTGGAAAGGATCAGTCAAAATGGGACACTCCTTCATTTTGCTGAGTTCCCATCTTCTGATTCTCTTTTTTCTTAGGGTTTTTAGAAACTGTTATGGCAGCACTTTTCCTCTTGAATATTGTTGTATTTCAGCTGGGTACTGAAAAGAGGTAAGAATCTTCGAGGTCTCATCATCTTTAATTCCTCAGCAGCCTTGCACAAGACGTTTAAGTTTCCTCTGCCTCAAAGCCCACCGTAAAAGGGAGTCAGTAGTGCTGAAGTGTCCATCGTGTTGGCATGTGGCAAGAATTTGACCATTTCTTAATGTAGCTTTTGTAAATGTAAATTGTCAACTACAGAAAACGTTAAATATCACAGAACTGACTCAGAAAAACACATGCAAGAAAACTGCTGAAAAGAAGAACTTTTGATTAAATAATGATTGTGGGACTAGGTCTGTTGTTAAAAAGATGAAACTAGTCTATTATCTAGCTTTTGTAGCCATCAATGTTCCCCATAAATCATAATGAATAAAATAGTTACATAAAATAATATTGAATGTAGAAGAGTTATGAATGTAATTTTAGTATTACTTCTTTCTATCTTCATTTTCTTGGAAACTTTTTATCATGTTTTTTTAAGCATCATTTTGAGAAAACACTTGAGAAGCAGAAATTTAGTATTTTCAAGCAACGCCCCCTTACTGAAAAGTTACAGTATTCTATCTCTTTTCCTCCCCTTTTCTTCTGAAAGCTTCATCAGCTCAGCTCATTACCACTACCTTTTGATCTACTTGAGAGTTCTCTGCTGGAAGTAGGTTGAAAAATACAGTAAAAAGAGAAAAAGTGAGCACAACGTAAGGTACGATCCCACAAGACACAAATTCTTCCATCCTTTTCAGGCTCCCCCTAGTTAGGTGGGAGGGGATATTACTGACAACTCTGCTGCCATTGCTAGTACTGTTAATTTTCACCTTTTTCTACTCTGTGAAGTAGGTAAGACTATTTTACAACACAGCTCTACCTTTGCTACATCTTGAAAAAAAAACTCCCAGCCATCTCTGACGATGATGACAAGGACTTCGATGCTTCCACAAATACCTCTGGCATAAAACCATATATTTGACATCTTCAACCCTAGAGGTATAAGGTCATCAGTTACAGCCTGGGTATTTTCTTGGAAACACTAATTATAATGATAAAGAAAAAGAAAAAAGCCATTTGTGTGGTATATGGTTTATCGATACTCTGCAGGACTGGGCCCACTAATAAAATAAATATATAGGGCCTCACGCCATTATGCATTAGAAATGCTTATAACTGATTAATGATGTATACAGTCTCAACAATTTACTTTTACCGAACATTTTTATATACAATGCCCAGAAATATTTCCATTATGAATCTTAATGGCAGAAACAGATTGTGTCTGTCTTATACTGACTGTCATCTGCTGTGCATTACTCCGTGTCAGAGCGGGCAGTCATTACTGTTCAAGAACACCAACTTTACTAGACAGATAGACAAGAGCATCTACACATTACATTGAAAAACTGCTATCCAGCCTTTCCCCATTATATATTTACAATTTGCATATATCTTTTTACTCTTCCAATATGCAACTTTTCTGAGCTATTTCCTCTAAGATGTTTTATTGTTTGTTTACAGTAATTTAGCTACTTTATCAACCACTTAGATGATATTTTTACACACCTATTTCATCTGGAACATGTTTTCTTTGATGTCTATTAATCTACATAGCAGTTTCTACAGAAGAACTGTAGCTATCCAATAATTTAAACTTTGACATTATGAGACGTTGTCAAACATTCACAGTACTATTCTGGAGAACTCTTACATTACCACATACTACTCTATATATTCTATACCAGTAGGTATTCAACATTTTAGTTTAAAAAGTTAAAATATAAATGCTAAATTTATAAGTGTGCATGAATACACAGGTCATCAATAGAAGCATATATTAAATAGAAGCAAAAAAAATGTACTAAACTGTTACGTTAGTAATTTCATTCCTTTGCTCTAAATCTAGAAAACATTAAAGACTGATCTGCGAGGTTTCAGACATGGACTGTCTGCTTTCTCCACAATAACAACACGGAAGAAATACTGGGAAAATAAATGAGCACATTGCATTGCTCTTCAAAAAATAACTGAGCTGAGCAAGAAGGCGGATTAAGAATTGTTAGTGTTTTTAAAAATACTGTACCATAAAAAACAAAATTCTGTCCAAAAACCACCGTATCAGTTGCAGGCACTTTTCCAAAGTCTGGCAATGCATTTTTTCTGCAGTGTGTGCAGCATTCATCAAATCAGATTATACAGTACTTTTTTGATTACAGTTTAAAAATGAAACATAAAAATCTTGAGTCTCAAATGTGGGTTTTTTCATTCAAAGTCATTCTTTTTTATTTCTATGGCATGTAAGTCATGTCAGCTTTATTTTGTATGGCTTTGTACATAGACTACTCTGAGGGTTACACATGCAGAAAAAAACATGTTTATAAATCTTTCTCAACCAGAGAATTAAGTTTTTGAAAATCCTGCAGTGATGATTTTTTTTCTTCATCAAAATTTAGTGCTAAATGATTTTCAACTTTAGATCTGGAGATATAAAAATATGGTCCAGGAGGAAAGGGGGATAGATTGGTTGAAACTTAAAAGCTTTTTCAACTATTCTGTGCAAAAATGCAAATATGCTCTATAAAAGCTGTTTTAATTACAGAAATCTTCTTAGGTATGGTGACCCAAATTCTCTATTGGCCCAGCTCTCTTGCAGTATCAGGAGAGTTACTTCAGCAAGCAATTTTATGCATAACACTCATTCTGAACACTGCCCGAGACTATAAATGCATCTATTTTGTGTAGTGCCAATCCAGTAAAAAAATTACGGAGCCATGCTAGGAACACAAGGCCAGGTAAAGAACAAGTCCCTCACTTCCAAAGCTATCACATAAAATAGAGAAAGGATCTGGTGTTATCTCTTACAACCGACACGGTTCCCCAGCACCTAACCTTGGGAAGTTGGCAGGGCCCAGCAAGATCCTTGACTCCAAGCACCGCAACTGCAGCCCTACCCGGGGCTTCAGCTGGTGCTTTGGATACACACACAGCTTAATTCAATGTCTCTGAAGCTGAATCCAAATTTAACTTGTCTCCCTCGGGATTGCTATAGTGACGTTACAAAATTTCAAGTCAAGATGTATGACAAGAAACAACTAACAAATCAAAAATTCTTACAGAAGTAGAGAAAAAAATAAACGGCAGTTCAGCTCTAATTCATGAAATATATATCTTTCACAGAATAACCACCAAGTCAATGACTTGGTATTTAGTACTAGATGTTGAAAACCGCAGGTGCCCAGCAATTAACAAGGGGCCTAAATTCCGTGGCCATCTAAAATTATTTTTCTTCATTCCTTGAGAGTTCACAGATCTGAACAGTGCTTAGTATCATAATTCTGATGATGCTGGTAAGGTTATTTGAAACTACAAAATATTGCCAAAGAGCCTCATATCTTAAGATGGCATTGGCTGCTTGATGGGTTTCTTCACTAAACACAACCTCACTTGGGATGCAACTAGTATCACCAGAGACTTCTATAAATCACTGAGAGGAAAGAAACATCCAAAGAGCTTGGGAAACAAGGGAGAGGAGCAAATACTGTGAAAACAGAAAAATACCAATATTGCCTTAATTATTTTATGGATTTGTTTTCACTGAGCTTCTGTTTGCTCTCTGCAAATATTTGCATAATCAAGTTTCAGAGACATTAATGTTCCCAGAAAACACATTACAGCTGCTGAATTATAAAACTGAGATTTTTCAAACTCCAGACTAAATCTATACAAAAAAAATGTACTCATGGATGTAAACTGAGATGTTACTGAAGGCGGGGGGAGGGGGGGATTCTCAGCTCAAAAATTATTATAGAGAAAAAGAGTCATGGGTAGCACGTACTTGGTCTTTAAACAGACAAATCCCTGGTTGTATTGACTTCCAGAAGTCAGATACCTTTGTGTGAAAAATTAGTAGAAAATATTTCTTCTATGAGCACAGTCCCATCACCTCAGGTTTGAAAGCAAAATCAGACCGAGTCTAAGAGGTGCACACACAAAGAGGATATGTACGATGTGCCATCAATGGCCATGCCCCCTCAGGTCACCAGAGTAGCTCTGAGCTATCCACCTTTCTTCCTCTTCTCATCATTCAGTCTTTTCCTGCCACTTGTCATCCTTTATCTTTCTCCTCCTCTTTCCCCACAAAAATACTGCTGCCCCAAGCTTGGCTGAACACAGCGACACAGGGACTAAGCCAGAGCTGATTCCCTCCAGTCTGTCCAGAGGCTGGACATAATCTCATTTTATGCCATGGTCGTTCACTTGCTCATGGCTCTCCCATGCCAACAACCTACAAATACTCGCACCCAGAAGGAAATGCAAAGCCACAAACCCCTTGCACTATCGCACAAAGGGAAAAAAAACGAAGGACCTCGGCTCCCCTCGCCACAGTGCAAAAGTTACTCTGACCCTTGGGAGAGCTGGGTCAGCATGGCAAGTCAGCAGAAAGTTTCCTCCCATCTCTGAAAGAGGAAGAGTTAATCGAAAAAGTTTGCCTTAATTCCACAGGTAAACGGAATTAAAAACAGGAGCGGGATCTCTCCCTGGATGACTGCCAGAGGTATCAGAGCTTGTGAGCCTACCCCAAACTCCAGTTTTCCAGTTTTCAGCTCCAGCCATCAGACATTGTGTCCTGTACAAAAAAAAAGGTCAACTAAGTAATTATTGATATGTGTATAAATTACAGCAGAAAAACCTTTAGTCAATCATTCCAGCACTGCTAAGATGCTTTTACGGGTCTGGATTAGCAGGAAGGGAGGGGAAAGGATCCTTACAAGCAGCAGAAACTAATATGTCCCACTAGAGGCCAACGCAGAAGCACAGAAATTTCCTTCCAACCTCACAGAGGGGCAAGGTTAGGACAGAGACTGAATAAACAGATTATTGTGCTGCCCAGTGCCACACACACCAGATTTGCTTGTTTGGGTAAAATGTGAGGTAAAGCTCAAAAGCTTTGTGGGTTTCATTCTTTTCAGCATTCAGGAGCTGCGATGGTCATCTCAGAACATGTCAGAATTTATTTATACTGACAAGGGGCAAACAGGATAAAGAAAAAAAAAAACAAAAAGGCTCCTCCTTTCTCTAGATTTCTCCAAAAAGCTCAAGTAAGCCCAAAGTCTTCCCTGCTCTTCAGTGGGACCAGCCTCCGTTCAGGTTTTGGGATGCGGGTCTGCGTGTCCTCATCAACAGCCCGTAGCGTTGAACACAGAGGGACCGGTGTGTGCCAATGCTCCTGCGGTGCACACAAAGACAGGGACACAGCGAAGGGACACAGCAAAGGGACACAGCAAAGGGACACAGCAAAGGGACACAGCAAAGCCACCACAGCCAGAAAGCGAAGCCAGCAACCGCCCCAGCCTGAGGAGGCAGGAGGGGATGGCCAAGCCATTGAGGAGGGGGCATCAGGTCTCCCACCTCCTCCCCTCCTCTAGCAGGGATGATGAAATAAAGGAGAAGAGAGGCAGGTTTTGGCTCTCAGTTATCACGCACCAGGAATTATAAAAGCTATTTTTTAACATGATGCTCGTGTCTGCAGGTCATCTCTGCGGCAAATATGAACAGAAGTGTGTGTGGCATTAAATCCCGTGCTGGCAGACTGATGCGGCTTTCAAGCTGAGTAAGTGTTTAATGCTCTAAAGGGAAGGGAAAAAAAGATTTCTTTCAGATAAATTGCTTAATTGGGAAGTAAGGAATTCTCCTGCCTAAGCAATTGATTTTACAAAAGAAAAAAAGTTTATCTCAGAATCTAAACCTGCTATTCATCTATAACATCCAGGGAAAACTGAGCAAATGGATAGACACTCGCCTTTATGTTTCTGAAACAAAAACTTCAAAAACATAAATAAGGCTAATAAACCAATATTATTTAAATAAAGTTTCTTCATGCCCCAACTGTTGTACTAAAGGTAAATCCAGCACCGGATGCACCAAGTTGCCAAATCATTTCTGCCATCAGCAGGGCATGGGGAAATGGGGTCCCTGGGGAAATGGGGTCCCTGGGGGTGCACTCAGCCCTCACCACTGACTTGTAATGATTTTGGAGACCAGCTTCCCTTAAGCTTAATAGACTGTGGTGTATTGAATCGCACAGCGCTGGAGATCCAAGAGCAAAGCTCCAGTACCTTTCCCTGCCTGGGAAATTCCCCCACCTTACACAGGAGCGTGAATGGAGCATTCATTGTCCCCAGTGCAACCAGCAGGCACAGGCACCTCCTCCTGCTTTCTCCTTCTCCCATAAAAAACCCTCAGCAGGTCTCGGTTTCATCAGCACAGAAAATACTTGCATCTCACTTACCCATAGGGTGAGAAAACTGTCTACCTGCTGCACCTACAGATGAAAACCCGGGCTCTCTGACGAACACCCGCAGGACACATCGCCAGCCACCGGACTTACCCTCGGACAAAGCACAATTAGCGCAAAGAAGAATTAGGGTCACTGAAACGGTCAGACACGACGCTTGCCCAGGAGTCAGCAGCAGGAGGAGGAACAGGATTAAAGAACAATTTAAAGAACAGGCTCGCCTTTGAAGACAAAGTTCATCTTTTTAATGATATAAACTTTCAAGCAAATTTGCTATTAAGTGCTAGCACATTGTAATTTTCTCAAGCTATAGGAAAATAAAACAACCTAAGTGTCGTCCTTTAACATAACAGCATCAATTTTTCCATGCTTAGCAACCCATAAGCACCTCTGACGTTCGCTACTGTAAATCACAGGAGCTTGCACACTTTTGTTATGCAAATAGCTTTCATTTTGACTTCTCCACAATTGTGTTAATGCAAAAATTCTTAGAAATCTGCAGGCAGAAATGTCACTGGATTACTATACCTGACACCACTTATTTATAAAGGTAGCTCAGGTTTTACAATAAATAATAGGCTTGTTGTTATAATCGGAATACTCATTTTTATAAGTTACATCAATTAAAACCTTATAGAATAAGTTTCAAACAACTTATAATTTTGAAAAGCCTAAGAATTTAACACCCACATACTGTTATTGCCTCTTATAGTGTTAAACCATTATCACACAGGTAGCTAAATTTGGAAAAAGATTACCAAAATATTATCTTTTTATGCTTCCAAAACATTTTTTAAAGGGAAAATTTTGCATAATCCTTGTCATAACTTTTCCAACAATCTCATGGGTTTGGCTTTTTTTTGTTACTGTTTCTATGTTGCTACACTAATCAAGAGACCTAATTTTAACTAACTCTGCAGTTAAGTTTTTGTAGATTTCTTTCCCCTATTGCCTAACTCTTCCAAATATACATATATGTATATAAAGTAAATAAAACTAGGTGTAGAAAGCCTATTTAAGGTGGGGAAAGCATTGGTTTTTTCCCCAGCATGAAGTTTGTGGACACTGTGCTACCTCGCTTCTAGGGGACCACGCTAAGATAACATTGCAAACCTCACCTCTGACACTTCTCAATAAAAGTATGTGATCTCTGTCTCTTGGCTTCTCTTTAAGGCTGTGACCTTGTGTAACAACTTTGGTGCGACCGGCTAGATCTAGCAATGTAATCTAATCTTACCACCAATAGCCCTAATAACGTCTTCTTAGCTGAAGCTAAAATACAATACTCCATCCTGATCTTTCTTGACTTGCCAGCTGCCTTTTAGCAGCCAGGCGCACTCTGAGATCCTGTCGTCCTGTGACTCCTGTGTCTCTGCCTTCTCCTGCCAAGCTGCCATCACCGCCTCGAGGTGTCCTTCAGATAACATCTCTGTTTCCTTCTCAACTTTCTGTAAAGCTTCCACAGAGCTCACCCTCCACATCCTTTTCCCTCAGTAAGGTCGTCACACAAGCCCAAACTGAACAGCCGTCTCTGTTGCGGAGTCACAAACAGCTTCAGTTTCGGTCTCCCTCTTTCCAAGCTAAAATTTCAGATTATTTTTCCGATATATCCTCAGGGTCAGCAGCTCAAAACCAGCATCATTAACATTAAGCTTTAAACATCCTTGGACTCTGTCCTGCTTCCCTTCAGACCCCTGGAGAGCATCAGCATCCTCCCTCTTTCTGGCACTGCTGATGTGGGGATGAGACCCATTAGATGCTCACGGCACCCAGCCACCATTCAGCTTGTTACCTGGTGCTCCCTTTGCCGTCAACACTGAGAAATTAGCATTTTAAAGCACAATTCACTCAAAATATTGTACTGGTTAAATTTAGTATGAAATAAATCATGCCCTCATCTGCAGCAGTTGCATTAACTTCACAGCTCAGGACTGTGGAGAATCTTTAATTAAGCTGGTGACTCTGATTCTAGGTGGTGCCTTCCCTTAGATACCTTGGGTTGGCGTACATTGCTGTGAATCTCTCGTAACTCCATTGACAGTGTAACGAGCCTGCATGTCTAATTCCCTTTCTTTGAAACAAAAAGTCCCTGAGGCATTCTGCCACTATCAGGTGCCTCGTTTTTAAGAATCACAGAGGTTAATTTGTAGGTGCCTGAGATGATTCTTTGCTTCTGGCATATACTGCCAGTAACACTGGGTGCTGTCAACACGTGAGAAGTCAAAGTCACTGATCCAAAAAACTGTCAAATGATTAACACAGCACAATCACTAACATGGATGTTGCATAATTTAACATTCATCATTCAATCTGAGGACCTCAGATAAAAATCTTTAAAGAAGAAAGGCCCTAAATAAATTCCAAAACAACGTTCAGTCGATGGACAACATGCAAGTCTTACCATGCTAAGTTTAAGAATGAATACTGAACAGAATAAGAACAAATTTATCCTTACACATGTTTAGTAAAACAGTTTTGGATTAAAGAATGAGAAAGATTAAATTTGTCATGATGTGGTATCAGCTCAGGACAGCGTTACCCAACACGCACAGACCCATGTCTTAAGTGGCTTCAAAGAGAATCCAACTTAATGCCATATTTCTTAAAGTAACGACTTATGATAGGAAATTTTTTATATGATTACAGTCCAGGAAAGCACTACCCTATTATTAAATATCATTCATCGTAATGTTGCATATTTGTGTATATTAGTTTTAAAGTGACTGCCTTCTAAACTCCTAGCATTATCATTAAATTGAAAGCTATAAATTGTATGTGTATTAGAATACGCTGGTGTGTGTGGACATATATATATCAAATCTACAGCACAGAATCAGTATATATAGTTTAATATATAGAAGTATCCAACATTTGCACTTTTTTTGCTAATTGCTTTTAAGTTTTATGAGAAGAGCAGGGGAATTAAGACTGGAAAGTTTTGAAAGCGCATTAACAATTTGCACGGCCAAGGAAGGGCCAACAAACGTAACCCCTCAGCAAGTTCACAGCAGGCAACGGAACCGCGTTCCCCCACGAGGAATGAAGCCCGATGGCTTCCATCTCCGAGGAGAAGCGCTGGGCAAGTGCTGCTGGCATACACCGAGCCTGAGCCTTGGACCTGTGCTGACACTGAGCTGCTCCGTACAGCATGAACTTGGATTTGATAGCATCTCTTTCCCTTTCTCTGATTTTTTTAATAGTACTGTGGGGGTTTTTTACTAGTACTGGTTTTGTTCCAATTGGTACCAATTGAAGGTCACCTAAATAAAACTAATGTTGATGTTACCTTTGACACAGAGCAATTGTTTCTTCACAGACTGGAAGGGGAAAACAGAAGTGTTTCAAATGTTTTTTTTCCTCATTCCTGCAGCTCTTTATTTGTAATTGCGCATCTTCTTACGATGAAGGAAGGGTTGATTTTAAAAGGAAAAGGTACTGGTTATTCCCTGGTAGTACAGAAGTTGTCAAGGAGAGCAAAACAATACAGAAAGGTAATATGTGGAAATGGGAAGATTTACAAGTTGTGATTAGCTCTTCGAATTTCCATCTAGAGACCTCCAGCTTGTTCTCCCCATACAGACATATGGGTCATCATGTCTCTATTTTTGGTCTGCAAAATATTAATCCATCACACCAGCATCTCCACTCAACCCAAATGTGATGAAAACTGGTTTGCCAGAATGGCAGAAAAGCAACTGCAGATGAAGAGGATGCAAAAGGGCCCAAAATTTTTTCAGGGAACAAGACTCAAGGTGTTTCTATCATGCTCCAAGCCAGTCTCTTTGACTAGTGCTATAATCACTTCTGGTGTCCCTGAAGTGGTCCCTACATGCCTTCAGACAGTCTCAAGAACAGAATAAACACAAGTGCATTGTACATCTGCTCAGCATTTACGAAAATAGAAATATTTACTTCATTCTAAACGTCCATTTTGAGATGGCTACACCTAGAACACCTCTAGATGCAGCCAGTGACCTGTCGTCCCACTGCCAGCCTGTCTCCAGCCTCCACTGCCACCTCCGCATTGCGCTTCCCGGGAGCTATGGTTCCTCATGTGGGAATACAAACATGTTTCCACATGGCACGGCAGTGCTCTAATCGCCTAATGCCCTAAACAAAATACCATGCAAACCTATTAGTTTTAAAGGACCACTCTTTTTTTGCATTATTCAGCTGCCATGGACTGCCTTCCTAACAATGACACAGCTCTGTGTTACTTGTGCCCTTCGTTATGTATTATCCTGGATAAATCATAATTGAGCACTCACTGAGATTATCTGTTAGTGACTTGCTTCTGATGTAATGGATTTCCACAATGCTGTTCTCATTTGAAGGGATTTATTTCCCAAACAGCTGGTAGACTTGAATGATTCCCATACCTGTTTCATGCACATCCTGTGGGCATTTCAAGCTCTCACTACCTGAAGTTTCAACGTGGAAAGGATTACCGAGCAGCTTTTATGAACAGGGACAGCTATATATTAGTATATCTATCTCTTTAGGAGGAGGTGTGTGTATAGCAGTTTGCAGGAGCAGGCAGGTCTTTCCTGCTAAGGTGCAGGTTTGGTGTAAAAATCTTAGTTGCTGTAAACACACAAGTAAGTCCACAGGGAACACAACAAACCCCCTTTAAATATGCGCTTCTGCACCTAACTGTAAATAAGAAAACTATTAGTGAACGACTATTCATCAATTAGTGAGTGCTAAAACACTACTACAATAAACCTGAAATGTAAAAAATCCTCATACTGTCCCTGGATACTGATGAAACTTGCTGCAGAATTTCTGCTAAGGACCTATCTGCACTTGCCTTTTACAGTTTACAATCTAGAAGCTAATGAATAAATAAAAGTGAAAGGAAGGCAAGGAAGAAGGAAGAGTAGAGTAAAAGGGTATAACATACATATTATATTACACAGTAATTATGTGCTTCTGAAATGCCAATTAGTAAGTCCTTCCATGATCCAGCTCATAGTCAGATCAATATTAAGTTGATAACAGCAGAGAGTCATGATCTGGTAGAGAATGTTGTATTATTAAAGAATATAGGAAGCCACAGAAATATTACCTTAACTCATCCTTTTTTTTTTTTTTTAAGTGCAAATTGTAGTCCCGACTGTGTTAAGAGCAAGACAGAGGTATTTCTGTGCTGTGGTCCCTGTAATTTCAGTACAAACGTTTGGTTAGAATGGCAGACCCTAGCCAGCCAAGACTGTAATTTTTTTTCTGTATCTAGGTTGTGGGGTGTTTTTTTTCCTTTTTTTCGCTCCAAAGAACAGAAGCAATTTTTTAGCAGATTTTGTCTCTGTCACGGGGGAAAAAAAAATTAAAAAATAATTTGGCCATCAGTGCAACATAAAAGTGCACAACAACAGAGTGTTTCCCTTGGAAGAGCTAATTTACTTGCCATGTTGACAAGATGAGCCACGAGTGTGAAGAATAAAACCAGGTTCATTGCCCTTGGGGGGGCTCCTGAAGTCAAGGCTGTAATGATACAGAAATAAGGCAGGTATTTAGCATTCCCAGCTAGACCCTAAAAGTTTTTGTTACAGATCTCGGAGTGAAAGATCATTATTCACAGTAGTGTCAGCAAGGTGGTAAGATTTGCAGTCATTTCAGAAAAGCTGTAAAATGGCTTAGAGGTAAAAGAAGGCTTTATTAGGAGATTCTGCATTTTATCCAAGGGGTTTGATATCTTCGGGCTTTTTTTCTTGCTTTATATTAGATTTCCTCTGTTAACTTGTTTCTCCATCCACCAAAACTGCTTTGGATGCAGTGCGCTCAGTCCTCAGTGCACAGGGATGCAAAAAGTTGCACCCTTCCCTCCAGAGATGGATGTGAGAAAGGGTCGGGATGTCCCCTACGTCCCGGCACCAGCCCCCCTCCAGTCCCAGGCTGCTTCAAAGCAGGAACCATCATGGATAACGTTCGCACGGTTCAATTTACTGGACAAGAGGATCATTCTACTTTTTCTTATGTCGATTCGGAAGTTTATGCTGCGTTACAGAGCAGCGAGTACCCAATCCAAAAAACATTGAGAAGTAACATCTCATTGATCATAACACACAGGGGCTGAGATGTCACGGGTCCCTGTGCTGGAGAGAAACAAAGTAAAACAAAAAGAGAAAAGAAAAGTGTTTTCACAGATCTCATTCCAGTAGGTGTCAAGTTTTCCTGCCACCTTTTTTCTTGAATTTTCATAATTGCTGAAACTAAAACTGTTTCTTGACAAGTTACAATTAATAAGCAATTTATATTTGTCCAGTCACTAACAACCTATTTTTGAAGTTATTTCCAATACAAGGTTCTCATTACCATAAGGCAGTTACTGCTCACCTATGGTGATAAATACTTTCTCATGGAGTATCCATTTGCCTACCATGGAAGCACTTGAAACTATTTATAAAGCACATTTTACACCTGACACATTAAATTAAGAGCAGAAAAATGAGACAGTTTTCTAATGGCACCAGTATTACTGTGCTGGTTGTAAAATGGACTCATGTCTAGAAGGCTCTGATTCATGTTCTCTCTTTTTGAAGACTATTGACTCGTCTGGGTCTTTTTTTTTTTTTTTTAATGGCATATTGATATTTGTTGTTGTTCTTGTTTTGGCTTAGAAGTCCAGTCAAATGAATTTCATAAATGTTGCTGTCACTGAAAAATTAGCATTGGCTGTCCCAAACGTAAGAGGGGAATACTTCCCGGAGCAAGTACCACACTGCTCTCTGTTCCCGAGTACTTTCAGAGACAGACCCAGAGAGGATGAAATGGTTTTAAGCAATTTAATATTATATATGCCGACGCTTTGAAGTGGGCCAGGGCGATTGTTATTCATCAATTCCAGTGACCTTGCCCATTTGAGCATGAACTAACCGGCCATTTATGGTGTAATGGATACGGTTACCCATTACACAGCCGGTCATTAGAGCCGCAGGTCAATCTCCACCTCGTCCCCAACCCTACAGACATTCTGCACTACCGATTATACACTGCGAAGTGTAATGCGGCCGATATAAAAATGACAGTGCTAATATTAGACTTATACCTTTAATCCCCTCCTGCCTCAGCTCTAAGTCATGATTTTTATTCCCAGCACTAACTGGATAAAGCCCAACTGACAATTTGCTATCCCCGTGTGCAGGTCAGCTGCTCCTGCTCAGAAGACAAACAAACCCCAAACTCTCCAACTTCACCCATGAACGGAGCAAAGCCCCAGCAGGTTTCCTCACCGCACACAGACCCGCACACAACTCACACTGGGCAGCCCTAAGTCACCGACATCAAAGCACTGAAGTGAACTTTTCAGCATTTTCACAGCATTTTATGAAACGAAATAGCTGGTATAAAATTTCTTGATGTATTTTCAGAACTAAGAATCAATAATCAAATACAGTCACTGACGGCATTATGATTTTATTTCAGGAAAACCCACTTATTCCTGCAGAGATACTTCCTAGTGAATACAAATCTGTTTAGGGATTTCATTTTATCACTGCAGAGCACGGTTACCTCCGCTAGAAAGTAGTTTTCAATCAATGCAAAGGCAGGATGGTGTCAGAGGCTGGGGAACAAGGCAGGCAAGGCGAGAGCCCGCTATTCATCCCAGGGTCTTCCCGCACCACCCTCCTCACCGCCCGCTCACAGCACCCACACACGCATCTCTCACGCCTGAGGGCACCCAGACCAGCAAACACGCTGCCTCCCATCGTCCTGGGTCGTTCCGACCGGGCACCGGCAACACCGTGCCTAACAAGCCGATTTTCACTCGGTGTTCTTCAACCGCAGCCTGCAGCCACGCCGCTACTGCCAGAGAAACGCTCAGGGAGGCAACAACGGGCTCCGTGCCCGGTAGCCACCTCCTCCTCCAGGGCAAACTTTCGGAAGGGACCGGCGAAGGGACCCGGAGGTGTCGCCGCCGAGGGCAGCGGAGCGCACGGCGAAAGCACCGGGCAAAGTTGCCCGCAACGCGCCCCCGGCTCCGCTCCCAGCC
>VXAK01017583.1:155189-226357 GCA_013399435.1 Arenaria interpres
CCGCCTCGCTCTGTGCTGAGACGAATAAAATCGCCAACAGAAAGTTTGCGGGGGCTGCTTTTTCCCCCCGCCCCCCCGGCATTGCTTTCCTTTCTCCTTTCCCCGTCCCTCTCCCGTCGGCGACTCGATCCCGCTGCGGATTCGGGATACAGGGGATACAGGCATTAACATCTCAAGCAGGTACCAGGCACAAGCATCAGCCGCACATCCACTGCCCACCGACACGGAATTCCCAAATTCCCTGGGCTTTTTTTAAGCACTGCAGCAGCTCCGCGCTTCCCCGTAGAGCAGAAGAAATGCAGGTCTGATTAAATTTTTCCCCAAATAACTTTTTGTTTGTGGGTTTGTTTGTGGTACAGGATCCCTAAGTCTCCCCTCCAGACCCATGAGCAGGACTTGCCAGAAACATACGAAACGCTCTTTCCGTGGGCCCAGCCCAGAGCTGGCATCAAAGCCAGAGGATTTTGGGACGGAAGCTGGTAAGTTCTGTGAGCAGATTGTCGGACCCCAGGCTAATAATGAGCAAGCAATATTTTATATATGCATAACGTTCCTAGATGATCTCTTACTTTAGAGAAACCTCGCAGTGAAGCAAGACACAGTGTACCACACACCAAGGTGTTCCTGGGGCATCTTTGAGGGGTGCATGGAACTGCAGCCGGGGCAGGTAAAGTCAGTTCAGGAGAAAGAAAAAGAAGAAAAAGGACAGACTAGAGCCAGAAGCCATGGGCACAAATCTCCCAAAGAAACTGCTGACTTGAAGCCTCTCCCTGTGTGAGACTCCAGCTTCAGGCATTTCTGAAGCATCTGTTATTTCAAGAGGGAAGTTGTTGAGTACTATTTGGTACTGTATCAAAAGCTACGCTCCCGGCGGAAGAAGCTATTGCTCAAAAATAAAATGGCTTTTAAAAATTTGGACCCCAGGTTGAGCTTGTTCTCTAGTTCTGTGGCTTGGGTTTTTCCCCCTGTTCTTCTCCCCCTCCCCCCCCCCCTTTTTTTTTAGGTAATTTGAAGAAAATGTACAAAGCGTGTGTCCAAAAAGTAGGGAGGTAAGAAAACAAAGAAAAAGTCCTGTCAAAGACTTCAAGCTGTGCTTAGAGTGGCATGAAGGAACGCCAGATGGGCACCCATCCCCTCCAAGCACCTGCCCAGAGGCACCTGTGTCCAGGCCTGGAGGTGTGAGTCAAGGGTCCATCTCAGTCTACAAGGGAAGGACAAAGGGAGAAGGCTGCGAGCTTGCTGTACTCACAACTCAACTCATACTCCAGGAAGTCTACATGGATCTTGAGTTGTGCTTGCAAATCTCATGGTGAATTCAGATGTCCTCCTGAGCTCTTTTAAGTGGGGTTCATTTTCAGAAGATTTGGATTTCCTGCAAAGAAATCTGCTTTAAATGATCTCAAACCTGATATCTCCAAAGACAAAATTCATTTTGCACGTTTTAACTCAGACTCAAAGCCAGGTACTGCTGCAAAGGGATGGCAAAAGAGATTATGCTGGTGAGTCCTCTGCTCAGCCTGCAGAAAGCTGCCCTGTGTGGGAACCAGCCCTGGGTACAGACATTCCTTCCAAGGTGGGAAAGCAGTCAGACAGCATTTACTCCAGTGGCACCCAGAAAAATGTCATTTCCAATGGAAGCCTAATGCAGAGTAAAGGCCCAGCAAGAGGGTCCCTCCTGGCGCAGACACAGTCACCTCTGGGCACCGCAAGTGCGGCATCCGGGCTGGCCTCTAGCCTGCAGGACTTGCTCGCATTAGCCTCCTTCACCTTATCGGATTTATTGGTTTTTGAGCAATAAAAAACACATTTAGCAAGCATATCAGGGGCTCAGCAGTGCTCTTTCACCTCCCTCCCTCATACGCAGGCAGGAGTGAAACCTAATGGATACAGATGGGAAAAAACCTCACGGAAAAATGAGACTTATGATTCGACTTGAAGGTTCTTTGGTTGGTATTGAGGAGGAGGGAAAAAGCAAATGGCTGTTTGGGAAAAGGACTAGCAGTCTAACTTTCACCATACGCTGTCTGGCACCTAAACATTCGTACTGAAAAGAAAACAATGGCTTCGAGCTTCGAGTTATTGACACCAGCAGCCCAAGCAAGCAGAGGCAACCTGGAGGATTCATTCTTCTTCTTCATCTTGAAATATATTTGTGTTTGACAATCTCAGATGGGAACTACTTTAAGCCAAAAGAATGAACACACAATATTTTTAGTTGGATTAAGTATCTGTGGATTTTTATAAGCTCCTATGAGAACTTTGCGTAAAGTTTTTATGCTTGATTTTATGTTTCACGGTGGCTGGCCTTCTATGTGAGCCGCCAAAACCAGCTTCAAGTTAAGACAGAAATCTCTTCCTTATAATAACAAAGAAAATGCAGCTTGGGTAAAAAAGCTGCCAAAGACAGAGATAAGATCAATAATTTGCTGGCATTGTTTTTAAATGAACTACTACAAATTTTAATGTATCTATTCCTAGAAAGTATAAATTTTGCTGATTAACCTCCCGCTCTCACAAGGTGGAACCTGATTGGAGTATGAACCTAACAAAGGCGATCAGGAGTTGTAATGACTCTGTAAGTGCATCGTTTGTCATTATAGAATATCTCAGAAACAAGTTAGATCAATAGAGTGGGATTCCAAAACATGCCGACTGAAATCCTCCAGTGCACCACTCCTCTGCTTCCTTCTCCAGTAATGTCATTCACTGCCACCCCTCCGGTTCCTCGATGCAGCTGTTAATCCTCCGTAGTGTGTAATCTTCTTTGGGAACTGGCTGCTTAGCAAAATGCAGTTCAGCCGGGATGCTGACTGCTAATGCGAGTATCCATGTTAGCCCTGCAAGGAGGTTTTCAAAAATTTTGATGCCTTTAGGGTGCAATTAAATAACTGAGTGATTACCAAAATATGCTGGAGAACATTAGAGCTGTGAGCAGATGCCTCTGTTACGTATTCCAATAGAGCAGGTGGTACCTGCTGGTGTCGGAGCAGCCTCTCAGCGCGCTGAGTGAATCTCCTTCTTGAAATATTTAAAATTAGTGAGAAATCAACAAGATCAGCCAGGAAAATTGGTTAAACTATCCAGAAAGTTTAAGTAAAAAGGAAATCCCTCTTCCTGATAGAAAATCCTGCCTGCTCCGCTGCCCAGACGCAGAGAGTGGCCGTGGGCAGCCGGATCTGCTGCTGGAGGTAGCGTTTCCCAAAGGTTCCTGATCACTATTCAAGTCCTGCAGTAACCTGCTGTTAGTAACTCCCAATATAGTTCCCTGGACACACATTTACCTGCCCCTTGCTTGCTCGTTTGCTTTCTAAACCTTATGTTCTTTAAATAAAAAAAAAAACCACAAACCCTTTCTTCACTTTTTAAGTCACGTTTCATGAATTACATTGTGTGATCACTGTTCTGAGAAATAAAAAATTAAAGTGTATATTGGTAATCATTTATACTACATGACAACATGATTTTCTGTAGCTGTTTGCTGTCTTTTCTGTTTTATGCAAGTACATAAAATTTACTCTTACTGCTGCTCAACACACCCAGGGCCTAATTCTATGTTTGCATACATTGGCAGCTATTGACGTGAGTGAACTCAATTTCTAACTCACACCAGTTCATAATCAGATTACAGACTTCTCTGTTTATGGACGAAGAAGTTTTAATACCGCAAGGGAGGCTGACTGGGGATCGCTGCTCGGCTGCCGGCTTCCTCAGAATTATTAATCACAGGGAGCTGCACTGTGTGTCGACTCTGGGCTTGTGTGAAACAAAAACAGGGCATAGTCTCCCTCCAGTCAGCCGTGCAAAAAATCCTCTATTTCTCATCTCTTACCCCAAAGAGCTGTCAATGGAAAGGCCAGCAGCTCTCATACACCACTGTCATGGCCAGCAAGTTCACACACAGCTCAAGGTACCCCAGGAAAAGCTGTTCTGGAGGATGGTGATGCAGCGGTATGCACACGCGCGTGTACATAGATGCACACCCCCACACCCCCTGCAGCCGGCAGTCTCACCGCAGCTGATGCAGGAAACGTGATGGAGAATTCCCTCAAGTAAAGTGTAACTTCAGACAGACTCAGTAGATCAGTGAGACGCCAGGCTTCAGTCTGGCTGCAGTGCCAGGAACTGCTGCTGCTCTGTTAACCCACAATGTCAATGTTTTGTTACTGGAATGAAGGAATCCTCAGAGTGGCCAGTTCCTTTGGCTGGGAAAACACTGCCTTATCCCTGCAAGGTATTGTCTTACTCACTGTATGTATTTCCACCCCTTTTACCACCCCAAAATTCCCTCACAGCTTACCATCAAGTTTTGAGGGGCTTTTTCTAAACGTCTCAGTGTGGTTCATTAATTGTATTTTGAACAAATCCAAGGAGAATTCATTCCATTGCTGAAAGTCATGCTTAAAATTTATAATATCCAGTCCAATGTATTGGATGAAGAAACAAATTTAGATGTTCCTCATTTGTACAAGCTAACATCCACAAAATATATGGGTACATTTGTTATGATTGCCTTTTACTCTTATTCACTACATTTACTTTAATAGAAAATATTCAGATGAAATATTTGTACCTCTTTTTAGAAACAAAAAGTATACTAAAATACTTTGGTACACGCACAAATATTCCTTCCATTAGTTTTCTATAAAAGTGAAGGTAAATAGCATGAAATTACAGCCAGAAGAAGAAATAAGTCCTCCCTCTTACAATAATAATGAATTATTCTGACTAGATTTTGCCTGCAAACATGAGGGGATGTCATGAAGATAGGATCAGTAATATCTACATATCACTGACTCAGTATGGGGAGTGTGTTGTGAGAAGCGATGGAAGTAAAGAAAAGACTACGTACAACTGCCTTGTTACCAGGGAAGAGAAGCAAGGAATTTTTGAGATAACTGTAAACGGGCAAGAGAATATGGGTCTGTGCCTGAATGAACTGAACACATTGCCTGCAAAAACTTGCACAGACGGTAGGTGACTTTGTGAGCGGTACTTCACAGTGCACCTCTTAGCAGGTTTCCCAGGGCTGCTGAATGAATTCTGATGAATCACGAGCAGTGGCAGAAGCAAAGAGCATCTTTAGGATCCCTTCAGTCTGTCTTGTGTATGCCTGTTACCAGACTCAAACAGAGAATTAGAAAAGAGCAACCTTTGGTCCTTTTCATTTTCAAATGAGGCTTCAGAGTAACAGCCAATACTATTTAAGAAAACAAAACAAAATTATGCAAAAAAACATTTATGGCCACCAAACTATATTAATTTACTTTAGCACACTAGTGCCCAAAACCCTCGTTTCATTTTGAGTACCTATTTACACTGTGGTCATTCCTTAAGCGCCAGAGACCAAAGTTACACTCTGCTCAGTGTGAATATACCAGCATTCACACTGCATTTACAAACTGGCCAGAAAATGCACAAAAGTGTAGGAAAAGAAATGAATAAATAAATAAATAAGAATATTAACAGATGCATACATTTTACACATGAGGAACTTCAGGAAAGAAGAACAAATCTTTGATCTCACATCAAGTCCAGTGTAGACCCCAGGAGCACTACGCAATTACTGCATTCATTTAGCCTTCCATCTGCAGAAGCTATTGCATTATAAAAAGAAAAAGGCAAACCTGACTGATTTGAGAAGTAGATTTAATTTCATGCATAACTATTACTCACACTGCTAACAGGATTCAATGTTTCTACCATCCGAGAGTGACGGCATGAGTAATGTTTTTGCACACGTGGAGACTTACAAGAACACAGCGAACCATCTCCCTGCCTGTGAGTGTAGCCATGTTCCCAGTCTCATTGCCCTCAGGAGCTGCCACAAAATACTGCAGACATGCCAAAAGTAGTGTGAAGGGTCTTTCTGTACAGGTTTATGCTTCTTTAAACCTTAAAATCTTGCTTGCCATGGAAAACGCAGAACCCCACGCAGAACACTCAATCTGCAAGAACATCACAGCCCTGTCCTGGGCTGAGCCTCCAGGGACGTTCTCACTCCCTGAAGATAGGCCTAAGCATTGTATTTCTGAGACTGTGGCCAAAATCCACAGTCCAGAGGGGCTTTATTGAAGTTCCAAGATTAGGACACAAGCTTGAATGAAATGTCAAGCAAGACCAACGTTTTTTTGTCTAAGCAGGATCCCTCTCCCTTATTTTCAAGTATATATGACAAGACACCCAGACATAGCCCCCTTTTTTAAAGATCAGGCCCCAGCTAGTAGGTAAACCTCTGAAACATTATAAGAATTCCCACACTGAGGGTCAAGTATTTATGTACCTAATAGGTAGCCCTGAAACTTGTCAAGGCTTCATCAAACTTACTCTCACAGAACTTGATCGGATCAAACTCTTTGTCCCCTCAACATGAAGAAGTTACCCCGTGATTCCTTCTGCATCTGGGAGAGCTGCATTAGGTATCACATGGAAGCAAAATTCATATTGAGCTATTGTGTTGCGCTGAGAAATTTTACCCTGAGCTGTCTGTATGTAGAGGTAGCATCCTGAAATCAGCTGGCACTAAAGCAGGAATGATAAAAAAAAAAAAAAAAAAAAGGGAAAGTTCAAAAATTTAAAAGGTTTGAAATTTTAANGGAAAGTTCACATATTTAAAGAGTTTGAAGTTTTAATTAGTAGTTTGTAGCTATAGAGACTTAAGTGGTGGGATGGGGGTTTTTATGTTAGATCTCAGAGGCTGCAGGAAAGAAAGATGCTTTCCAGACTAAACAAAGCAGAAATGTTCGATGACAACAGCAAAAAAAGAGACAGAAAATTGGCTACTTTACACCCATTTCCTTCATCTATCTGGGTTAATACAAACCTAAGCAAAATTTTAGAGGCATGCTATCACCTGTGGGCGTAAGAAAAAAAAATTTTAGAAGAATAATACTGAATCCATAATTACTCCCAATATTATGCTTCAATGTTACTGAACAACAGACCAAAACTCTCCCTTCCTTCCCTCAGTCTAAACCTAATAGCACATAACATGTTCTTTTTTTTTACAGATGAAAGATAATCTACAATCAAATGAGTACTTTCCCTAAACCACTGTAAATTTAGGATTCTGCACAATATCTAATCGTTGCTTCACTAAACGAAAATGCAAGATGGTACAAGGAAAGTGCTGGGGGGAAAAAGCTTAAACAACTATTTTAATGATGGTGGGAGAAGACAGACCACAGGAATTTGAAGGAAGAACTTGGCCAAAGCACCAGTAATGAAAGAGGTGGTTTGCTCAAGAAGCAACAAGGAGTGGTTGCCATCAGAAATTAAAAGATGCTTTTTCTGCCCCTCACACAGAATCGCAGAATGATATGGGGTTGGAAGGGACCTCTGGAGATCATCTAGTCCAACCCCCAAAGCCAACCCAAAGTCTCTTTTCCCTACAAGACATGTATTCCTGTCTCCCCACTTTAAAGATGTTTTTACAAGACTCCCAGGATGCTGAAAATGGCTCTAACTCATTGCCACACGTATAAAACAGCAGATTAGTGATTAATCTTCTGGTTTATTCTTTTCTCACAGTATTAATTTATTGGTTGGGCATAGTTTGTATACATGTTTCTTTGTCACGCAAAAGCCATCATTTTAATTAAACAGGATGAAGGATTGGGATAGCAAATAACCCTGCTAGAAGGCCCACAGCTCGGATTTCCAAGATGGCTTTTCCGAGGACACTGCTTTGTCTCCCCATCTCTGAGGCAAGAGAGAGCAACCTGAGAAAAGCAGCAGCCTCATGCAAGCTGCCAGCAGATTTTTTCGGCTATGCTGACATCTGAGAGTGAACCTACCTGGTAAATTTAGGATTCTGCACAATATCTAATCGTTGCTTCACTAAACGAAAATGCAAGATGGTACAAGGAAAGTGCTGGGGGGAAAAAGCTTAAACAACTATTTTAATGATGGTGGGAGAAGACAGACCACAGGAATTTGAAGGAAGAACTTGGCCAAAGCACCAGTAATGAAAGAGGTGATAAACCTCACATTTTAGATATAATCCCTACTGTAGGCCTATGAGGACGGTAGTGGGGTTGCAGCCCAGGACCAGACTTGGCCATGCTATGCCCTTGACCGCTATTGTTACAGCCATAAATGCTGCTGCTTAACATGTTCCTGGAAGACAGTCCTCTTCTTCCATGTGGAACATTTCTCAGGCTCTTTAGATTTGTAATGCCTTTTCAATAAGAAAAAATCTGAAATCCCTTTATCTCTCTTTTTCTTTTCAATCACAAGTGTGTCAGTCACAAACCCACGCTGCTCAGCCACCATGATTGCTGCCGTGCTTCAGCTGACAAGCTGTGAAAGTTTTGGCTGCCCAAAATCATTGTGGACCTTTTTATTTCCTTTTGGTAGAATTATGAGATGTTTGCATCTCATTGCCATGTACCAATGTACCTTCACACATATACATCAGTGAGTTTTAGTAACATCAAGTATTGTTTTCAACTAGTTAGGAAATATGACCTTGTTCATGAGACGCAATGTTACTGCCAGCTGCTCACTCCAATATCACTTAAACATGCATAGAAATCATTTCCTTATAGTTTAGCGTCCTTTTTATATACCAGTTATAAAAAAGTAGAACACCATGTGAGGAAAAACAGTGTGGATCATCCACTCCTGTACTTTGCAACAAATCATGGACTGTTCCAATGGAAATTACATTAAATGTCACAATGCTTAAACTAACCAAGGAAGATATGAGATTAGAATGGTTCTTCTTTCTCTTGGGCTGTGAGAGTTTTACTAAATCCCAGAGAGCTCTTGAAGACCTGCGGGACTCACAGTGTTGGGAGGAATTTATCAAGAACAACCAACTCTCATGCACAGTTACATATTCTCCAGCAATTGTGTAATCTTCTAATAATTAAATCCAGAAATTATATTATCCTGCTCTCATCTTAGGTAAAATACCAGGATTTATGCTGACTGGGATGCTGAAGGCCTCAAATGCAGGCTTCACTGACAACTGTAAAACCCGTAGGTGAGTGCTGTTCATTATATTTACTTGTAATTTCTGAGATAAATACAACATAGCCATCCTGCACGCACAATAAAAGGACGCTAGCTCCAAACATATAATCCAGCCATTATTTTGATTGCAGTATATTTTCCAAATCATTTTGAAAATATCTTTTTATTAAAGTGCATGATTTGTCTTCCAGCCAGTGTAAGAAAAAGAGCAGAGAAACTGGAGCCTGCTTAACCAAGTTTATAAACCTGCTGTTTCAGTCCCAAAGATGAATTGCACTGCAGGAGCACGTTCACTAAACATTCATGCTCTCTTTCTTGCCCTCCTACTTATGTTCAAAGAGTAGAATAGAAAAACATAAATCAAAGTCTCAGAACATATTTCTTCTCCAATTCCGAAGCTGCCATATCTCTATACTAGAATCATAACCCCCCCCAATACAAATAAAAAGCATGGCCCAGCAATCACCACTTCAAAATAATTACAGGCAACACAGTAATTTATACTTATCTAAAGCCTTTCACCCCAAGGAGCCCAAAGCAATTTATACACAATATAGATGTGGCTGATATGGAAACAATTATGCCAAGGAGCTAGCTGGGAATTGAGGGATTCTCTAAACCATGCCGATCTTTGCAGTCCAAAACTTTACATATGCCCCTTATCCTTGTAGCAGTTCGAAAAAAATCTATTACAATCTTCTGTCTCCCAAATTTAGGAGTGGTCTAGGTTCACACTGACAGACGTGTTCTGAATCTTCGTTCAATTTCAGTCAATGACTTTGAGAAATTAAGAAAGGAACCGATATAACACTTTCCACCAGATGTCATATCCAATTCCAGGAGGTGCTCATCTGAAGTACTACCAGGATTAACACATTCTTCTGGAGAGAATAAAGTTCTCAATGTCTATTTCTACTTCTCTTTTCCCTTACAAAATTTATTTCTGATCCATTCGGACTCTGGGTAAACACTGGCCTACAGTGGTTTTTCTGTGCTAGCTCTGAAATATCATTTAGCCACCAGCTGCCCAACAAATGAAAGCAGACAGTCTAGGGGTGCTTGCTGGAACCCCAACACTGTCAATAGCACCAGGCCATGGAGGTACAAATTGGTTCTTTAAACATAGCTGTGAAATAGCTGCTGGTTCCCTAATCCTCAGACTGCGCTCCTGGGGTGCTGGGTGAAAGGAAGGTTGAGGAACTAAACAGATAGGCATTTCTAAAAACTAACTGGTAATCCATTTGCATTCTCAAGGCAATTTTTACATGCAAAAGGGCTACTGGCTCTTTTTATATTATAAACATGACTTTTCTATTGGCTTTCCTCAGTGTCAACAAAGTGTGGGCACCCAAACTTTGAAAGCATTAGCTGTTCACTTTGTAAGATCTCCAAAAGGCAAATTTTGAGAAAACAAAATATCTTTTGCAATGTGAGTTATAGACACAACAGCAAAGCTTCCTGGCAGTCTTCAGGTCCAAAGAGATCAATGCAAAAATCAGCATTTTAAGGAACAGCTATATATTGCTACCACATTCTAAAAACTGGGAAATTGAATCAAAACACCTTCATGCCCCAGGACGCTTCAGTCTCAAGGGTAGGAAACTTACTCTTTTCCCTTGCTCGGCCCTCTGTAATGTATTTCTCTACCAAAACATGTACGTAGGCCTGTCAGGAAAATTCAGGAGTTTTAATGGATTGAATGAGAGCAGCGCATACAACAGGACAGCAGCATCTGATCTGCATGGCTAATGTGTCTGCAATCAATCTGATCAGCGAAAAGGATTGGCCTCACTGCTTGTCTTCAGGAAGGTGGAAAGGATAACTGTCCTTTTTGGGGGGTGGGTTGCTTTTTGTTTGTTTGTTTGTTTGTTTTAAATACAATAGCATCAGGGGAAATCTTATCATTTTTGCTACCCATGTGGCACCATATTTCTGTTTCACTCCCAGGTGGCAGCTGCAGCATCCCTCTGTAGGGAAACAGGAGTTTGCTGTGACAGTACAGAGAAAAAAGTGATTGGGTGGGAATTTTTTTGCCCTTCCTCATGATCTCTGGGCTGCTGACAGCTGATTCACTAACAACACTTGAGACAAGTGAATTATTCAAGCAGTTTTCATAATGGGATGCTGGAGATGGTTGATTGCATTGCCTCACACTGGATTTCTTCTCCTTATTACTTTTTAGGGAGCAAAGAGGCAATGAAATTACATCTTTCTTTAATTAGAAAGTCCTTAGAAATTGCAAGTATTCAATGTTGTCTGTTAAGAGACAGATGCCAAGGGAAAAAAAGTGAATAAACAACAGACCTCATAATAAGACTGGTTTGGGCTAAACCCTGAAACTAAAACAGCGAATATATGGGGTTTATTTATTTTTCAATCTTCATACTGCTTCAATTTGCGGTTCACATCTTCAAGAGGTGAAAAACAATTTCATTTAGTAGAAAAGCTGCCCAAAAAAGCTATGCCAATTTATACCACCTGGGAATCTCACCCCATACTAATCTGTTTCATTCATCCCTATTTCTTGACATTTAACTGCCAAGGGACTAGCCTGGATCTGGAAATGTATTACCCGAGTGTCACCAGTAACGGCTGTCTCTTTCTCTCCCATCTTCTCCAGACCATCTAAGCCAGAACAGACTTCAAAACTGGATTTGTGAAAGTGAGTAGGAGAAAGGGCAAAAAAAAATTGGACCAAAGGAGTAATATTCTTTAGTAAATTCTGCATAAAACAAGCTCTGTCTTTGCCTTTACTGCAAACAGGAGTTAATTCCATAGTTCAATTTTATCTTCTGTGTTCATGTATTTATGGAAATGATTTAGAACATGGAGCTTGTAACTGCAAGGGAGTGTATTAGATGACCCTAGTGGTCCCACAAATCTTCATCTGTGGTTTCACTGCTCTTGTGACGCGCAGCCGTTGTAAGAATTTGGTCTGGAAATAGCAAGGATTTTGATTATCAGCACAATAGGTCTTGCACTGACTTAGGAGTTCAAAAAAGAATTATTGCAGAAACCTGATAACAGGGAGTACATATTTGCTGCTTCCTATATTTCTAATCATAGTACACTGGACAGGAAAGACAGGCTGGGGTATTCAGTCCAATCCCTTGCTATTGCAGGTGACCAAATAATAAAATCCATTTTATAAACTGATGGATTGCTTTGTTCTGTCATAAGACATTTCAAGTCCTGTGGTTTTATTTCTAGTTACAGAAACTTTCAGTCAGTGCCAGGCATACTCTTGATGGAAGTGTCTTTTGCACTCTCGGGATATTAAAGCATTAGAAAGGAAGGAAGGAGAAAAAAGAGAGGCCCAAAGAGGATCCTTAAGCTCAGACAAAACTTTACTGTACTAGTTTCCTTTATGAGAAATGGTTGTTTAAAAGTAGCTGAAATCTTTAGAATTCAGAAGCAACACTTTCTCCTTGCCTCATTTCAGAACAGCAAATCTACACAAGTTCTCACCTCAGCCAAATGGGAAAAAAGGTAATCCTTCATATACATCTAACACAGATCTGAGCCTTTCGCTGATACAATCGCAGCCTGCTTTGCTCCAGTGGCTGTGTGTGTTTGCTGCCCGACACTGAGTGGTGCCTGGGGAGTCGCGTGGGTGCAAACTCACCTGGTGAAACATATCTGTGTACCACAGCGTGCTGTGCTCAGGTCAGAAGATTGTGCATGTTCTCCACTGCCCTGGGAGCTTTGAGAGACCAGAGTTTGTGCACTTCTCACGCTGAATCACATGGAGCTCCACAGCTCTGGGAAAGAGCGAAAACCCAAGTATCAAAATATATGCAACGAGACACAATCAATAAAGCATTAGGGCTTAGGAGTATACTTATTTCCAATATACATGGCAGTATGGAAAATGGATCTTCTCAAAGAAAACTAAGGTTGTCTTACTATTAAAGTACAAACTTGGCTTTAGTCATGGAATGAAATTCTCTATCTCATTTGATTCGCTTCCAGAAGATGCTGTAACTGAAAAGAGCACTATAACACTACACAACAAAGTTCGTGCTAAATGGATTAAAATTATAGAACTGATAGATCTTAAAGCATAAATTTAAATGTAAGTATCTGTCTTAGTTCAGTGCTGCTGTACATTGCATTTAAAAGCAGATATAAGTGATCATTAAAAAAATTCATAGTAACATTAAAAACTAGTGAGATAGTCAATAATATTGGGAACTGCTCGATTATGTAAATCAATTGCCAGAGTAACAGATTTTAAAACTGCAAAATGTCAAGTATTAAAGTTTCTTAAAATGTGGGAAATAGAATAGCTGGACACACTGGCAATGAAAGGGACTTGTCACAGAAAATCCCCAATGAAATGCAATGTCCACAACTAAGAAGGTGCATGAAAGAGGGGAGACCAAATATTTGGCCACACGAGAAGCAGAACCTAAAATGCCCAAGAGGGATTTTTTTCACAGTTATTAAAGGAGCTGTGGAAAACTTTGGAGAAGGAGAGGGCAGGAAGAGGAGGTGGAAGGCAGAAGAGGACATATGAGTTGTGCAACGGACACGGAAATATTATCAGGATTGTATAACTTGGAGCTCACCTGGTATCACATTGGGTTATAATCAGGATGTAACCGTGAGAGGTTTCACTCCCATCACACCTGCTGTTGGAAAGAGACTTCTTCACCTCTGGCCTGTAAGAACATAAAGGTCTTACAGCTTCTGCACTACTTGGTAGATAGCTTGCTAGTTTATTGTAAAGTACCTCCCTAAAGTAATACTCTTTCATTCCCTGTTAACTTGTACCCAGCTTTACAAAATTAATTAGGGAAGTGCTCATAGACCTAGATTTTAAACCACTTTATTAATAAGGAATGAACATTTAATGGCTATTCCTCTCAGACTATTTAATTTAATGAGAGAATTTGCAAGAAAAAGCAGCAAGAAAAATCGATTTAATGTATAACAAATTGCAACAGAAAACAGAAATGTGTGAGATGAACATGTGTATCTATTTACTGTGTGACTTTATAAGACCATCCCTATCAGAGCTTGAGGTGTTGTGCATGTTTGATAATGGTAACGCAGCTATTTAGTTCCAAGGAACTTCCCTGCCAGTGTCCTTCTCTGCTGGGAAGGGAGAAAGAGATTGAAAGAATGACAGAAATGAAATCTGTCATTTGTTTAGTGGGCAGACCAGACCAAACCACGCCACCCAGTCAAACAAACTAGTATTTCCTTATTTCCATTCCAAACATCCCCAGGATGTTACTATTTCCATCCCACCTCCTAAAAAAAACAAAATCCAGAAACAAAAGAATAGAGGAGACTTGTCATTTGCCCCAGATCCAAGCAAAGGCTGAAAAAGAGAGCGAGGACCTCCCGAGGTCCCTGACACCTTCCCACAGGCAGGTGCCAGCAAGTGGCCTTCAGCCCAGCATTGTGCTGGGCCAGGGGGCTGAAGGCACCCGTCGTGGCATCAGAGGAATTAGCAAATGTTATTCAGAAGGAGATAGGACACATATGGCAACATAATGTCCTGGTCTAAAAGAACAAGTGAGTCCTTATCCTAACACCCAGCAGAGAAATGTGATTTCATGCAGGACACACTTGTTTGAACTAAATCTTTCTATCACGGAAAAAAAGTCTTGCAGCAGCCGCAAATGATCAGTTTTATTTTGTAAGAGCTGTCACGCTGACATCTCTCTAAAAGCAAAATTTCTTTTTATGTCAGTGGAAGGTCTGAATGCCAAATGAAGGGAACATGCCTTTCTAAGTTACTGAAACATTTTTAGTTGATTCGTTCCCTGAAGTATCTGCCACAAACAAGAAAAGCCAAGACTGAAGACAGGGTAACTTAGTAAAGAGCACAGGAATACTTCTAGTAATATGAGTAAGACCTAAGAAAATATCAGAGCTGCTGTTACACTAAGCTTTGTAAAGACCATAAAAGAAACTGCCCATCTACTGAGACATTTCGAATCTAAGCTCTGCCTTTAAAACAAAACTGCTCTGGTACATACAAAACATCAGGCTTTGGGTTGGGGAGAGATCTTGCTTTGTTCTTTTCAGAACTTTGAATTTGGTAAGATCTAAGCATAAGCATTCAAAAAGACCTTTACATTTGAAAAAATGCTTTGTTCATCAGTATTGGCAAGACTGAATGATTTGTGTTAAGATGAAATGAGAGTCCACCGTATATAACATTTCAAAATAAATAGTAGCATGCAGCATTGCTACAATTTTGTCAGCCATCTGCATGACTCATCCCTGTATGATGGTTTAGCCACCTATCTGCTTTTGCCAAGGCATTTGGAATATAGGCTTGTTGATACAAAGCATAACAGTTTTTTTCCTCAGTTATTGCTAATTAAGGCTACCACTGTAGTTCGACTCAATCCAGTAAGTCTAATTGAATAGGGAACTGGATCTCCACAGAACCAAGCTTCTCTTCTGCAGTTCATATAGAAAAGGTATTTACAGCAAATATTGCTAGTCCTCATTAGGTATTATTTTTTTTTAAATCTAAGAGATAACCTTTGGTCAAAAAGAAAAGGAGAGGGGGAAACAATAAGGAAAGCGTTTTGGCTTTCAGAGGGCAAATCTGAACCCAAACCCCAAGAAATTCTAAGGAGGAAGGAATAATTATCGTATTGATCAAAAAGTGGTGAAATTGGCTGGGTAAGTGAGCAGTCTGGGATAAACAACGAAATGTTTCCTCAGCAAATCCCTGAGCCCGCCCCTATAAATTTTAGTCTGGCCAGCAGCAGGATCTCTGCCAAAGAGGCAGGATGCCTCTGCACTTTTCGTCTCTGCCAGGACAGGATTTAACCCTAAACATGTTTAAAAAAAATTATGTGAACTCTAAAATTTATGTAATCACTTATGACTAACTCCTCATCATAACAGAAGTTATAGTATATGCAATTATCTCTTTAGTTTGGGTTTTAAATTAATATGAGTCATTCCCCTTCCATTTAAAACCTCATTTTCCACATGTACAACACTTCCAACCAGCTTTGGAAGAGAAGTATCAAAGGGGCTAATTCCCCTGTTTTAATTTAACTGAAGAAAATAGAGTTACATAAAGGACAGATTTGAATCATTACAGTGTGTCTGAGCTCTCACAAGGAAGACAGAAAGAAATGGCAAATCTATGGATGCATAAAAAATTCAGTGTCTTTTACTGTGTTTTAATGAGGCATTTTTGTTTTAACTGAGGGGAGGGCAGGGAAAGAGGAAAGTATTTCTGCAGTACCGTACTAAACATACCATGGAACAAGACTTGTCCTCTTCTCTGACCCCTATTATGTTCCTGAAATTGCTCACAAAATGAAGCATAATTGACATGATTGTCAAATCTTTCTCCAAGCACCGTAATAACTTGCTGCACCTAAATACCGCGGGACTTTTGTCAGAAGAGAAGAAAGCTCTCAGCTCCCTCCAAGAAGCGGCAGCTTTCTTGGCACCGCCATTCTGCTTCAACAAAATTATTTAATCTATATGCTAAATTATTCCCACATTCAGATCTGCACTGCTGCTGTGCTGTCGCTCTGGCACTGCCCCAGCACAGCTGGTTTTTGCTTTGGGACATTCTGCAAGGCACCACACAGGGATGCGAGGGCTGTCGTGTTAGAAGCTTTATTGCATCTTCTGGGCACGACCCACCTGGTGCCTTTTTACCATCCCTTTAATGTGTGGTTTAGAGCCTCAGGAGGCTCCTGCTCCGGCTGCAGACAGAGTACCGGGACAGGCTCCTGTCAGCTGCCCACGCCCCTGATGCTCTCTTAACCTGCACCACAAATAAACACCTTGGAACAAGGATCAATTAATTTTTCAAATATTTTGATTGATCTTTATCTGTGGACATCTTGTGAGCTTCCTATGTCCACAAGATTGACTTCTTGTTTCTCCGAAGTCCAGGCCATATATGACCATACAGAAGATGCCAGTACTTAGCAAGCAGTTGCCTTAAAAATGCCTTATTAGCTCTGATTTTTACTGGCAAATTATATAGGCAGGTAAATAAATAAAGTTTGTTAAGATGAACCTGAGAAAAACAACTCTCTCTCCCCTGCTTATGTTCATTTTACTTATGTATTTTACCAAATTCACTACATCTTCTAGACCAGCTTCCATAGTATGAATTTCCCTGAATAATAAGAAATTTATAATTAGGTATATTTCAACCTCCTTTCTGTATTTCTGTTCTCGTATTAGACAAGCATGACCCTTTATAGTAAGAATATGTGCATGCAGAAATATCAAATCTTGTCTTTTAGGTTTAATTTTAGATTCCACTTCCCAGACAAAATCTGAATGTTCTTAAACGAGCCAGGAAAATGATCAAAGTGAATTGTGAACAAATATTTGAGAATGTTTGAGAAATTTAAGAGCAGGGGTTTGCTGTATTGGTTTGGCTCTATCTTTCCATGGGAATGATCTGAATGCATGAAGACGACTATTAAAATGCATTCCTCCTTTGCATGAAAAATAGAAATTCCCTGACAAATTACTTGAAGTGGAATGTATTCAATTCCATCCCAAGAGACAAAATTATATTTTGAGAGAAGCCAGATGCATAAATGCTTGTGAGCTCTATGCACACAAGTACTTAAAGCTGTGTACAGCGTATAATTTAGAAGGCACCTCCTTAAAAAAGGCTTCGCTGGAAAATGACGACTGAGCAGAAAGCCCAGTACATACCTGACCCCTTTCTGGTCCAAAAAGGAGGGGAACCCCTCACAAACCCCTGTTGCAGGAAGGCAGTTGATCTGAAGGGAATCCAAGAAGGCAACCTGGCAGCTGGTTAGAGGCCAGCACAGAGGCAGGTCATTGCTGACACTGAACACAAACAAATAAATAACAAAAATAAAAAAAATAACAGGAGATAGTAACTGACAGTCCTAAACTGGTGGTGTTGCTGTTCCTAAAGGAAGCATTCCTAAATAAAAATAATCTAGGCTTTGAATTAAGAGTTTTCATTGTCAATATTTTATATTTCAATTCTAGATACAAAATGAAACAAACAAACAAACAAAAAAAAAAAACCAAAAACCAAACCAAACCAAAATAGTCAGTTTTCACAAAAAGCAAACACTTCTCACCAAAAAGAAAATGTTTCATTTAAATAGCAAACTGATTTCCCAGTAAAGGACAATTCAGACAGAAAGTGTTGACCTGCCCCACCCTGTTTCATGCGTAATGAAAATGGATTTTAAAAATCCTACAATGCCTAGAGGGTGAAGCAAATTTCCCTTTGCCCCATACACAGCACATTCAGTTTGGTACCTGGGATGTGAACACCAGCTCCCTAGAAACTCCACCAGGTCTGGGCAGTGTGAGGTACAGCACTGCTGTTACATTTGGAAGTACAATGATCAGATGAGCACGGTGAATGAATGACACTAACACATTACAAAGATGACAGAAGTAAAAATTGCAGCAGAAGTAAACATCTACAAATGCTATATTTAGATCTGGCCATGACTTGGAGTAGCTCAGTTCAGCTTTTCTGTGAAATTATTTCTGTCAGCATTCTTAAAATGTTACCACTAACCTGTAAGAAATACTCTTCATTAATTTTGACAGGTATATATATTTGAATCTTATGCAGAGATGAGCTATCATTGACTTATGTGTTAAACTTTTCCATGCCAATGTTAATTTGTTTGCAGTGGGGGAAGTAAGCTCTCTGCATGACTTAAATCTCACTGTAGCTGAAAAGACTTCATATTGTCAAAGGTTTCTTTCCTAAGAAACATTCACAAATTTGATGTCTAAAAAGGTAGCTAAGTAATCTGCGATTGACATTTACACAGAAAAAATCATATGCAATATATTAACTCAGTGTTTATGGCTCTGCATGCAATTAACAGCCCTGCAATTAAGTTCTGGCATAATACTACATTTCAAAAGGCCAACAAGAGGATGGATATAAAATGAACCAGCAGAAACAAGTCCTTTATCATTGCATTTTCCCTTAGGTGGTTGCATCCTTAAAGAAGGACTGACAAGCACTGGGACTGGGCTGAGCCTGTGAAATGTTCAGAAATGAGGTACTTTATCTCAGTCCCGCTGGGGACATTCTGACTCCAACTTCAGTACCTGTTCTGAAAGCAAAAAGTAAGACATGAGTCACTTCCCACGTTGTCAAATAACTGATCCAAACTAGATGACAAAAAGATGGTGATTTGCAAAATGATCAGCCGCTTAATACTGCAGTTTTATTTCTGGAGAAGAATCCAGCTACAAGTACCGGTGTTGTCAGAAACATCTGTAATTAGGAAGATTTCCAAACATCTCAGCAGCATGGATTACCTCCTCTTAGAAAGATGCTGTCATATCCATCTGTACAATACTTGCCCCCCAGTTACACTTATGGCATGTGCTTGTGATGATGTATTTCCTCCCGAGTGCCCATGCAGCATTAATGCTCTTGCACCTCATCCAAACAGGCTAAAGGATTGCTGTTGCAGCTGATCATAAAGTTTCCAACAAAACAGCTATCCATAAAAGAAACGCCAGTCTGTAGAAATTAATTCCTGTCTTGCAACATGTCAGTTTTGATTTACTGGAGGCCATTTTTTGCTTTCTAGTGGGATTTCTTGTGAAAAACATTTTACCCCAAAACCAAGTGTGCTCATACAGCACCCTCCCCCTGGGTCCTTCCGGACCCCAGGTCCTCTCACACCTCTGGGTAGCTTTTAAAGCACCTCCCAGGTTACTTTGGGAAATGAACACAGGCTTTATGATGTCATTTGTCTTCAATGCACTTTCTAAATATTTAAATAGGGTACATTGTTTATGAGGTTTCTTGACAGTGGAGCTAACCAGGAGAAAGGCCGCATGCAGTTTAGATGTCACCACTACAAAGCCACAGTTGAGCAAGGACTTTCATCAACACGGTTCTGAACTTAAGGACCACGCAGAGCACACTTTGACTGATAGATTTGTTACTACTTTGGAGCTGATGCTAGAAATAGTCTTTATCCTTTACTCACTCACTTAACGTAAACTGCAAAGGGCAAGAACCACATATCATGCTAAATAATTCTAGCTGGGTTTTTTGAATCTTAACTGTATGAAATCTTTTCTCAAAATTACTTAATGGAGGTAACACACAACACATAAATATAGAAAAGACCCCTATCATTAGCAATTACATTAATCTGCTGGGTAGAACTATTAGAAAGGGAAGTAAATGTGACTGTACAAAATGTTCTTCGCGTTGGAGACACGAAACGCATGAAAGCCAATTTGTTTCTCTACTATCAACACTTCTCATGTTGGCAACAGTCTCCTAATTTGAGTGAGTCCTATTTTATTCATAAGCATTATACAGCACTTTCAGGAAAGCCGTTGGTAACTACCAGTCATTCTCTTTTTTAAAGCAAACCATTCTGTTTTATTAACTAGTACGGGTTTTGTTAGTATCATCTGTAATACAAGTGATTTGATTCATTGTGTACCAGGATGGCACGTGCTGAGTAGCTAAATTTCACGTCAGAAAAAGATCACTCTGAATTCTCGAAGTTTTATGAGAGTATATTATCTGGTTTATCAACCAAATCATTCCAGAACAGTGGGTACCTGTTGCATTTTATCCTTGCATAATAATCAGAAACCTATTTCTCAAAAACTTCCAGGGAGCCAGGAGTGATTCAGAGTGAAAAGGCCAGAGCGTGAAGCAGGAACACTTACAAATGACCATAATACCTCATCCTTGTTTTCTGCTTGTGGCAATTTAGCACAGATACTTTAAATGTGTTTGCTATCCAATTAGTGCTTCTTTCTGTCCTTTGGTACCGCACTAAATCAGGTTGATGTATGAAAATTGCTGATGGTTTAATATTGCTTTGGCTACTTTGACACGAAGCAGATTTAGCATTGATTTTTAGCATGTTAGTTGATTCAAACACAGTTTGTGTTTATACATACTTATATACACACACAGAAGGCATAATCTGTGAAGTGAGGGTGGAATAAGGCTATCTCCTGCATTATGATTCTACAGTCTCAAAACATCAATTTGACATTGCATGCCTGTCTCTATGCAGCACACCCTTCACAAAATTGTATCCAAACTTTGCATCTTACCACGTGGTAAGCCTGTGCAAATGGCAGGTGACCATCTAGTGTTTCAAAAGCCAGCTCCCTTCTCCTTTTCTATTTCCACAGTAAAATAGTGACGTCTCCCCGTTGATCTTAAAAAAAGCAGAAAATAGTCATATATAAAAAATAAAAAAATAATAAAAAATTAAAACTATGTCCTTTTAAGCAATATAGATCTTGCACATCGTTACGCCACATGAATTGTGGCACCTGCAGATGTCCTGCTCTGCAGGCACTTCCCCCAGCGCGCATCCCAGCCTGGGAGAGGCCCCATCACAGCCCAGCTTAAGCCCTGCCTGCAGGAAGCCCTGCACAGCAAGGATTCACCCGTCCACCTCGGCACTAACTCAACAAGCCTGGGAGCTTGCCCTCTGGCTAGTTATTTATTTAGCATCCAGGTAGCCATAGACCAGGACCCTGGCCCCTCGGCTGTGACTCTGACTCGGTGCTTCTGCAGGGCAGGAGCTCATGTAGCACATCCACATCCTGGTTTCCTTTCACATGCTCAGACAAGGCAACCAAAAGCACTTAATTTTGAGTTCAAGGGCACACTCAAGCTGCCCAGCAGCTCCGCCAGTGTTGTGCAATGCCTCTGCTCCCCTAACACAGCAATATAGCTCTTCCAGCTACACTCATAAACTATTCCAGGATACAGAGGTAATTTGTATTATCTCCAGTTGCTCTTGAGACTATTTATTTCCAAACTGTATTTGTGGCTGTAGTGTTGTTGCCCAACTCTGCACTGTATTCTAAGGCTTATTTAATAGTTTTCTAAGTATCTTTGAAATAAATACTACGGTGTCGAGCAGGAAGGAAAATCAGAGGTTCTGGGCAGAGCTTTTCTTATTTTAACCCTTATCAGACAATGAACCTAGCCTTGCTGGACATAAATTTGGCCAAAACGAAAAATGCCTTCTAAATATTTTTGACAGTACTTGTTAAAAATACCATATATAGCTGCTGCAGTCACACGTCTCAGTCACCCAGGGGGTATAAAAACTCTAGAAGTGACATAAAATAGGCTAGCCCATAGCCAATGCAAACCCCAAATCTATTTGAGCTCTAAATTTAACAAAGAATGCTCTTTCTTTTGCTATTTCAGTATTTTAACTTTAAAACCCAAGACTAAACGAATGCAACTTAGAAAGTCCTTCTGGAGATTAGCATTTGAGAAAGTTTTGGAAGCTGTAGGGATTTTTAAAAACCCGACTAATCGCCATACTGCACTTCTACTTGAAGTTCCAGCAGTGGTGAACTTACTGTGCAGATTATGATCAGAAGAGACTGGTTTGCAAGGGCTAAAAATATAAACTCAGAAGTGAAATCCTTCTTTTTCCCATTTTGTTTGATCCAGTCAATATTCACAGTGTTTGAATTCTTCCATAAAGCGTGAGCTTAACTTGAACAGAACTTTTATTGCTGAAAAGTTGACATTGACTGTCATTACTGTTCCTACTGATCTAGATAGTTTCTGATCCCATTTTCCAGCTGTAGATTCGTAGGATTTCCTTCATTTAGACATGATGCATAACTTAGTGCTCTGATAGTTATCTGAATTCTTCCTGTGTCCATTAAACTCCTAAAACCAAATGAAGCTGTGTTACTTTCTGTGGGTTATAATGATGAAAAATTAGCTTTCGAACAGCAACTATCAACCTATCATAAACTTCAAAGAAACAGAGAGTTTAAAGAAAGTATTTCACTATCTCCAGTTTCTGCAATATCTGATTAGGACTAAAATATTAAAATGTGAGAAAATCAATTATTGAACCACATTCTTTACTCACTGACACTTTTTGTCAATTAAGCCAAGCTTCAGTTTCTCAGGCTTCCTACAGTATATTTTATTATGGTGATTCTTATTTTTGCCTTTTTCCTTCAAATTTGTCTGGATTTTTAAAACTCTTAGATCACAGAGGTAGACTGCTACTTATGGCGCTGTAATGTCATAACGCCGTTTTATAAAAACTCTGCAAGAAGTTTTCTCCATGATCTTCTACTTCAGGGACGTATAGGATTTTCCTCAGACAGACCTTTTCTCCCTTCCCAAAACAAGTCCATTCATGCTTTTTCTCACAGCTGGCCAAGAAAACAGTATTAACTCCCTACTCTCGTTGCGGGAGTCCCTTCCTGCTGGTCAGTGCTATTTATTGCCACCTCCCTCCACACCACCAACACAGGCTCAGCAGTGTTTAAGTCACTCCTCAGTTTCTACTGGAGTTGAGCAAGGACTCTATAGCTGTATTATTAATTACATTATTCATGAGGCGTATGTCTGAACTGGAGTTGCTCCAGCTGCTCTGTGGTGGGTAGCAGTGGTGGGGCAGCCTGACTGGCTGCAAGGACAAGGACACATGATCCTCCAAAAGTAGGAACAGGGTGAAGCAATTTCCCCTTGGAGCCACACGTAAAAGATCTGGGTCTGATAGGTGATGAGGGAGTTTATTTTACTAATTCCTCCGTGCTGTCTTCTGACTCAGCCACTAGCTAGTGCCTGGGAGCAGTATCAGTGACAAAAGAAAAGGGATGGATATTCTCATGATACCAAGTCCGTAAATCATTCTCCTCTCCAACCAGTCAGAAACTTCTTCTTCTTCAGAACTTATTTCAGGGTTATTTTTTAAACTGCAGTGTTGCCATGATCTCCTTGTTAAACCCTTTTTTCAGTACAGACCCTGCATTGCCAGTTCCCTCAGGTGTGCCACGACTCTTGATTTCAGGGTGTTTTGCACATTTTGGGATGGAAAACCTTTGTGTCAAAGCCACTACCTTGTTTCATATAGCCCCTAGTATTTCACGTGCCTACCACACAGCTAGAGCATAACTGAGATATCCAGGCTTAGGTTAAAATCAGCTGCCCTGCAAGACAGTGGGTTAAATTAGCTCTGAACTTCATAGCCATGCTCAGTATCCAACCTAGCACTTCTGAAGCTACCTCAGATGCCTTCATGTGACAGTGCTGACTGCACCTGCATTTAAAGAGTTGACTACACCACCTGCCTCTGTTTTCAATGAAACTAAATTCAAACCATCCTGCAAAATGCCACTGACTCGGCATCAAGTTGGTTCTAGGTAAACTATGGTGGGTGCTAGCTACCAGCTCACTATTTTGGAGGAAAAAGAGAGCAACAAAAGAAGAGGATTAACTTCAGATTGCTAGGCAAGACATTTTTTGTGGGCATGTTTGAGACTGTATTTATTAATGATCCTTCAGGGGAAGGATAACTTTCCCCATCGCATGCAAAATCTAAGAAAAACGCTTATACATTTATTATTGCAGAGCACCTTTTGATTTCCCTGGTGACTCCATGGTACGTTCTTCCCTGAAAGACACTCATTTGGGCTGCTGAGATTTTTGATTAAAGCAGCTGCTGCCAAAGGACCTACCATCACAAGTAATGAGGAAGCCACACAGGGAGCACAGCACAGCCATGTCCAAAAGCAAGTCCCCAGAGGGATGTTTCAGCTCTGCTTGGGCAAGCTGCCATGTCCCATTTTTCACTTGTAGCAAGGCAAAGACCGTTCCAGGATAGTGTGGCTGTCTCCTTCCTCAGCCATTTCTACCAGGGTTAACCTCCCAAAGCACAGACTGAATTCAAGGACAGGCACAAGGCTCTGGGGAATGGGAATCCCCTCTCCCTTTGGGCTCTATGTCAGAAGTTACTCCCCTACGATAACATGAGATTTTGAGCACACTCTCGACTGTTAATTCAGAGAGAGTTACTAGGATCCTCTTACTACAGTCTGTGATTCATTTATAGCACTTGAAATGCCGAAGAGAGGTACTTCAGCATGTGATAAAAATGAAGCAGATGCAGCTCTTGATTGTACGACTGCTTAACCAGCAAATGCAGAGCAAAAGGCTCAGCAGCCAGTTGCTGGCAGCCTGGCTTGTCTGTCTGAGTAGCTACTGGTAGCTTCTCAGCTCTGTCCCTCCTTCACACATAGGAAAATGAAACAGAAAATACATGATTTACCCAGAGATCAGTAGTCATACTCCTGCTACCGGCGCATGCACCTTCAACCCCCAAGAACAGAAAATTCTACAACTTTAAGATGTTTTTGTTTCTGAAAGCTAAAAGAGTTTTAAATTCAAATTTGACAGAGTTCACTGATGCGCAGGGCATTTGGAATAACTCAAGACATATGAAGCTATGGATGAAAAATTAATAATGAGTTAACAATAATGAAGACAAAGTACTGTACTGGTATACAAATGTTCCCTTTATATACATGTAGAATTTTCATGAAAAAAAGGAAAGACATAAGGACACATCCATTTTTGAAGTTCCTTGGAGGACTTGGGAAGCTCAATCTCTGTTTAACAGCACTTATCTTCGCAACATTTACCATTTGCACAGTTCTGCCTTCCAAATTCTCCCGTGATCCTATCTAAATTTGAGCAGTAATCAAAAAAAAAATTGATTTGTTCTACCAATGGCTTTAACACCCTGCAAAACACTCCTGTGTGTGTTGCACTGTGATTCTGAGGTGCTACAAACACTACAGAGAGAAGGCGGGTAGGTAACAGCCTTGGAGATGGAGACAGAAGAGCTGGGGAGAGAAGCAGAGGCAGTAGATGGATGTATACACACATGTATGTATGTGTGCATATCCTGAATTATCACTGAGACTGTTTTCCTAAGATGTCGGTGAGACCAGTGAAACCAGTAACCACGAGTGACCAGTGACCTCACCATCCAACGAATGCTGGCAGCAAGCAATTGGTACATAGATTATTTCTCCTCCATTTTACAGCCTCAGGAGAAAACCTTCCCGAGTCCATATCTGCATAAAGACCACTGTGTTTAACAGCCAGAGTGGACCTATACTCCTTAAATATACTAAATAAAAAGTTGGCATCCTAAGGCAGGAAGTTCCGCAAAGGGTGCTATCTGAAAAACAGCATTTTCTTCTTTATTAAAATAAGCTATTTGTTAGCACTATGTAAAGAGGAGGGTGACTCTTGCCTTGAGAAGAAGCTGCAGTTGCCAGCTCAGGCGTGCAAGGGAGCAGTCACCGGTGAAAATCAGGAGAGGAGACGCTGTCAAGAGGAGATAATAAAGAGAATCAGCATCTTCCTCTATACATGAGGGCAAAGGGGCAGCAGGTACAGGCAAACACTGAGAAGAATAATTAACAAATGGAAGCTTTCTCACGAGAATTAACACAGACTGTTTCTGCCACTTATCCGGCAACATCCACAGCATGAAAATGTTTTTCTGCATAGGGAACCTGCCGAAGAAATATGCTTGTATTTTGGTAAGTATGAACCCACCTCACCAAGCCAGAGAACACACAGGCAAAAACCATGAGGACGCACATCCTCTCATTTAGCTGAACACATGGGCTTGGCTGAAAGGCTGAAGTGCTGGTCCTCAAAGCTATTAAAGCATCTAACTCCCACCTTAACCACAGCTTCTGGCCTGGGCTTAAATCATAGTTAAATGCTTGATAGATCATACGAACAGGTTACCTGTTTGAAGAAACTATTGCAACAATTTCACCTGTTAGAAGTTTTAATCTACAGGCTATTCATAATTCCTTAAATATGTTGTTTGTAAACTGTTCCTTGTTCTCATCTTGGAGATAAACTACTTTAGGAAATTATTTTAGTTGCTTGCTAACATATAATTCAACAACTACTAGCCAGGTAGTTCGATAAATAAGAGCCAGGTAGCTGCTACGCAGTCTCTGTCTTCCAGGCTGAATGATCAGCCAATACTGCAACACATTTCAGGGGCATATTCATTTACTGTCCTCTACAGGTCCTTTTATCTGTCTTTTCTCTGCAGTGTCTGAAGACTTTCCTGTAACGCATTAAGCAATATGAATATTATACATCACCTCTATGGATCTCTTTCTCATGTTCATGTAGGTGATCAGAGAAATATATTAATGTTAATGATCGCTTTAAACTTCCTCAATACTTATCCTGCTTTCAGCTTTTCAGAGCTCTCTCTCTCTCTCACTGGCTAGACTTAACTTAGGGCTTAAAGCTCATTCTGGTTTTAAAATGTATTACGGTGACAGTCCTTGTATTTTAAGGGAGCAGCAGTAATGGATTTAGCACCTTCTCTAAAGCAGCATAAATTTTGGGTGTCCAGGGTCTGTGAGGCACTCATGGACTTTTCAAGTTAGTGGTCACGCAAAGGACTGCGTAGGGAGGGGTGGCACAGCATGACTGCCTCTCTGCCCCCAGCACCGTGCCACAGATCCTCTCTAGAGCCCATCTGTGCCCATCAGGGCTGTAGCACTGACACCCCATCCTGTGGTGCTCACCATGTGAGGCTGCCTGTACCACCAGAGGCCCTCCCTGATAATTTAGTACTGATGCCAACAGTGCCAACAGCAGCATGGAAGATTTGGTGACTGTGGGTCTCACCGATGTTTCAGTGTGCTGTATCCCGGCTGTTCTCCTCTAGCCACCTTCCAGTGCTTCAGAGCAACCAGTTTCTTCACATCTGATTTCTGAAAGTTGTCTCTGATTCCTCCAGTCAGTGCACTGATATTTCATCATTTGATGCAGTTCATATTCAGTGTTACCATATGTGAAACAGACCAGTAGCATTTTCCTACAAAAGGTGTTACGACAGGTGGTTCAGGCAATTCGGGTACACTCCTGTAGGACTTCCTCCAAGACAAAAAGTTTTAAGGCAACTTTTCCAACCTAGTGACTTAGACAACATCCCCTTCTTTCTCTTGGTGCAGAAGGCAACCCTAGTACCTGCAAGGTGCCCAGGGTGCAGGGATGGTCCCCAAGGTGCTGGCAGCTGCTGGTGCAGGCACAGATGGCCCAGGGCCAGGGCTTGTCCCACCTTCCAGCTTGGGGTCAGGACAACACGGTGCACACTGAGATGCTCCTGCCCTGAAATCCTGGTGTGTGAGAGCACGGCCAGCCCTCAGGCACTCCTTTTACAGACAGTGGTGGAGCACTTGCTGAGATTCATCAGCCCAACCTCTCTCCTCATCTACTCAGTCTCCATTCAGTATTTCTCTTCCAGCTGTCTCAGAGCCTATAGATAGCCACTCTTCTAAACTGCTATTCCCTCTTTGGAAATAATTTTTGAAAAGCCGTATCATGATATAAAAAAAAAAAAAAATATCCCCTATTAGTACTTATCTTTGTGCTAACATGATTTCCAGTTGTTTGTAGGCTTTGTTTAATATCATCTTTTCAATTTAAATGTTCTTATTCCAAGATAAGAAAAACAATTCACTGACTTGCATTTCTTTTATCTGTCCAAATTAGTTTTCTAATTAATTCGTAACTCCAAAAGCCTTCATTTATTTCATGTTTCAATTTAACTTCCGAGCTGCCATAATCAGATTAGCAATCAAACCCATTTTTAAAATATTTCTTCTCACAGGAAGCTGGGAAAACTCATACAAAACTGCCTCTGTGAATCTAATAAGCTTATAGATTCTGCTTTGTTCTCCCCATTCTAATTTTCAAGTTTGCAGGCATCCCACTCAATCTGATGTGAATTTATCCATACAAGGATGATTCTTTCCCCCAGCAACAGCTCTGTTATAATTTGTTATTTGCATTACAGTGCTTGGAAAGGAATCAAAGGTGTGGGGAACTGGGTTACACCGAGCTGCATGATGTCTCCCGGGCACAGCTACGCAGGGGCACCCAGACCTCCTGTTTCCTGAATTATTCCTCTCGCCACAGTGCCAAACCAAAGTGCTCCTCAGCAGTGACAAGTGACATTTCACTGGCCTATTTGGAAAGCAGTCCATTAAAAAGTACAGACAGCTGCAGATCAAAAAAGGATGTGATCAAGCAGAAGCAGATAGCAGGGAGTTGCATCCTTCTCTCAAACAGTTTCATTGCATCACTCTGATTCAGGAAAGCATCATACTTTGGAAAAGCAGTTAAATATGTGCTTGTCTTTGAATATATGCTGTCTCACTGAAGTCTCTGAAAGATAAGCATCCTCAAGAGCATCTTGAATAAAGACAGACTTAGGATGTGATTACACTCTTTAGCTGATTTGGGATCTGGAAAATGTAACCCAAAAGGTAGAAAGTCATTGTCACAGTAGATTTACAGAGCATCATGACACTGTCTGTGCCTGTCACACAGCAACACTAAGGTTTCTTATTCAGCTAGTATTCTCTTGCCAGCTTTGCCCTGGAAATGGAGAAATTATATAACATTTCCTACAGCGTCCCTTCTAGTCTTTCTGCTGTCAGACTTTGGAGATATTCAGAACCTTCTCCCGCATGATAATATTTATAACAGTTTTCTAAAAGTCCTAATAAACATTGCCTCATTTTTGTGCTCTGCCTCAAGTATTACCTCACACCACAAAGAACTAATTCAAAACAGCCTGAACTAACCAGTGGTTCACATCACATTTACTGTCTTTATACCTTAGAAGACTTTTCTTAAAAATGACATAGCATGCTATTTTCTTTCATATGTGTGTGAAGAGACAGGAAAACATTAAGAAATTACATAAATAAAGAACTTTTTCATTTACATAAATACACACAAAGAAGCAATTTACAGAATCATAACTTTAGTGCAGGGATTTCAAATGCAAATGTTTAAATTCCTTGGACACATCAAAAACATAGAGGTTTTAAAATTTAGCTAAACATTTACCACTGTACCTCCCGAAAGCCCTGTAGTATCTGGCCAAGGTTAATGCAATGGTTAAAATATGGACAAATATAGAAAGAGAGGAATAATATTTATAATGACGTGTTCTACTGTGTTACACTAGGGAATAATTTAGTTGGATAAAAGCTACTACAGGAGAGTTTTACCAAGGCTCAAAGGTTCATGTAAATGGATTAAGAAAACCTTGAAGAAGACCGCTACAAAAAAGAATTTAAAATAAACTAATAGCCATCGGTTTGTGTAACACTGAAGTTTCTCTTCCTTTTAAAATCATTCAGAAGAAATCTGAATGACATGACAGTTCAGTTTAAATTGTCACCTACATTAATATTCATTTATTCTTTATACTTAGCAAGTAATATAACAGTGTTGTCAACATTTCATCTTTAAAAAAGGATTAAAAACACTAAAACCAGCTCTTATGATGAGAGAAAATTAAACGTGTTCATCCTTGCTAAAGAATATATGTATTTCTCCTATCATGTTATTATATTAACTTTCAGTGAATTCATAGTATTTGCACATTTGCACATTAACCATTTGTAATCATGAGCTGCAGATTTAGTGCTGAAACTGCATAAAGATTTAAAAAAAAAAAAAAAAAGCCAGAAAAAGTTTTCTTCTTTTAAAAACATTCTGCACATGCTCTCATGTAAGACATTGCGATAGCTGACAGTACCCAGATTCGGATGTCTGTGTGGGCAGAGTGAGAAATAATCTCCTATTAATTTTCAAATAAATTCTGGATGCCACGTGTGGCTTGATGTTCAATGTCCTGTTTTTCTTGGGGGTTTTTTGACAACTGAAACCTATTCAGAATTCATCTGGTTATAAAAGCAACCTGAAGAACACGTCAGAGGAGGGGACACAGCTGTACCTGTCACGTTGCAGTGCACAGGCATCATCACAGCGTGCTCTGAGTCTGTCCTCTCAAAAAAAAACCAGCTCTAGATAGCAACAAAGCAATTGTTAAAAGTGGTTATAGCAACAGAGTGAATACATGCCAACATCTGAGTTCTTTCTCAGCATACAGTAATACCATGTGTACAAAAGTGAGGTCTTCTGGGTTTGGGCTCCAGAACTACTCTCATGTTGCAACCTATAGTCCAGCCAGATTTGGATTCATTTCCAACAGCCTAAGGGGCCGTTAAGAAAACATCGGATGCACCTACCTATGTGCTACATATGCAACCTGCAGGGACTGTATGCCATCATCTACCCATCCATCCACACAACCCATTTCTGCTGGCCAGGAGAATGAAAGTTTACCAAGACAGAAATCAAATCTGCAAGCAGAGTGGTTTGATGGCTTTAACCTATTTGCAGTTGTCCCCTGCTGTGCAGTTTGTGTGTCACTTGGGCTTGTCACTTCTGAGACACTGAAATGCAAGTCAGAGGTGAAGCAGAAACAGATGTACATTTGCAGAAGGCAGCTTTGGTCAATTTTTTTCTCCACAAGGGCTATTATACAGGTCCTAAACCATCACTTTTCTTGAATTTTACTTCACACTAACATACATAAGGGGAAAATTATACAGCATTAAAGGATCAGTATCTGTAAAAGCTGCAGTTTCTCCCGATCTCCTCCTCTGCCCATGTCCCACTCAGTACTGCCAGCCCAACAGCGAGAGTAACCCTGGGCAGTGACATTGCTGGACGTGACACGATACAGCAAGGAGTAGCAGAGTGTTACGGGCCCAGACTAGTCACATCGGCAATGCAGTGCAATGCTACGCTTTGTAAAGCAATGTTTTATTATATAATCCATTATGGGATGAAGAACGTGACAGTTTAGAGGATGTGTCACTTTTTAACACGGTGCCTGTGTATTTGTTATCCTCTCTTACAAACACCTTCTGCCTGCAGTGTGGGTGCGGGGGGCGTTAACAGAGCTGGTGCACTAAGGCACGACACTCAGCTGCTTTTAGCAGAGCCTTAATGCTTTCCTAAGCACCTTGCTCGAAGGATTTAATACTTCCCATCATCTCCTTTTGCTACACATCCCTCTGTCTGACACGTAAATAATGAAAGTGTACTCTTCCTATTTTGGTATCTCGTACTGACAATCAGCTACAGGAACAACACAGTCAGTCAATCAGTATTTGACAGGAACGAAAGAGAAAGCAGACTGAATTTGACCCATGCATTAAGTTTCAAAGGTAATGCCATAAACTCTCCTCAGCAAGGCTGGAGTCTAACAATACCAGCTGTCGGAGATGCTCACCCCTTTGCAAAAGTCCCCAGCTCCAGCAGCAGTTCCCATCGCCCACTAAATCATATCTTTATCAGAACACAGGATTGTATAACAGCTCTGACAAGCACATGACTGGCCATACCTCCCTGTGTTTTAGGATTATGAGTGAGCCTGAATTGAAAACCAGAAACTTTCAGGCAGAAATAGAAAGCGTCATGTAACTGGGTCCCCTCGCTGCTCTGACCACAACAGTCCCATGTGTGGCCACCGCACTGCCTACAGCCACACACACCAAAATACCTGGATGCCTGGGACTGGAGTGATCATGGATGCTCGCCAGGGGGCTGGCAAACTCAGATTCATGGGGGAAAATCTTCAAGGGTTTGGCAGCCTGGATAACGGAAAGCAGGAACATCTATTAGCTAAATGCACTGAAAGGCAACTAGCATTTCACTGTCTCAATATTTCTGAAGCTCAGATTAATCTGACTCCAAGACTAGATATTCTGAGATATGAAGATGGTTTTAATATTGATCCTTTTTGTATTCTCTTACATCAACTACTACTTGAAACTGGATGGAAAACTTCCAGGAGTATTGCAACGATAAATGGTTTGACAAAACCTGATATATTTTATCCACAGAGATGCACCTTATAATGGAGGAAATAAGAACCCTTCACTAAGCACTTGGGAAATATTCATTATTTATACAATCAAAACCCACTCTCAGGTCTCTGTTTATGTACTTCTCCATCAAAAGCTTTTACATTACTCTTATAAGTATCAGAGCCTGCTTTTTGATGTTAAAATTTCACATCCTTCCTGAAAATTTAGGCATCCCATAGTTTGCAGCCCCCCTGTGTTGGATTTGATTCACCACTGCTGCTTCTCTTACAGAGTATTAAACCTATGCTGAGGTCAAAAAACAGCTGGTCTCGCTATAAAGTATTTAATCCCTTTCCCCAGGTCCCTTACACAGTCATCCACATAACAGTAAAGAAGCAAGCCTGGTACTATATTTTCACACCATGTATTTTTCACAGAATGGCTTCTCACCATGTAGGAAAATTTTTACCCTGGTGAAAATTTATATTGTGGAGTTTCTGAAAGTGGGTACTCAGGCAGAGGCACCTAAGCCCTCGGCTGCTTCAGTGAAACAGATCATACACTACGCATAGTAACACTATTGAGCACCAAGAACTTACCTGGCTTTGGGCACTTAGAGTACTGAAGTAGCATTGTAGTTGCTGATGATCCCATGTAATCCACAGAAAAAAATCATTCCCCCTGGCAGCACCTCTGTCTCTCCACTGACTATGCAGAGGTCCCAGCGCAATTGCTTTCCTAACCTGGATGCCACAGCTGAAGTAAATCCATACCCTTTTAGTGTAGTCTTAGCACTAAAATGCCCTGAATTGCTACTGTCTTGCCTTCATGTTCATCCTCTTCCTTTTTATTGCCACAGATGTGCAGAAGGCATCTGGTTCTTCCCATTCAGTCTCAAAAAACCTAAACTCTTTATTGATACCTGTTGTCTCTGACCTTCCAGGAGCAGAAAGGAGAGTGATGCAGGTTTCAATATCGCAATGGATTGACTAAGTAGCTACAAATATTTTTCTTTATGTATGAAAAATAATGATGGTAGAGAACATCAAAATAAGTCTTTGAGACATTTCCTAACTGGAGGGAGAAATAAAATAAAAGGTGCAATAAAAGTTTTATAGCAGTTACTGTCTTCACTTTGGAAAACCTGCTAGGAACAAAGTTAATGGCATAATAAATTCCTTTTTTGTAAGAAATAATTATTTGGGGTTTTAAGGTTTGAGAATTTCTTGTAAATCTAATCAGCCAGCTAGCAATTAATAACATTAAATTGCTTCATGTCTTTCTGCACGAGCACCATCATGCTGTGTCAAGGCATACACCTTCGAATGCTCAGATTTCTCTCACAGGCTAGTTCTCTTCAGCTGCAGGCACACAAAAGAAAGCATTTCTAAAAGTGTTAAATAACTATCAGCACAAGCTCAGGGGGAAGGCATCAGAGGACACAAGATTTCTACCAGCGTGGTTAGAAGACCTTTTCTTTTACTTCCGATTCTGCCTGGCTTATCTTTTGTGTTTCATTTTAACTCTAAGAAAGAAGCAGGTAATTTGAGTCTGACATGTCTCAAATCAACACTCAAACCCTCTAACTTACTGTGTTTTCATCTATTATGCTTTTGATCCTTGAAGGGACTGAAATCCATTTGAACCAAATTATTTTTCACTGTTGTGGATGACACTACGATTTTCAGCCACAAACCAAGTTCAGATGAGGAAAGAGGCAGAGCCAAAACGTCAGTCAGGGAGATAGAGATAGCTTGGGTACTTTTGTTAATTTGGATTCAAGATGATGTATTGGACCACAGGGTACAAAAAAGAGTTTGCAGTTGAAATAAACATTAAAAAGATATGTGTGACAACCAGAGTTCAAACACAAAATTCAAGAGGTCCATCTCCTTTATAACCCCCACTTCAAAGTTTTACTTTAAAACTGAACTCACCCAGAGTTTAATGTTGAGAGATGATCTGAAGATGAATCAGTGGTTGTCAGCCTGAAGTGACAATTCATAGCATCATTGCACAGGAAAGGAGGCAGTGCAATGCTGAGTGAGACTCGAAATCTATATTTGCCCATTATAATACTTTATCTAAGTTACTACATATCCCTAAGAAAAATGAATATGCTACAGTGGCTTTATTTAAACCTCAGTGGAGTTTGAAGTTATTTGGATTTTGTCTTTGTGCAATTTCATCCATTGCTCTTCTTGTCTCCCGTCAACAGACACGTAAGCCAAAATCCTGTTACAAAATCAAGCAGCTTTTCATCTTCAAACATTAATTATCACAAACTCTATGTGAAGCTGGCAAACATCATTGCCCTCCCTTCCTCAAATAAGGAGACAGACGGCACCAAAGCAGCTTTCCTGAAACCACAGAGAAACCATCCCAGAGCCTGAAATGTGATTTAACTTCTGAGCTTTTATAAACTGAGCAGTGACAGTGCCCTTGCACTTTAAATCACTCTTTTGAAAGTCTATAGAAGTTAACAAACACTCTCATGGCAGAGCCATCTGTGAGAACTTGCCCAGTGCAATTCTGTAGATACTTAACTCAGGAAAAATGTTCTCTAGGCTAGCATCCCTACAGGCACACGCAGGGTGAATGGATCGATCTGAGGCAGAAACTGTAGGCAATTGCTAGCAATAGAATCATAGAATGGTTTGGGTTGGAAGGGACCTTAAAGATCATTGAGTTCCAACTCCCCTGCCATGGGCAGGGACACCTTCCACTAGACCAGGTTGCTCAAAGCCCCATCCAGCCTGGCCTTGAACACTTCCAGGGATGGGGCATCCACAACTTCTCTGGGCAACCTGTTCTGGTGTCTCACCACCCTCTCACTAAAGAATTTCTTCCTAAAATCTAATCTCCCTTCTTTCAGTTTAAAAAAACTACCCCTCACCTTATTGCTACGCTCCCTGATAAAAAGTCCTTCCTTATCTCTCCTGCAGGCCCTCTTTAGGTACTGGAAGGGGATATAAGGTCTCCCCAGAGCCTTCTCTCCTCCAGGCTGAGCAATCCCAACTCTCTCAGCCTGTCTTCATAAGAGATGTGCTCCAGCCCTCTAATGGTGGAACCACCTTCATGGCCCACCTCTGGACCTCCTCCAATGTTATGTTGGGGGCTCTAGAGCTGGATGCAGTACTCCAGATGGGGAATATACAATAATATAACACCAAGAAAGGCAATGCAATTCTTCACCTCTGCACATGTTTTTAACATCATACATGTGAGGGGGCATGAATCACCTGGTCCCCAAACCGATCTGCTTTTAGTCCATCTTTCCCAGCCGGAGCAAACCTTGCTTTCATCATAGCAGTTCCCTTTACCTCCTGTTTGATATATTTGCTGGGATTCTTATTAGACCATGGAGAAAAGGCACTGAAATAGTTGAACTTCACTTTTCAAAAGCTCTTTGGAAGTACAACAATCTTTGTCTGCAATTTGGGTTTTTTTCAGTTGAGCAGAAGGTCTATAACTATTGGCGTAGCCTGGGTGTTCCACAGGACAGAGCCTATATCTAACTGTCCACAGGAACTTGTGCAACGAGCTTCATATCCTAGGCCAAGGCACTTTACATCTTACCACAGCATAAATCCTCCTCCAAGCATAAAGTACATCACTTTTATCAAAAGTGTCTCACTTCAAAGTGAAACCGCAGTGGAACAGAGCATCAAATGGATCCATGGGGCTCATAAGCATTTATAAGCCTCCTAAGAGCAAAACTCTTATGGTTCATCTTCTCAGCTAAAAAAAGACTTGGTTTTAACTTCTTTTTTTTTTTTTTTAACAGTGAAATACTGTCATATCTGTGAGTTATCCAAAGCTCACAGTGAAGGTAACGCAGGTATCTTGGTCACTTCCACGTGCAGAGTTCAGCACCGAGGACAACCGAACCAGTTCACACACCACATCACCTTGTTTCTCTTATGCCACTTTTTGGGGGTAGATAGAAACCATTTGCTCACCCAGGAGCAGGCAGATGATGCCCACACAGTTCTGCTGCCGGTAGAAACAGCCTGTCCTGCTACAAGGAAGCCTGCAGCAGCCCTCAAAGGAACAGTACCACCACAGGCGGTGCCTCTCCCCAGCCCCTTGCCCAGCTCAGTGGCCCCCACAACAGCCCTCTTGCAATGCAAACCTCACACTGCCTCTCAAGGAGGGCAGCACCTTACTCAGCCCTTAGCCTTGAGGCAGCCACATCACGTTCTGCCACCATTGCAGAGACACCACAAAGAAGATCCCTGGGCAGATGACAGGGAGCTGGGATATTTAACTGATTGTGGGTTCACCATAAATGCTTACTATTGGATAATTAATCACGAGTGCTAATTGGCACTCTGCCTAGGCTGCGAAATGCAGCATGATGGTCCCTGTTCAACTATGTCAGGCAAAGGCTGTGAAAGGTCAGGTCCTCTGAGCAAAGCCAGGCCACCACAGCCCCTGTGCATTGGGGCCAAACACAAGCAAAACGTACAGCCTAGCGCAACAGGGTCCATGGTGCAGGATCACATATTCCCTTATCAGCTATTCCCTGCTTTTTGGTCTTTTGTTTTAAAAAATGAGTAAAATCAGACTTTTAAAAAATCTTATTACAAGTGAGGAATTTGATAGTGAAGATCGTGTTTGAATGCAAAACTCAAGGTACCTATTCCTATAAAAATAATGTGTGAAAGCTTCTACTCAATTAGTGCTGCCAGTGCAAATTGTTTTCACTGGTAATGACGTGATAAAATGTTAAACAGCAGGTGGGAGTTCCATTACTAAATCCCCAGGAGGAAACCAGATGAAGGATATTTTTTTTTGTCTGCTGAGAATTGACCATTACTATAATTGCGTAACCTTTTTTAAGAAAAAGGTACAAAGCTAAGTTTTCATGACCTTAATTGCTTCACATAACTTCACACATCACATGCTATTGTTGTTCGTACCCTAAGTGTCACTTGGTATTCATGAGAATCCATAAAGTCTATCATTTGCGATAATTGATGCCATTAATATACATTCTTTGAAGGCCTTTCTGTAATCATTAGCTAACCATATGGGATGTAAAATCAATGAACTGAACTATGTCATTAATAATAAGCTAGGTGTGAAGGAGTTTTTTTCCAAAAATATGAATTCTGCAAGTTATTTAATTTGCATTATCACTGCAGAGAAACAATAACCTTGACACAACACAAAATTTCCATATGACCCCAACACAGTTATTTAATGCTAACTCCCCTTTTTTTTCAGCGAGAAAAAAGTCAACATCATTTTCTATACACCACACAAAACATTAGTCCCAAATAAACAAAAACTTTCCAGTGGAAACAGTGAGAACTAAATCTTCTGTCGTGTAATTATTTAAATAAAGTGTCTGAGTACTGAAAAAACCCCTGTGGTCTGACAGAGTAGAATAATAAAATTTTGCTACTAAACTCATGGGTAGTGCAGTATTTTCTCTATTTCCTCCTCCTCTCCATAAAAATCCAGGGATTTTTGCACCCTGTAGGCTGTCCCTGAAGGCACAAACATCCCATCACAGGGAAAACAATAAAAGGGAAATCACACAATCATCTCCCCTTTTCTATGCTTTCTCCTTAAGTAACTTTTTTCTCGTAAATCAAGTCACAGATAGGCATTGCCTATTGTCCATACACCCACTTGGGAGGGAGAGAAGAGATCACCAGAGTCAGCAGGTTTAACTCCAGCTACTAACAGTGGGAACAGGACTTCTTCCCAGGGACCTACCTCAGTCTCACAGGTCCCAAAAGGCAAGCCAGGACATTACTCCTGCTAAATCCCCCTCTGTGAGCTGCCTGACCTCAGCTCTGAAGATTGTTCAGACCTTGTCATCTAAACGCTGAGTGGCTTTTACAGCACTTCGAGACATGAACATCAGCATTTTTTTTCCAGCTGAGAGAATGGATGGACTCAGAAGACAGAGGTTTCCTGGCTAAACACTGCCCTAAGGCATATAAAGCACCGTAAGTGCTATTTTCCCCAGTGAACTTTGAGCCAAAACCTATCGAGTCTTCCTGACCTCTGTCACGCTGGTATTTTAGATTTAAGCTGACAAGGGCAGTGTATCATCAACACACGCGGAGCAAGCAGCGCACAGAGGGCACACAAAGGCCAGCACATCTCCTGCTCCTTGGGAAACGCAGCCCCGAAGATATTTGAAGCTTTGCCTGGAGAAGCAGCGAGCAATGGTTACAGGGCATAAGGCTGTGAAAGACCTTCTTCTGGAGACGGACTGGGAAAAGGCATCCTGTCCAGAACCAAGACCTTTCCAGACGTCCTCCTCCCCTCTCCCTGTGACCCAAGGCTGGCACCATCACCCCAGCCCCGACTGGGAGCAGGAGGAAGAAAAGCAGCTCTAAGAAAGCAAAGGAAAACCTGTGACTGTGCTTTATCTTAGTAGGAGGTGTCAACATGCCCCAGTCGTGGGAGCTGAGCACTGCTGGCTATCCTTATATCTCCATCTGTATACTACATGCAGATCCCAAGCTCTAATTTCTAGTGTGTCTTCTCCTCTTGACTGAAAACTCCCCAAAATGACAGCTTTATGAGAGAGATGTTGCTGAAGACAAGATCTGACTGACAACATCTTTACAAATGAAGTGCTGTCAGACAGAATGCATCTTGATTTGTGGATTCACAAAGAAAACCATTTAAAATGTTTACTCATAAACTCAGCAGATTTGCTACAAAGAAATTAAAAGATATTAAAGCCTAGAAAAGTTTAATGTCATTTTATGGGAACTACTTTAAAGAATATTATCTCACTCCATAAATAATACTTTGCCATTTAAAACTGAATAAATACCAGTGAAAAAAGCAGCGATGTGGCTGTGAATGCCTGGAAAATCACCTATGTTGACACCACAGTTAAAGAGACTGTATCTACTTTTGTCCTAGGGGAATATATTGGTAAAGCCTATTTTTTTGTTTTGTTGTCTCAGAATGCTGGAATTTGTTCAGAGAAAGTTCTGTAATTTCCCAGCAGCAAGTCTCCATTTCAAAACAGTTTCCAGTGAAAGAAATGGTTGCTCACAGAAGTCCAGTCCATCTGTAGCCTCTGCCGTGCATTTGCTAAATCATCATGGACACGGATTTCTCTTTGCAGTTTGCTGTCCATTAACAGTATTACTTCTAAGCAGTTTGCTGCAGAATGACACAGTTACAGAACTGTGCTCAGTGTCCCCCGCGGGAGAGCCCCTCACTGCAGCTTCTTGGCTTTGACGTGCACACCCAGAACTGGACACTCGCTAGCGTAGGGTTAGACAGAGACTGTGGCTGCAATTGAGGTGTTTGCATTTCCATACTTCATTTCCTTCAGCATGATGCAGAGTTTCTGTTTTCACTGGAGATCAGGATACATCAGGCTATTTTTATTTTGTATTACATTTTTTCATTGCTGCATGATCCCTTCTTGCCTTGAACTGGATCACGATGAGTTATCTCCCTGTTTTCAATCATCCATTCCTTGGGGAAAAAGAAAACAAGGCAATCACACTGCGGGGACAGCAGTATCTTTTTTCATAAAGATGTTCTGGATGTTTGTCAGCAAGACTGGGTTTTATTCTCATCCCTTAGTTAGAACTAGAGGAACATCCTCAAGAGGCTGAACTGGCATTTGGGCACCCGTCAAATTCAGCTTTCAGTAAAACTCATTTCCTTGCAGTCACCTTGAATTAATTCTCGTGGCTGACATATGACTGTCCTGGCTGACTACGAAGTTCATTTCAGTTGCATAGAAACTCTATTCCTGGATCCTTCTTGAAAAGATATTTGTTTTCATTTTAAATTTAATTATTTTAATTGCCAGCCATAAGAATTTGCTTTCATTACACTCACGTAAAGCATGGCATTTTCTCCCTCCTACAATTGCTAATCAACTCACATAAAAGAAAATACGTTAAATTGATTTTCTTCCATAGGAAATACATCAAGGAAAGGAAAGGATTGATTTCCCTCCATAGGAAACAAGACATAAATGTTTTTAATCCAGCTGCTGCATTCAGTTATCATGTACGGTATGAAAAACTGTGCCATAAAAATGAAATTAAATGCATAATAGCACAGACCACTCTTCCCTCATGTTATCTTAAAGTATCCAGTGTTTTGGCAGGACACAACATAAACCTTTAAGCATTACCTACATCCATCAATCTTCCAATGAGTTCCAGTACTTATTTATGCACCTTTCTGGGATACTCTTTGGAAAGGACCACGTTTCATCATCTGTCTCTGGTTTCAGTGAGCAGACTCAGAATGCAATGGTACTTACTAAATTTGAGTAAGAGTGGCAAATCTCACAGTGTGCTACAGCAGACTACACTCTTTCACCAAGTATCAATCCCATGAAGATTTATAAATGAGGATGTAATACACAACCAGCTTTAAAGATTTTATCTCAGGGCTGCACCATCCTTGACTTTAAAATCACCCACACAGATTTTCATGGGTCAAAGGTGTAATTACACCAAATTTTAATAAAATGTGTGGCCTGTATATGGCAGAAAAAAAGAAAAGCTAGAAGTACCAGATCCAAGCATTGCAAGGTTTGCAGCTCAACAGCTACATCAAAGCTTGGGCTAATCCTTAGTGAAAATACACTAGTCACTATATCCTTCTGACGTCATTATCATGGACAAGCTGCTGCTGAACAGGATTCCCCCATATTTTACATTTGAAAAAATAATTCCCAGCATCCCTTCTTTTCTGTACTGCATGCACAAGGGGAGAACAAAATTTTCTATGATCTAAATGCCCATAGGAGATGCCTAGTGATATGCAGGGAAGTTGTCTTCTGTTCGTGCAAAGAGGATCCCTGTCCCATCACACCCCCACCCTGGGCAGGTGGCAGGACCCAGGAAAATGCAGCGGGGCTGACCTGTGCCACCAGTGCCCCCAGTAAAGGAGGAATATTCACTTCCTGCTGACTGATTCACCTCTGAGCCTTCTGCCGCCTTGAACACAACATTTCCATTTCTCTTTATTTTCAAGCCCATTTCCCTGGTTAACAAACACTAGATCTTCTTTGATCAGTATTCAGGAAAAGTCGGGCAGATGTAGTCCTTTTGGATGGCATTTTCTATTTCTGTAAACAAAATATCAGCAAAAGGTTGAATCTGCTCTGTCTTCCAAACGGAGAGGGACACAGTTATTGATCTGGACGTTAGACTGTCATTTTATTGAAAGAAAGACTGATTATCTTTGTATCTAAACCAGCAGAAGATATCAATAAGGAACTTCCTATACTTAGCACAAATGCAGGCAGCTCCTATTTTAGGGGTAGTATATTTGCCATTAGCAGAGATACCACTTTCCTTACTATTCTTTAACAGTCATCTGCCATTAAATAAAAAGGCGATCAGTTTTAGATCAATACCTCTGAAATCAAATACATGGAGTGTCATAACTGACACTGGAGATTAAATGCAGCTTCTAGGGTCTTCTTTTTAATTGTTCAACAAAATGAACACCTCTAGTTCTTCTAACTGCCGTCTGCCACCAGTGAACCAGAAGTGCCCATGGCTAATCTCTGTCTTTGGTTTTGATTTACCTATTAATTCCTTTTAATGTCCTGACAGGTGTACACATTAAGGTTAAAATAATTAGAAAAAGATAAACCAGCTTACTCGCTTTAGCTTTAAATTCACCATACTAGTTGTACAGATGACATGAAGAAAAGGCCCCACAAAGGGCAGAAGACACAATCTTCTAGACACTCTGCAAAGGCAACCAGAAGTGCTGGAGGTCATTTGCTGTTTGCAGGAGACAATTTGTGTGTAGCTGATTTGTGCTCACTGTGTGAATGTGTTGCTCCCAAAGATGCAGGTACCCATGTAGCCTCTGCAAGGCTTTTCATCACTCTTGTAGCTCCTACACGAGGTTTTCTGCCTTGCTCAGACAGAATTTTATTCATCTGCCTTTCTAATATTTTTCTCAAAGGATTTGATCGCCTTTGTATTTTTTACCAAGCTCAAAAAAGTTCCTTGACAGGCTTAAATAATAGCTATTCAAAGGATGTGAAGTCGAGAGTTTCCTACAAGAGTATCACACTCATTTGATGTTCATTTATAGACCAAAGAGTAAACAAATCCACAAAAGGCATTCAGCCGTGTACTGTCAGCCGTGCTGGTGAAATACCCCAGACTCATCCTGGGAGATTTCAGCACTTATATTGGCAAGATCTCACATGAAAGGAAAGAACTACTTTGAAAATAAGAAAATGCCTCTTACCTAGGATTTTATAAGTCCCTCAGTCTATGGGGACACACAAGATATAAAGCCATGTCCACGTTAAATCTCACAACCAGCCACAGTTCCAAACAATTCTATCTCTTTCTAGTTAATAGCTTAAGTTTCTGCAGGCAGCACGCCAGACTCACAGCAGTTGTCAGACCACAGGACATTAAGGCTCATCCTTTACCTGTCTGTGCTGCTGGTCAGGAGATGCTGTAGGTCTCCCTGAGCTCAGTTTCAAGGGAATCGGCTAATTTCTTTGACTCATTCCTAACCTTAAATTTGCCTTCCTAGGAGTAGTAAAGGGAAACCATGTTTGTGCCACGCTTGCTTTGTTTATGGAGTCCTATTCAACGCCCCCACAGAAAGCAAATTTGACAATACCTGAATTCCCCAGCCAATGAGATGTGGATGATACACCCTCTAGTCCTGCAAGGAGCCACAGAAGATCAATCCACCAGCAACGTTCCAACAGTTAAAGCTGAATCCACACCAGGAAGGAGTTACACCACTAAGGAGGAAAAAGAATTGTGAAATGTTTGCAGGCATAGCTTGGTCCCTCCTGTAGCTTATGCCCATCATGATCGCCCTCAACAGTACAGACAACAAATGCTCCCCCTTTCCTGTCAGACAGCAGCAACAGTGACTAATAGTTTCTACAGACCCCTGTAGACTAGAAGATCTCAATTTATCAGACAGTGTCTTAGCACCAATCTGCATTCCTCTGTTGGACGTGTTCCAGTCTGTACAACAGTACGGCAATTTAGCTGGACATGGGCCCATCAATATCCAGGAGGGGAGTACAGGACACAACCATGTAGGCTGTTATGAGCCATTCTGGATGTTCTTTATTCTCCAGTAGCTTCCCAGAAAGTGCCCCTGTCCCAACCCTCAAGTTACCAATGGCTTTGTATATCTCAAAGATTTCCCATAGCTTCAGGATTAAGACCGTGGTCAAAGCCTGTTTCACAGGTAAGAAGAGTCCCCTTGTCACAAGGGCTGCCCAGGCAAGGGGCAGGATTTCCTCGCTAGATTTGAGCAAGATATTTCACTACATAAAAGCCTCTGTGCCAAATAGAGGTCAAGAATAAAATTTGGATCATCCTTTTAGTATCACAGAATCTACACATAATTCTAAACTAAACTGGGAGATGATACTCAGGGATTATAGCACAAAACCACATGCAAAACCTAAGAAAACAATGAGCTGTTTAATAGTGAAATGTCACTGCATTTTGAGAACAATTCGTAGTAAAGCTGCCACAAGCTGCTGCCAGCTTATTTGTTTGATTCTATTAAGCTGTTACTGCGGTAAATGTCACCCTTATTTGCTTTTTCTTCACATGTGGCATCTTGCTATAAACTTTGACTGAACTTCCAGAAAAACAGTTGTTATCTTCAATTATTCATTGTGGCACAAAGGATCTTGACCCCCAGATGAGGATCTCCAGCCAATGCTCATTTATAAATAAGCACAAACTCAAACAACTTAAAGCTACTAAGGAAAAGACAAAGTTTGTTTATTCTGCCCCAGGTACTTATACTGCCTCTGTTCATTCCAAGAAATAACATTGCTACTCTACAGTTCAGAAGAGGTTGTAAATTAACCAGCACTGAACTGGATATAGTCACAGTTACTATTTGCCATTGCCAACCACCTATAGATTTCCAATAAACAGGTCTCATTCATTGTGAAAAACAGATAATTGAAACTATCTATTTGCTTCAAAGCTGTGGTCTCAGAGGTGAGGCTTGTGTGTTGCCATGACAAGTAGGTGACAACAGCTGTAATTCACTTCCACGATACTCTTTGCCCATTTTGTTTGTCAGTAATGAGAGCATTTTATGAGATACTGGAGATTATCAGTCGGCTTCTGCCCACAGCTCTTCTGCCAGAGGAACATCTCCTCTTCCCTCTTACCATCCCTATCTCAGCAGGGATATTTAAAAATGATAAGAGAATGGAATTGTGTCAAAAACAGCAATCGCAAATCACTCCGTTATCTTTCCCATGCTGCAGATTGCTAACTATCGATTACTATGCAGGATCTGAAGTAAATACATCTGAGCAAATGGGAAATGCACAGCAAACAATGCCTAAAAAATTTGCATGTGGCCCTTTCCATTGAAGAGTAATATATCAGCTGAAGTATTAATTAAATGTCTTTGCCTTTCTGATTAAATTCTCAGGGATGAAAATGAATATATTGTGTTAAGTTGTGCAGTAAGAGAGAAGAGGTAGAGAAAGTTTTGGCTGGTATTTGGATCCTTTCCTCACATCCTCAACAAGCTGCATAACCACACAAATAACATACATAGGACAGGAAATTTCTCTCAATCGTTTTTCATGTAAAGGAGAGTTTCATCTCCATGCAGAAATGCTTCCAAAATAATCAAATCCCTTAAATTTCTGTTTCTTAAAAATCAGTTTTCTCTTACAGAGAAAATCAGTTTGAACATCAACATCTCTGTTTCGCTGTTGTTTAAGTAAATGCCTGGTGGGTTCCCAAATTCATAGCCTTTGCTCAGCTCTTGTGAGATAAACTGACCTCTGCAGGAATAACATGGCAAAAGTGAAGTAAGAAAAAGGTGGCAGCAACAAGTGTGGGGCAGAGTGAATTTTGTCCCTTTTCATGTAGGACTTGCTGCAGAGGCATCCCTAAAACAGTCCATTTCCACTACATTTCGACATAGAGAATTTTGCATAATCTGTGCTAATAAACACGGCTGCTCCAAAGGAATAATTGAGCCATATTCTGAATTCTTCTCCCAAAGGCTGAGAATAAATGAGAGTAACACTGGCAACTGCCCAGGCTAAAAGGGCAATATCACTCAAGAGATACCATCGTCAGCTACAGTGGGAACACTTGACAAAGTAACTCAGAAGCATCAAGGCCTCTGCCTTTAAAATTACACTATACCTTATACATAATTTCAAGCCACGTTCTGCATCATTCATTTCATGATCAAAAATGATATTTTTACTCTTAATAACAATATTTAAACTATGATGTGCCTGGAGGGAAATACATGATTTCTCTGCAAGAGAGCACTTCAAATACTGAAATTGGCGAGTCCTTTATCCATAAGCCAAAAGATTTGTTGCACTTGTTAAAACTGAAATATGCAATACTGAAAAAGAAGCATATAATTATAATTTATGGAGAGTGTATTCAGTAAACAGTTTGATTCAAGTCACTTTTCTGTGCTGCTTTAAATAACCATCCTTCTGCTTGAAAAACTCTGAGTTCAAACAGAACAAATGAAGAACTGGAATTCAAGTTGGTGTTTTATTCCATACAATGACCATTCAAATAGAAAAATCTCTACTGATTATATTCATTTATGGGCCTTGGTAAGGATAAGAAACTATTTTAGCTAATTTATGAAGATTAGAATAGTCATGACTTATAGGAAACAATTTATATAAGCAGTTCTGAAATACACTTTTAGATCAGCAAAGAGCTAAAATTCTGGCAGTGGCTGCATTAGCGAAGAGAAGACACAGAATAGTATTGATTAAAATTTGCATAATACCTGCTTAATTAAAAAAGCAGTGTTATATATTGCAGCCAATAGATTAATCCACTTTTCAACCACCTTTAAAAGAATAAAGTAATTCTAAATCAGAAATATTTTTTCCTCCAAGCAATTTGCCAAATAAGGGGCTAAAATGTAAAATATTTTTTCCATTAGTTTTAGGTAATTGAAATGCAAAGTGCTAAGCACTTAATCTTTCCAGGCAGGAAAAGCTGCCTGCTGTCAGATTTTATTAAGTCTTTTTGCTGCTCTTTGTATAGTCAATAACAAGTGTCTAAACCCAGGAAATGATGTAGAGGTAGTGTTCAAAGGTAAGGATATGATAAGGTGGTGTTTGCATTCAGGATAATATGAAAAAGTCCAACATGCACTCAGGAAGATTTTTCTCCATGTCAACTAATTAGCATGTTTATTGGAAGCATTAATTATTCTGACAACCACAGAGATTGTTAATCGTGTTAACTCCTCACATGTTCCCTTCCTACATGCCTTTCCAGGCAGACTGTTTACGTGTCAACCATCACAGGTATATTTCCATATCTTAATAGCTAAAAAGACATTTCCTTCCAATGCTAGCACATGTTAGGAAGTAAAAAATAAATTCTATCAAGAATAAAGTAGTTTCAAAACAAACCTAAGACAAATACAGTTTTGATAAAAATTAGAAAATCCTTGACACCTGCACAGAGGTGGCCTTCCATTTAAACATACGGTGCTATCTGAACCTCAGGAAGATTGATCAGCCCTAAAACTACAGCTGGAGAACTAAGTAATAATTTACAAGATCCCAATATCAAAGAGGCCACCAAAGATAGGCACACATCCATGCCCTAGTTGCTCTTCATGAATAATTGCCACATAAACATTGCAGCTTCCTGAGGTGTCCTAAGATGCAGTTCCTGGAAGCCCAAAATAGGAATTTTCACTTGCAGTCTAATGTGCCTAGTTCCTGTTACTCTCCCACAGAGATGGGCTCCGGCAGCATCTTCTGGACTTTGGCTCTGGAGCTGGAACTTGCTTTATGCCAAAGTCTCCTGCCAAAAGCCTGCGCTACCACGTAGACTCAGAATTGTCTAGATTGAAAGGGACCTTTCAGATCATCTACACAAACCATCAACCTAACACTGACAAAAGCCATCACTAAACCAATCTCTAAGCACTCTGTCTGCCTGTCTTTTAAGTACATCTAGAGATGGTGACTCACTTCCCTGGGCAGCCTGTTCCAATGCTTGATAACCCTTTCAGTGTAAAATTTTTTCCTAATATTCAATCTAAACATCCTCTGGTGCAGCTTGACGCCATTTCCTCTTCTCCTATCGCCTGTCACTTGGGAGAAGAGACCGACCCCCACCTCACTACAAGCTCCTTTCAGGTAGCTGCAGAGAGAAATAAGGTCTCTCCTCAGCCATCTTTTCTCCAGGCTAAACAGATGGGACCACCGAAAGTGCTAGTGAGGGTTTGAGAGCTGATACGTCACCAAAAAAAAAGTTCTAAATAGATAAATAAAACCATTGGCAGGTTTGATCATTCAATCCTATGTGCAACACTAAATAAGAGTTTGGTATTTTAATTTACAGGCAACATGGCTACTCAGAGCAACAACTGCATTACTAGGACCATGCTTTCCCACCAGCTTCTTCCGCAGTGTCACTCCTGCTCACATCTAAACTTTTAGGCCCAAAGTCACTTTCACTGTGCCCAAAATCATTGCTTAGAACTGGTGTTTTTCAGCCTCAGCCTCACAAAGCTGTTCCCCACAGAAGAAAAAAGGGGGTTTTGTTGTTTTTTTTAAAATCTTTGTAGTGTGCCAGTGCACAGTTTTTTGGCAGCAACACAAATATGCCCTATTTTCTCCTATCTTGCTTCTTTCCCATTATTTTCTATCCACTTTCTTTGCAATTTTTCTTTCTTTCATTTCCTCTAGTGTTATTTTCCTTGTCTACCTTTCATGTACTTTAAGCTTCCTATTCCCAGTTCTGTCTATTTACACCCATATCTGACTCGATCTTTCTTTCATGACATCTCCTCACTTTCCCTTGCTGCTTCTCTCATCTCCAACTTTTCATCATCTCTGAGTTGAGGTCTTTCAGCATCCATTTCACACATCCTCTCTGCTACATACACGCATAAAAGTATCTGTTATTGACATGAATGTGTATGCAAAGAAAATCGGGTCTTTATTAATAGCTTGCAGTTGCTGAGCTTTGACTGAGGCTTTTTTACATCCTGCTAAATGTTTTTCTAAACATTTCCCGTTACTCCTGTGTCTGCATTACAAACCAGCAAGACCGGGACCTTTTTCTATAGACATTTTGAAAAACCTCAAATATAAGGCCATCACGTAGCCTTTTGTTTTGCTCAGGTCAACTGCTTCTGGTCTCCTCTTCCTCTGAAAAACTAAACAGACAGAGATTTAATTACCAGTATCTCAGACCATCATTAGCAAAGTAGACACAGAGTGAATTGAATATCACTTCAGGGAGATCATTACTTGAACAATCCCACAAAGCTTTTTAATATACCTTTCATTAAACTGCACCTCCAAGCATTTTGCAAAAACTCAATAATACATTTGTGAGGCCAAATAATTTGGGGTAAGAAGAAGGAATTTAAGAATCTGCATACAAAGTAAAAATCTAAGTCAAGATAAAATCCAAAGGAAGACAAAATGACTGTGGATGAGTTGATAATTTTGACTGCATGCAGATCTAAGCTCCCCTCACTGATATTGAAGTGATACAAGAAACAAGTCTGTCATGAACACAATGGTCTGTAGAAAGGTATAGAGAGAGCAAGTCTCGAAAACCCAAAGCTTGCTTTATAACTGGAGTATTTCAAGAAGCAAATAAAAAGCAGTGTTGCTTTTACTCCTCCAGTGATGAGCACGTCTGCACCACTCATGGGAAAGGACAAAGCAGTGTAAGGAATGGGAGCAAAAGACTGTGGGGGACCCAGTTCTTGTCTAGAAGAAATCCCAGCAAGCAGCCAGCCTGCTCCTACTGCTACTTAGGCCGAGGCAGAGAAGTTTCTATCAAAAAACAAAACCTGAGAGAGCCGTTAATGGACTGCACACCTCCACACTTCAAGGCAGCTCCTGGCCTGGTGTGACGTGAACAGGACTCCAGTGACTTCGGTCCTTTTCTGTAACAGGTTACAACTTAAGGATCATAATTTTATAACTATTTAAGGGTGTAGGAATGCAGATAACTACAGTTCAAAAATTCACTAAAGGCTCATCTGTCTTTTTAGGCATATCAAAATCTATAACCCTGATTTTAAATAAATAGAGCATGAGGTATGACAATGTATGATTTCTGGACATCCTCCAGTAACACTTTTGTGAAGTAGCAAAAGCAGTCCAAAAATAACTAAAAGAACTGTGATTTTAAATAAAGAGCAACCAAGATAAAGACGAAAAGAATGACCCTCACGGAATAACAAACTGAGCACTGCTGTTAGATTTCTTACTTATTATGATGATTAAGTTAATTTATTCTTAGCAATAAAATATACTTTTTGGATGAGATGACTGAAGTTGGCTATAAAGCTGGTTCTTTCCCATGGGAAGGAAAGGGGATCCAAGCCAACAATGAAGATCTTCAGCCAGAATACTATTTCACAAAAGACTAGAAAAATCGAAGGGTAAAATAAATTGCTGAAAAAAGTATTAGCTTGATATTTAAAACTGCTGAGTGTCTGCAAGTCTTATTTAAGACACAGGGAGCTGAAATCATTGACAGCCTTTGTAAGTCAGGACCGATAACTAGCCAGGCTTACCAAAGAGATTTCAGAAGATAGTGATGTGAAATTAAGAGTTCTTACTGAATCTCGTCATTAAAAAAAAATAATGTTTAAGAAGAAAGCTCTCAGAATTCATAATGCAAACATTTACCGATTTACTTTTTGCGTTTTCTTTTAAAGAAGACTCCTTTTCTCTGTCATGTTTCTGATAAGCAAAACATTGCAGTGACAAGTACAGGATTATAAGCAAACCTGTACTAACAAATCAGTATTCAAGACACAGAAACTTTGGTAAGAATATATATATGTCAAAGCTTGCCTCAGTGATCTTTTAGTTTTAGCTTTGTTTTTTTATTCAAGAATATACTGAAAATCAAGAGGAAAAAAATCTTCAAAATCCTTTGACACTGACATGTTTAGGTTACAAACAGTACAGAAAGAGCAGAACACGACAATCCTTTATTTTCATCTTTCCCAAACCAGAAAACAATATCAAAGAATTTCAGTTGTCTCAGGAATAAAGGACTGGAAGGTACCATCTCATATCTCTTTGTTTAAATTTAGGATGTTTTAGTTGCAGCCTGTGCAAAAAGTTCTTAAAACTAGAGTTATAGTGGCCATATTGACTTTTTAACAAATACATACAGGTCTTTTGGGGGGCTAAGAGGGGAATTTTTATCATTATGTGAGCAATTCTCCCCTTTGGCAGGTAGAAGGGAGGTATTTCTAAGATTAAGTTTTCAGCTGGCAAGAACTACGTTAGCCTCTGAATATGCATATTTTCAAAATTTGTATAGTTTTACCCTGAAGATTTTCCATAAGCTGCTCTTCTGAGACCAGCAATTTCCTTTCCAGCACATCTGTTCATTTTTAAATTCCTTCAAATGAACCACAAAGGTTTGTCACATGCTTTTTTGTCCTCAGAAAAAAAGCAAATGGACTCACTGGAGTCAAGTTGGAGTCTCTGTTTGATCAGACCTTGGACCAGAGGAAGATCCCGTAACTCGAGATGTGCTCACGCCTGCACTGGAGGGGCTTGATCAGCCCACCTAGGTATCAGTATTTCCAGCACAAGTACTTCACTCTTGGTCAGAGCCCTCCTACAACTACTGGCAGCAGCAGGAAATTTATTCATCCCCAGGAAAAATTTGTGTTTCCTCTTCCAATTAATATTCCCTGCAGCACATCAGTGATGTGCAGGCCAATAGCTGAATAACAATTCCCTCAGTTTGCAGGAGCTGAGGTCAACAGGGTGGCAAGGAGAACAAAGTCAATTTTGGAAAGTCCTTTTAAATCTGCTTGTGCACATGTCAGAGAAGGGAGCTGCCCCACACAGCCCATGGACAGGGACTGACCCATAGGGATGATGCATCTGCCCAGAGCCTGCTTCTCCTCAGGGCTGCAAGCAAAAAGGGGGATGAAGGCAGGTTTGGCTTTACTCCTTGCTGTCCTTTTTCATGGGAGATCCATGGCATCCTCACCATACCCTGTAAGCATCCCTGCAGGCATCTGTGGCATGTTTCAGGCATCCTGCCTCCTGGTTGTCTGCCTCATTGCTAACCCAGCAGGGGCAAGCAGACACTACTCACACCGTCTGGGTCCTCTACTCCTGTCATGCCCTGGGAGAAATGTCAATGTCCCCGTGTCCCCTGCCCAACATTCTGCCATACAGAGGAGAGATGTAAATGGACAGCATTCAGCAAGACCAGAAGAGGTTCCTCTTGTACATCCTAATCAGGAGATGGGTTATACAGAGAAAGAAGCAATCCTCGGCGCTGGTTCATGCAAGAGATAAAAACGCTACTGCTACCACCACCTACAAAATGCCATTTCTTCAGTTTCAGCTGAGTGCATAGGCAAGATCACCCCAGAAGCAGCTGGAACAACCACAGCATCCCTCACCACGAGAGGCACCTCTAGTCCAGAGATGTTCAGAAGTCTGGAGGTCATAAGTGCTCTCCTGACACCACCCGCAAACAGCAGCACAAAACTTGATACGATTTTTCAGTCCAGCAGCCAAACAGGCTGCTCCCCAGGTGTACTCTGGGGTATCAGCCTGTTGGGCTTAGGGTAATTTTCTACTGGGTGGTACCATCCAAAGTGCTTCAACAACTCTTTGCACCCGACCATAATGTTTTCACTTCTACGGACATCTCTCAGTAAACACAGATTTGTGAAGAACGCCATAAAATGCTGAAATCTTTGGGCAACAGTAACAGTGAAAGGTTTCAGTGTTCTCTGAAATGAAATCCTAAGTAACTGCTTTGAAAATTGTTGCAGTCTTAGGAACAGTGAAAAATGATTTTAGGAGCATTCATCAGGAAGACTAAATATGTTCAATTTCTTTAATGACACAAAGGCCACTGCAAATGGTTGCGTGTTTTGTCATGGAATACACTTTGAAAAGATCTGACTACTGAGATGCCATTAAACTAGAACTACTCCTGTTGAAAAGTGTCTCAAATTGCCCTATTTTTTAGTAAGAAGAAAAAAATGGGTTTGTTCCTTCCTGTAATTTGTCATAGCCACACAAATCCATTACATGGCTTGACACTTTTTTGAAGAGTAATTTCTGAAAGAACTCATAAGAGAAAGATGAATCTACATTTCAAGATACAAAGAGACATCTCAGTGAAATAACGTGCAGATCATCATCTGCACCCACACAAAGTGGTCATTTTCTCTCCTTCTGTTGAAAAGATCTGTATCACTTTTGCACTGTTTTCCATTCCTGGAGCCTTTAGAAGAACCCACCAGGGGACAGGAGGATTCGCTGCTACCAGCCACAGATTTCCCAGAAAGTCTGTCCTACCCTGTGTGAGTCATCCAACTCCCCACTACTATGGGAGCCAACCTGGGGAGGAAGAGACTAGGCAGCCTCTGCTACAAGATGCCACTGTTTTTCAGAAATTACTCTCTGGCGGCAGAAGGCTTCAGGAAAATGAAGACTGAATCACTTACGGACCAACAGGCAAGAAATTTTCACCTTTAGTGAAGTAGTGTGGGACATCCATGTTATTTCACCCACTTCAGAGGGGAGCAACCCATCTACGCACTCCATAGGCTCCTGTTCAGTATTTTTGAAGTGATCAATTAAAAGGGAAACAAACAAAATCCAGCAAATAATCACTCCTAGAACCTGGCATTAGAAGTGCGCACCCAAGCAGAGCACATCAGGATCATGAGTCCGTAAGACCATTTAAAAGTGTTTCATGTCCAGTACACGTCAAAACCTGTAGGTGAATAACCTGTAAACAGGGAAAATAAGAATTTGTCTGGAAACTGATGACTTTTGAATCAATTTTCATATAGATTCACTATCTGAAAAATATGGGGTAGGGGGAAGAGTGAAGAAAATTTTTCATGTACCACAGTTGCACTGTGCTATTATGTCTTCTAAAGTATGAAACAGGACTTATCTGAGCCTCACCCACTGTTTTCTCACCACCATCCACGTCTTCAAGGATTTCAGGTGTTCAGGAGAAACTCACCTTCGTTACGATGTTTTTCAAGTCCTGAACACACTAAAACAGATTTACTTGCTTTCAAGTACAGGTTGATTTTGTTGTGCCAAATTTAATACGTTGAGCCAGGTTACACCACCTGGTATCACAGTATCGCTCACTTCACATATCAGCGGTGACGCGGTGCAGTTATACCAGGGTAAGAGAGACCAAAGTCTGCCCACTCTCTGTTAAAGAGAGTTTACCTTCCCCTCTACCTTTTGGGTTCGCTAAATACTTGCTTCCAGTCTTCTCAGAAACAGTCCAAAGGTTAGCACTCTGAAATTCAGTATGATTCATAGTGTAAAAAATTCAGAATGATTCATAGTGTAATATACACCTAAATATATTCTTTTTTTTCCTATGCAGTTCCCCGAAGCCCCCCTCAGCAGACCCATTGAAAAGTTGTCTTTAGTTTTGTAAACACAGCTAAAATACAGGAAATTCCACTAAGGTCTTCCACAGACTAACACACGTTTTATGGTGCCTTTTTTTTTTTTATGTAAGAATGTCTTAATCTTAGACAAATGCAATAGTGAAGATAACAATGATGAATTAAAATATGAATGCACTAAGTAATTATTTTTTGCTCTGAAGGGGGAACACAGTACTTTTCTAAGATTTCTCCACTAACAGCTACTTTTACTGTTTTCCTCCTCCAGGTCATCTTCACCTGGCTCGAGGTAAGGTGGGTCCAACATCCACAGCAGAATTTCACCCAGTGGCTCTTGCACCTTGTCTAAAAATTCTGGGTGAGGTAGGAAACATTTTTTAGAGGAAAACACATACAAGTGGGAGAAGGAAATGTCTACAATTTTGCTTATAAACAGCTTAGCACAATGGGACCTCTGATCTCAGATGAGGCCTTGAGTGCTTTGCCATGCAAATAATAAATTAATTTTCATCATGAAGATGTGTCACTTTTTGGGACACGGGCTCTTCCTCTAATCATGTGACGCTTTCTCATTTCAGATTAAGACACAAACATTTCCATGGACCTATATGCTTTTATAAAAGAATTGCTTTAGCTTAAACACTTTGCTGGTGAAAGTCACAGAAACGTATTGATGCATGAAATTTTGCATATATTTTCAGCCCTAGTAAGGTATTTGTTACATCTCTGAGAGCACATACCAGGGGTAATGAGGAGCATTCCCTTTTTGATCCTTTTATATTCTGTGATGTGTCTTGTCTGATTTATTCACATATCAAGTACCAGCCACTGTACTATAGAGAAGCTGCTAAGCCCCAGAAACAGGCTGTAATAAGCTTTTAAGACACCTGATGTGGAAAAACAGAATAGTTGTTTTTATATTCTAGGAAGTTTTGCAAATATGGGTTAAACATGCAGTATCCGTAAGATGCAGAGCATTTTATATTACAGCACCAGTAGTAGTAACAGTGTGAGAATTTTTGCTTTATTTTGTATCATAGCAACTAATGAAGCCATTACTTTTTTTCTGAACTCAGCTCACTAATAATTTCAGTGGAAAACTTATTCAAAACAGTTCACCAGAGGCATCCCTAATGTTCTGCCAGTAAATAACATATTTCATTTATAAAACTGTTTTCTGTCCCACTTGGCTGGTCCTTTAGAAGCCTGTCAATAGACTAGGTAAATCCAATCTTCGAACTCAGCTAAATTTCATTTTCAAAAGTGACTTCAGTGCTCAGAACTTGTCCTCAGTTCAGCCAAAGATATGATTGTAATGCAGATAGGCATCTCTGTGCTGGATAACCATGTGAGGTACTGATACTGCTACTCCTGCTGCAGCACAGGTGCCAACTGGGAAAACTTGCACTAAATCCTGGATGGGTTTCGGACTCCTGCCTGAGCTGCCACGGTTATATTGCTGTCGGACAATGAACGCTGCCTTTGGCCTCGTTATCCAAGCTGCAGTCTGAGTTTTGCCCTCCACAGACTGGGTGTTCTCATGCATGATTTTACATTGATATGTTTCTCCTTACGCTTGCAATGGGCTAAAAGTGATTCCATATCTAGGAGCCCATGGAAAGTCAACAAAATCTGACTGCCAATCTGACTTCAAAAACATTACATGAAGATCCTTTGCACATAAAGATCATAATTTCTAACACATTTTTAAATGTACAATATAAAAATGAGGAGCTAATAACAGTACTATGGTATAAAAGGCAGGAAGAACCGAACTAAGCAGTCAAAAATGGTAAAACCAAACACACTTCGAGCACATATTGAGGATTTTTTGCCTTTTAGTAGGGGTGTTAAGCAAAAAGCTGAGTTTACCACTGAGCTCTGCATCGCTGCATTGCAAGAGCTGCCACAACAAAATGTAACCCCTTGCCAGCTGGTGGGTTTAGTGCCTCTGGGTAAAGCTTACCCTAGTTGAATAAGTCCTGAATGGGAGTAGGTGTTCATACTTACTGCAATTTTTAGAACAGAAAAGTACATATATAATACAAATCCACTCATCATTTTGTTCAACAAAACATATACATGTGTATAGCTCCCTTGAGGCTCCAGTAAGAGTGCTCCTGTGCCAAGAAATACATTACTGAATTACAACATCACAGAAATATACCAAGTTAAAAAAAAAATAATAAGAAGAAAAGAGGCAGATCTTTTGCAGGTGATATTTCTGACCCCTGCCTAGGCTGCCATGGTCACAGTGAAATCTTAGTGGGTAAAGACAAACTAGCAAAGTCCAGAGGGCTGGTAAAGATTAACTCATTATGCAGGTAATGCAAATTACTTGGAAGGAATTCTCATTTAGCAGCTGCAAAATTTTAAGGAAATCTAGAACATTATATGAGGAGAAATAATAAGTCATTGTGAAAGTCATGAAATCTGTAACCAATAGCATAATTTTATCTGGAGACTGCAGTATGTTAGCAGTTCAAAAAGAGCTTGTTGCAGATAGAAGACCACAAGAATGGGTAAATATAGTTCCATAGAAGAATCATGTAAATAAATAGATCTCATGAAAAGCTACCACATGCCATGTGCGGTGCTTGGCAAAGAACTTACAGCCAATTGAGTGGTTGAACTTGATTTCTGATTTAATTACTTGAATTTCTGATTCTCAGAACATTCACTCTTACATACAGTAAAATGATCTCATGACGACATTAAGACTCAAATGATACGACGTATGAAAAAAGCTGTAGCACTTTACCTTGCTAGAGACTGCCTACTGAAAGGAGAAAACAGTAAATTCACTAAATTGGTTGGGGGTTACTCACAGATAGCACATGTAGTCAGCTTCTTTAGTTCTGCTAGGTTTTAAATGATACTGTCAAGGTGCTGTGTATTTCCCCATTTTTAAAAATGTTTTCTTCTTCTCCCAGTCTTGTTTCTAAAACCCTCTGGAAGTTAGTTGCTTCCCTAGCCTAAAAAAATACTAAAGTATTTCTTGTGTTTTATTATATGCATGTGAATAATTTGTTACTGTACGATTGCCCTTAAGTACAGGTTGACGCTTAGGATTCTCCCTAAGTTTATGAAATAACAACTTGATTGCAGTTCCAGAACTTTCAATATACTGCTGATTTTAAAACTTGTGCTGGCACTTCTCTGAGCAATGTTTTAAACACAGCCATTTCTAGCATGTTCTTTTAGAAATATATTCCATAAAACAATAAGGAAAGGTCAAACTGGTGAGTATTAAAGCTGTTACTATTATTTCAAGAAATGTCATGCTAGGAACAAATGAGGTTATTACATGTTAATCATTGTAAAGACAGGTGTCTTCCAAAAAAACAAGTGTCTTTCAGAAAATCTCTTTCCCTCTGATCAAAGAAATTTTGCAATTCCAAAACAAGGAAAGACAAACCTCCTCATGAGTTTAGTGATTAAAAAAATGCATCTGCTTTGAACTTCTCAGGAGGAAGGTGTTATGAGAAAGTACATTCCCCTCTGTTCTGTTTGACAGCCTGAGCCTTAGCAGAAGCTAAGGCTTCTTTGAAACCATTTCAAGATGCTGAAAATCTCTCCCTATGGAGGAAACTTCAACAGTCTCTCAAAAATAAATATGTCAACATGCAGTACCATGAGGAGCTAAAAGGAAACAGGAGAAGCCCTTATACAAAAGCAGCTGAAGGTTTGACAAGTATTTTGTTGATGCTGCTTTTTGTGGTATTGAACCAAGAAAGATGGGCTTCTCTAATTCTCAGTGTCCTTCTCTGTCAAATCTAAATGTCAGCTCCTCACAAAGAACATAAGACCCTACTCAAGACCTTATGGCTTGGATGGAGACTCTGAACATAAAAAACCTGACTGATGTACACTGTTCTTAGATTACTGAAACTTTGGACTCACAGTCAGCTGTTAGTGAGTGGTGCTTTCATTGATTTTTATGATCAGGGGGGATATATTCATTTATGCTCTTTTGACTGCCTTACAAATACCATTAAAAGTGCCAAGAGAATTAGGTCAGACTTCCTTTAGAAAACTCAGTGTCCATTACAAGCATGACAAGAGACAGAATACTCTCCAGTGAACCCTATTTAATGTAAATTGAGAGGAACTGCATGTTGAAATTACATACAGCCCTGTGTCTGAACTCTACACCATCAAATGTATAAAACGAACTTCTTAGCTTCTCTTTATGCTCATCTTTGATGTGCTTTGCTGATGACAATGGGAGTTCAACACAAGGACAATTTAGATGCCATCCAGAAGACAGGGATGTAAACTAACAGCTTTTCAGTGGGCAATTTTCTACAAAGTCTCATAAGACAGCCGATGCTACCTTGAATAAAAGTGTTTTAGTGTCAAAAGCATTAAAACTTGCCTGCGTTTCAGTTGTGAACATGTCCAGTTCTCAAGTTCTACCAAACTGATCCATGAAGGCTCTCCACAGATCCACGTGGAACAGATATCTACACTGCAGCCCATGGAGGCCCCCAGGCCACAGCAAGTGGATATTGCCTGAAGGAATTGCAGCTGCGGGGAGCTCACACTGGAGCAGGTGCTCCTGACAAGAACTGTAGCCCATCTCCAAACGAAATTCATCTTCCACAAGTTGAGTCTGTTTGCCAGTGCCAGTGACTGGTGAGGGATCCCCCCATCTTTATCTCAGTCCACGAGCTTTGTCATACTATTTTCCTCCTCCATTCCCAGACAGCTGAGGGGGGAGAGTGAGAAAGCAGCTGGGTGGGAGCCTGACAGCCAGCAAACCCACCATCAATACTACTTCAGGTAATTCAGACGTTTGATTTGTGAGAGCATCATGCTTCCCAAATATACCAAGAACATCCTGTACACATAAGCATTTGCCATTCTTGGATGTTTTCTTTATTAAGGGAGACTGAAACAGAAGCCAGAATGTGTCAGGTAGAGTAACAGGACTGGCTCTTGGAAAGAAATGATTAAAAGATTTGAAATTTTTATGCTCTTGCCCTCTCAGGAGGATAATTCTTCTTCTGTTTCATTGAATAGTCAATCTTGTTGTTTTCTACAATTATTTATGTGTTAATGTTTCAGAATGATGTAAAGAAAATGGGAGTTGAGACCTAGTTTGCTTTTTCTGATAACCAGCAATTTGTTTTAGCTTCTGGGAAGGCTGCAAACATACTACATGGAGGCAAACACTTCTGAATCTGACAGCTACTTCCAATAATTTCTTTAGTTTGCTTTTAAAAGGTTCAGAAGTCACCAAGCAGTTCTTTCACTGAGCTGACTTGCTCTGACCTCAAAGACCTGAATTACATTAAACTGAGAAAAGCATCTATTTACGGAGTGAATGTGTTTTCACCCACTTAAGGGGGACAGAAATCAGAATGTAGTGTCCAATGGGAGCCATGAAAAGTTAGCAAAAATCTAATGAAACAAGATGGAGGTAAAGAAGGAATTTATACTTTTAAGGTTTTCTGTATGCAGGAGGAGACAAGAATAATTGGCATTGAAAGTCCACAAGATTACCTAAAATTTATTTTGAAGGTGTACATATCTGATGCAAAAAAGAAGAGACACTTTCATTGAACTTGTAAGCTGCCAAGTCCAACTCTCCTTTGCAACATCATCCAAGAAAACTTGCCCTAGGCACACAAGGACAAAAAGCCTTTATAAATGTCTACTACCTAAAAATTGCAATGTCATCCTCTCCCTTAAATTAAATTCAAACAATTATGAAAACCATGAGCTGAATGTTGTCATTTACGAAATATATGTAGACTAGCATAACAAAAGGCTTTGTATTTCCCATTAATAGAATGACATGCACTACAACATGCCTGGTCTTCCCTCAAAACTTAAAGGATACCAGCCACTTGGATCACTTCAAAATGCATCTCATGAGCCCAGTCCTATCTTCAGTTACTGAAGAGCTGGGCAAAGAAGTCAGCAAGGAGGAAGACAAGGAGGGCACACAAAGCTTGTTGCGGAGCTCCAACAAGCTGTGAAACTCAGGTCCTGGGCAAGACAAGGAGGTCTTGCCAAAAGGTCAGTAAAGTCAGTAGATATCACAAGGAGTAGGAGCATTTCTGTCTTAGAGAAAAGGGGTGCTGGAGCTTGGGGGAGGGGGAGATGGTTGCTTTGGGCTGTCTTCTTATTTATGAACTCTCTTCAATCTGTTCCCCACCCCTTTCTTCTCATCTGAGCAATTTGTGTATCCTATTTCACGTTGCTGCTGCTGTGGGCAAAGGTGGAGGCCTGGAAGAGGAATGGTGTGATTTTTTTCTGCTGGGATAATTATTTTCACGAGATGGTAGTCTAATGGTGGACTGTAAAATACTGCTGAGCAAACTTTTGTAATTGTTAATTGGCTATTCTTAAGATGCCTGGAGTCTGTTACCCATAAAATTTTTGGGTTTTTTTTGAAGAAAAAACTAAATGAAAATTCATAGGATTTTATATATTTGCAATACTTACATTAGTACGAAGTCATTTTCAATTTCAAATTAAACATATTTTAAAGATAAATTGGCCATTTTGACATTTAGAAAACAATACAAAAGATTAATTTGAAAAGCCAGAACTTAGAGAACACTGATTTCCTTCAACTCACAGCTAAAACCTCTTATGATGGTGAAATTGTCATGAACGATATTTGCGTTGTTTTATTCTACTATATTTCAACCTGAAATAACTCCAGCTTTTTATTAACTGCAAGACTGAGTCCTATTCATCAGTTAGGCAGGTGTATTGCCTGATAATGCAATAAGCTTTCCTGGATGTATGAGTTGTTTTATTTCTTTTATACTAGTAATCAGTTCCAAGAGCATAATAAAAACAAAAGGTTTATTTCTTTCTTAGTGGTAGCAGAATTGTAAATTATCATCCATCAGCAATAACTGTTGCCATTTAATAAAAAAATAAACCTTTCCTTAATCTCACATGGAACGTAATAGATAAGAATAAACAATGATATTAAAGTTGGTGCCAAAATGAAGGATTGCTGCAACTGAGGATGTGCAGTGAAGTTATTTATGTAGATAACGCAGTTGGCAACAAAAAGGAAATAATTTAGTTGTAATAAAATAGACAATCCCAACTTTCCTAAAATATAAATAGTTATAAATAGTAATAATCCTAACTCATTCTCAAAGTATTTCAAAGACCAAAATAATTGTCAGAAACACAAACTAAATTTTAAAAAAATCCAACAAAATCAAGGCTTAATTTTCTTCATGCTTCACCTGCAAAGTAGCTATAAGCTGTCCACGCAGGAAACCCAGAGGACCTTCAAAGAAGTGTTCCTCTTTCAGTCCTGTCCTGGTTAGCTCAGACCATCAGGCTGTTGCCAGAGTTCTTTTTTCCTAGACTTTTTCAGTCTACTGCTGAGCTAAACATCAACTTTAAACATCCAACATGAAGATTGCTACTTCACAAAGTCTGCAGATCTTACAACCACATTTTTAAAATCACATACCAGACAAAAAAGTTACTATCTTAAGTAGCTGAAAAAATTCATCAAGAAGAGTTCAAAAAGCCAGGCTTTCAAACACAGTCAGCAAGAACTATTAGATATGAACTCCTCTGCAAGACAGTTTGTATTTAGATGGAGTGATCAAGCGCTTACTCAGGAAAACATGCACACAGTCTCTAGGAATAACCAGGACAACAAAAATGAAATTTCTTAACCAAAAATCAGTTCCGTCTCTCACTCCAGTCAGGTTACCCCTTTCAGCGCTCTGCCCTGGCATGGACCATTCTCTGAGTTTCTCCGCAACAAAAGAACCTTTGTGCATTATTTAATAATAATTATTCAATAAACCACAATATCAGCATGTATCAGCTGGAGATCATGTTCCCAGGAAAACTGATCTGTGGGTGGACTGATTGCCTTCCCACCTGTTATCCTGGGAAGGTGATAATTCATCCTCTGTCTTTCAGCTAGGTAAAAATACTCCAGCCAGCTAGCAACTGGATCATCACTTCTGTCTCCTTCAGGAGAGGGCGATCCACTCCTCTACTTGCAGAAGGGCAGAGAGGGGAGGACAACTCCATGGGAATCTCCTTAGTTTGGAAAGGGAATGGAGGAAGCAGAGGGCAGGACCAGATGACGCCTAGGAGCAGTCGCTGGATGCATGCTGCCTGGACTTCATCCCGGCATGCAGCTGCAAGCTGAGTTTGGGAAGATGGTGGCCATAGCTTCCTATAAACCCTGAAATTCAATACTGGCTTCTCTTGATATAGAAATATCTTAACTATAGGAAAGATGAAAGATGCATTATGAACGAGACATAAAATTCATAGGGATGCCTTTTTTTTTTTTTTGGTTAAGGTTTAAAAATGGAAAATATCTTTCCATTATACCTTTTCTTGATATATAATCTTTATAAATCACTGGCACTCCATTAGCCTACACTGGAAAACCAATTTATATGAGCAAATAATAATGCAATTTCATTACTTTTTATTTCCTCACGAAGCAGACCAACTCAAGGCCAAGGAAGATGCAGATGAGAGACTCCATAGAGTAGATGATAAAGACACGTGAGCCACAGAGGATACACAGGAGAATCAAATGCAGTGTAGTATGCTCACATGCACCAGATTAATATCTACTCCTTCTCAGTCACCAATCAGAACGCACCATTAGAATTGACACCTTAGGTATCACAGCTCTACCTTTCATTGATCTACACCAATAATAAGCTCAATAACTTGTCAGATCATCTCCGTTTGAAAAAAATCAAGGGTTAGTTATGAATAACAAGCTCAAACTGCATATGCACCAGAAACACCATCAGGTTTGTGTATTGGACAAAACACAGTATGCAGCTTCCATGCAACTGCCTTTGCTAGTGCTTTTATGTGAGCTTACTTTCAGGTTTTGCTTCTTGCTTTTCTACCCCTTCCCCATTGGAGACCAGCTCCCCACCCTATGTAGCAGTCTCATGCATCTGCACCAGAAGTCCGAGTTCAGTGGACATGGGATAATCCTTCAGTGGACACATGCAGACAAGTGGCCCAAGGTCACCAGATGTTCTAAGCATTTCATACCAGTGCTGATCTATTAGTAAGAGACACATCAGACAGGACTCCACTAGAGTCATCTCAGAAGGAAGAGGAGAAATCCCAGACCTGCACAGGTTTGAGTGTGGGAGGTGTCCAACCCCTCGAGTTGGAACTTGATGATCTTTAAGGTCCCTTCCAACTCCTCTAACCATTCTATGATTCTATGAATATTGCCATTTCCTAAGACGAGCAAGCAGCAGCTGTCACACAGGTAAATGTCAGACTTGCCAGGAGAAAGACCACTGAGCAGGGATGGGGCCTTGGGAAGGTTATGTCTCAGAGTGAAAAAGGCAGATACCAAATTCCAGCTTCGCAAGGCTGCCAAAACCTTCAGCCCACAAAAGGGAGATGTGAAGTCCCTCTCACCCAGGTTGCCATATCCAATTAAGGCTCAAACATGTTAATCTGAAATTCAAACCCCAAAGCACATAAAGACCATTTTTGACTTTCCTGCCAGTGAGAAAGGGTTGCATGAAAAAATGTTAAGAGAAATCTTTATTTCCTATCCCTAGTCATTTGATATGGATTAGGGTTAAATTTTGGGAAGCTACATCTCACTTCCCCGGCAAAAGGACTCTTATAATATAGTTGTCTCTTCCAGCCCACTCCATAAATATTTGTTTTTCTCTCATTCCTCCCCTCTTTAATGTTCTCCTTCCCTACTCCCAGGGTCTGGCAGCCCAGGTAAGTTGCAGCTCTGTCCCTTTGGCCTTTAGGGCTCATCCTAAAAGAGAAGTTCTGTTGGAGGCTGGTTCCTGAGGATGAGTCAGAGCCTGGAGAAAGCCTAGGGTCCCAGACGAGCACCTCCAAAGTCTTTGATGTGGATGTTCAAAGAAAAACTTGTAGGGGGAAAAAAAAAAATCCTTACTACAAACATGTTTTAAGGACCAAGTGTATCATTTGGCCTCTGCAAAGAGAAAAACTTCTTTCCTAATGAGACTTTACACAAATAGTATAATGTAAAAAGGCATCAATTCGTACTAGAAGAAGAGAAAATTAATTGCAAACATTTGCTAGAACAATGAGTTCAGCAAGACAGCCAGCGTAACATTATAGGCTTTAGTATTTGGGCATGAGAAGTCATACCTCATGAACTCACTCATTACATATCCTAAGAAAATCATGACTTTCTCACTGAAGATGGAGAAAGGAGAGAATTTGTTAAATAGTCTCTGAAAATGATGCTATATGCTTCAAAGATTAACAACATAAAACTTCCTTCATATTAACTGTAGCAATTCTTCTGTGCTATAATAGTTTAACAAATATACTTAGGATTTTTACAATAAAGAGAAAGTTATAAGGCAATTAGTTACTACCCACAAAAAGCTTTGAAACTATTTATTCAACACACCATCAAAATTACACATTAGATTAGCATGTTGTAAATGATAATCTAGTGCAAACCCCAAATGATGGCTTTTGCATCCCACATTGATAACATTATTCCCAGCTGGAAGGAAATAAAAATACAAATTATTTTTTCGTTGTGACACTGAAAACTTTCCAGTTACAATTCACATGCAGTTCAGTATTTTATGCACAAGTGAAGGAAGCAAGCAACATTTAAATGACAGAGTTATCAGTCTTTTTTGTGTATTGCAGCTGTTTGGAAAGCCACAGGGCAAAGGCATTTATATATGAGATAAGCTCAGTCTGCAGAACAAATTAATGCTGGATTGTGAATTAAATGGCATGTCTTCGGACAGCTAATTAGCTTTGTGCTGCTCAATTAAGCTTTGAAAGGACATGTTGTGTTTCTTGATGGAAGAGAAAGCATTTCCAGGCTGTTTCACATTCTCAGTGCTTTCTGCTTCTTTGACTGAGAAGTCCAAGAAGAAAAAAGAAAAATCCAGCAACCTTACCAAAAGGTATCAAAGTCCAAACTACAAAATATGCAACAAAGTTATTTTCAATAGTCTCAAAAATCTTTGATTTGATGTCAAATGGCTTAAATACGTATGTTAGCTTAGGATAGGAAGGAACTATAAATCTGTGTCTTCAATGTTTTTTAAACTAGAAAAGTAACAGGACCTCTCCAAGGAGACGATAGAAAAGCTGTATAATAGCTTGAAATGATTTGTTAATATTGCAACTTTCTTCAGTTAATCCAAAATTTTCCACCTCTTTTCTTCCCTGCTGGTATCCTAAGCATGTGTGTTGAGCAATAAACACTCAAATGTCATTTGGGTTCCTCACTCAACAGTATGAAACAGACATTAAAGTTTCAAGTCTTGATTCACTAAGAATTATGTTTCTCTTGTTGTTATCCAAAATCTTTGAGACTCGAACAATAAGTGAAAGCTTTCCAAGATCAGGTTTCTCACAAGAACTTCAGTAATTCCAGCTTTTTTCTCTGCTGGTAGTAACTAGACAACCAACTTCTAACTTCCCTTTTTTTGCTTGCCAATCTTAGAGTAGAAAAGCCTGGTTAAATTGGCATGGAGAGGGGGTAAAACTAAATGAGATTCCTGGAAAGGAGTAATGGTTTTCAAATCCAAAACCACTGTGATTCAGGCTGCATTTAGCTCTAGCAGCAGGATCTCTCTTGTAGGATGAGAGATCAAATTCTCTTTCCTAGTTAAATTTTCATTGCTCTGCACATTAATCTACCATTGAGCTGCAAATTGCACATGCAGAGTATTTATTTAATGAAAGCCAATAACCACCAAAAAGGAGAAACTTGTGATCAAATGCTGGCCTTTGGCATCGTGGACTTCACGGATCAGCAGTCTCTTATCAGATTTCTGTAATGGGGTATTTTCTTCAGTCTGAATCTTAAAGTTAAGAGCATTTAATAAGTATTGTGGATTGTGAAATAAACAGACATTAAGCATTTCTGTCACAAATCACTGGCGATCGCACTAGCAAGTAGGGTACAAAATCCGAGAAAATTTTCTGAGGCTATGAAATGGTTTTTCATCTTCAGCCACCAGTTTTACTTATCACACTTTTCCAATCAAATTCTGACTTTGAGCAACTGCACTCCAGAGGCAGATGTGGAAATCCAGCCCAAGGAAGGACTGTCATCTAGTAACCTGCAGGTGTGAGTACACACTGCATAAATACTAAATGTAGATACATTCGCATTTATACATATTATACATAGCAGTAAAAATGGACCAGTATAAACCTGCGTACTATTCTGGTATGTCGTGGTTTAACCCCAGCCAGCAACTAGAACCAAGCACCTGCTCACTTACCCGTTATCACCCCCTAGCAAGGATGGGAGAAAGAGGGGGAAAAAAAAAAAAAGAGGGGAAAATGAGAAAAAAAACTTGTGGGTTGACATAAAGACAGTTTAACAGAAACAATAACAGAAAAGGAAAAATAATACAAAAATAATAATAATACAAAAATNATGTAATACAAAAATAATAATAATAATAATAATGCCACAGGTAGCTCTCACTACGCAGTGGATTTTCACCATTGCGAGTAGCGATTGCAGATTCCCACCCTCCAGCTAACTCCGTTTATATACTGAGCTTGATGTGTATGGTATTGAACATTTCACTGGACATTCCATGCTTCTGTCCGTGCTGCTCTTATGGGAAGCTGAAAAAAGTCCTTGAATAATGTAAACATCACTTGGCAACAACTAAAAACACTACGTATTATCCACATTCCTTTCACAGCAATCACTTGAAAGAAAATTAACTCTTTCCCACCTGAAACCAGGACATGGCACTTCAGAGAGATCCCCTTGTCAGAAACCAATAGAACAGCTGTGTATCAAGACTATTTTTCTGTAACTATACTTTCAAAGATTTGTGCTTCCAAGGCAAAAATCCAGTGTTGTACAGCTACAGTGATACGCAACTATATAAATATATATTCTAGATGCAAAAATATGGCATGCAGACTCATCTGTAAGACAATGGCAGGGAATCCCTTTTGAATACATGCAGGTTTTATACTTTATTTTCTTGCTTGAATATATTTTGTCTGAAGAAAACAGCTAGTGTTTGTGCTCTTGGAACTCCTCTTCAGGGAGGAAAGAAAAATTCCTCAGGGTTAAGTAGGAAAGTCTTTGAAACCAGAGATTAAACTCACAAGTAGCAATACCAAGAAAGCAGTAGTTTTTATGAGCTCAAACGAAAACTCACCCAGAACCTGTCAGGAAACATTAACACTACCTTAACAACCATTTTCAAAGTGATGTTTGGAATTAGTTGGATGGTTGTTCTATCCATTACAGATATTCCAGTACAGCGAGCTTTAAAATTTAACCTGTACATGCCATCAAGGGCTTCATTGTGGCTTTCCTCAAATGTTAACATGAATTAGCTCTTCATGCTTCCTTCCTGGGGAAGAGGAAACCAAAATGGCAGCAGGTGCAGTTGGCAGGCACAAATCCCTATACTGACAGACAACTGCGGCGCCACAAACAGAGCAAAAAGCCTGTTCTCCACAGAGAGAAATAAGTAGATTGATCACCTGGTGTTGAGGGGAGTTCTCCCATAAATATACAAAGATTTCCCCCAAACCATGTTTTCCTTAAGAAACCTGCTAGGATATATTCATCCAATGTCCGTAGCAAAACCAACCATTTCATTATTTAAATATCAGAAAGAGAAAAAATATATTTTTAGTTGCCTCTCTTCTGTGAGCTACCCCTCAGTGACAATTGAAGGGCTGAGATTCTCAAAGCCAGACAGAGGATTTCAATTTGCAGTTTCGACTACTTGCACAATGGTTAAAATGTTCCAGTCACACTAAGGTCTTTAAAAATTTTAAGTTATAGCTACTAAGCAAATATTTTCAATTCTTTGGTTACTCTCCTATTGCTTCTTTTTTACTTTTTTAAAGGCACCATCAGTTTCATTTCTGCCTGGATTCTCTCTCAACATTCATACCACTACATTTAATTAAGCAAACCAAAAAACTCAGAACACGCTTCAGATATGTCAGGCATCATAAGCCTGTATAAAACACTGAAGTGCTTCATATAGAAAGCCGTCAGAATTGAGAAACAACATTTGTCTGAGCTGTATTTAGCATTCTCAGAGTGAATCTGATGTTGTGTCAAGAGTGAAGAATCGGCGAGAGCCAACCACATAAGGAAGAGAGCTTGCTTTGTTCTGAGTCCAAGAAAACATTCAGCATCACTACTTCCCAGATTCTATATGAATCCTGCCTCACTTCATTATTCAAAGCCCTTAATATGATGAGTTGAAAGCAGGGATACTTCAAAATGTGCCAGCAATAGATCTACAGCCATTAAATATTGTGCTATATTACCCCTGCAAATTCTATAGAGCCAGATTTCAAACTAATGTTATGAAGCCAGCACAGAGGGGAACAGTAGCTCCTTGAGCACTGATTTCTAAGACTTTGTATAAGCTAAGGTCACATGGAAGGAAACCAACATGCACAAAAAGGAAAAGCAGGGGGAATAATTGAACAGAAAACTCACAATAACTGAAACCAAACAATGTATTTTGGAAGAAACAAGACACAAATTTTTTCAGTAATGAAAAATAATACTTGGTGAAATATTTCTTTTGGAGGTATTTATCAGTCTCCAAGCTCGCGGCCCATATGTTTCGGATCTGGCTACAGGGCACCTCTGGGGCAGCAGACAGTTTTCTGGTGCCCGGCACTGCCGGCTACAACCCAGTCTCAGCAATTCCTGCGACTGTGCCTGCATCAGCCCAGGCTGATGAGCAAAACCGCTGCTTTCCTTAGCTGCCTCCCCCATACTCCTTCCCAGCAAAGCCCTTTTCGAGCTCAGAACCCCCCCTCTGTGGGAAATGCAGGGCTGTGGGTAAGCTGTGATAGACATTTCAACCTTAGTAGCCTGTGCACAAAGATTAATGTCAGCAGAAACCTAGATAAAAGCTTGACTGTGTCAAACGCCAGAAATGCTCCTTTTTTCCTTTTTCATTATGAAAAATGATTTTATCTTGACTTTTCAGAAATACAGTGTGATTGCTCTTTCAATTAACTTAGTGTTCTGCTTTCCATTAGTACAGTACAGAATGACTGTAACCCATTGTACCTTCCCAAGGCTTTTTTCAAAGATGCTGATTTACAGCAGAAAAGGGATTTTGTGCTTCTTGCCAGTTATAAAATTGCTAAGGTAAAGCCGGGAAGCAAACACGTTAGCATTCATTTCATCTTCAGCTCCTTCTTCTTCCCCAAGAAGAATGTAGCAGGCAGTTCAACATAAAAGAAAGTTATTAAAAATTCCACGCCCTTGAAGCAATCTTCATAAAACTGATAATAAATTCAATTTTCAAGTTACTTAATACAGCTTTCTCTTGACTAACACAGTTATCCTAACTTAAGGACCTTTTAAACTAATGGCCTGGAAGGAATAGAGAATATTTCATTTGAATCTGTGCAAAATGTGAAGAACTGCTCCATACTCTGGTTTTCTGCATCTCTTAGTACCATTAGTAGTCCCTGAGCATCCCTCTCTGCCGTGGAAACTTACAAGAAAGAACAGGGTGATTCATAATGCAGCACAAGTGATTAAGTACATTTGAACTCAGAAATATTAATAAGTTGCTGGTCATATATTTAAAACAAAGTCATGCATAAGTAATGCCTTACAACTCCTATTCAAATATTACAATAGGTAAAATAATGAAAGCTTACTTAACTAAGTCACTCAGGACCAGAACATATAATAAATGAACTTCGGTCTTTGTTTTTGAATTGGAATTATGATCACTTACATCTTATAGCTCTTTTTCAAACACAACACTTAATTAAAAAAAAAACAAAAAACAAACTTTACAGAAAATTGTGGTATGAACTTACGTTAAAAAATAGATTTCCAGATTTTTCCAGCTTAGTGAATATGAATTACAACACTGAGAAGATTTTCTAAAGATGTTTTGGAAAAGCTTGCTTCTCTACATAAGAAAAGACAGGTAAATCAGTGTTGCAGTAAGTCTAAAAATCAAATGAAACCTATCCATTTGTCTTGTCAGCCCCAGTTGAAGTTAGTGGCCTAGATTGCTTAAAATGTTTTGTGCAAAACAGTCACGCAGAGGCACAGAGAGATCAATCATTTGTGGTCCCAGGTGATGACACTGGCCTCACTGTCACCTGCAGCTCCCTGGTGTTCCAGGCTAACTCACACCCAGCACAGCCCCGTGGCAAACCGGAGTTCAGCCTCTGAGCTAAACCAGCATCTCCACCGCCTGCCGGTGTATTTACACAGTCACAGTATTTACGGGCCCACACAGTCCTTAAAAATAATTCGCTCAGACACGACTTTCCTGTAGCAGAGAGCCATGAGCACTGGAGATGACGCTCAGGTAAGCATAAGTGACAGCCAAAGCTCCCAACTTGCATCTTAAGAGAAAGGCTACAAATCACCCAGTTTTGCCTAATATTCAGATTCCACTGTACTGCTTGCTCATGGACTTTAAATGCCTGCACCCTGACAGGGGGATGGCCTGCTTTATGAAGAAGCGTAAGGGGTTTAAAACAAACATGAGAAAAGGTAGTAGTTTGCAGCAGAGTGGTCCCACAGTCCCCGTCAAAACCTCTCAGCCTCACACAGGCATGAACCCTTCTTCTACACACCACTACTTCTGCTGCGGTTTAAGTTCTGACTTGAGAACAAGAAATGGGAAAAATCCATCTTTGAAACTTCTTTTGAAGATATTCTCTTCCAACTTCATGTAAATACACAATGAATTTGGGAAACATTTGCAATGTCATTCAAGCAGCTGGATACAATCTTAATACATATAGAAGTTTCTGATCTGATTCTACTGAGTGTTGCAGGGAATTGGATGAGCGAGTATCCACTTGGACTCAAATGTTATCTCCAAGAGCTACTTTTTTAAGCAAATTAGCAGATCAAAACTAATTTGATTTCAACAACTGCAGAAATTAGTTTCTTTCAAGTGCTCACTTTCATAAATTGCAGTTGCAACTTCATTATCTGATTAAGTGCATGTCATGTTGTCCAATTCAGGAAGTGACATATTAATAGATTGAGTATATATTTATGGATAGTTTTCATGACTTTTCAGATTTTAACATGTACCATAGGGACAAAGGCTAATATTTGGATAACTTTAACTCCAGAAATTTCTGAAGATGCTTTGATTAGTTAGGCTTAAGAGCAATGTATGTGACAATGAAGCCTCTGTCACACCTGGGAAAAAAGATCAAGCAGTTCACACAGACACAATAAGACCACTTCAGAGCATTATCTAAATAGAGAGAAGAGAAAAAAAAAAAAA
>VXAK01017583.1:226384-270947 GCA_013399435.1 Arenaria interpres
AAAAAAAAAAAAAAAAGAGGAAAAAGCCTTAACCCCACTTGACAGAGAATTTAATCTCCGAGCAAGTTCCAGAAGGGAAGTCTCCCCGAGAGCAGGGACCTGAGCCAGATCCTTCTCAAGCCCCACACAAGGCCTTGGTAGTAAAACTGTCCTTACTGCTCCTTGGTGTCACACAGAGTGACACTTTCGAGAAGTGTTTACTGGTGACCTCTGCCTGCTCCCTTTAAAGTCAATGGCAAAGCTCCTACTGACGGCAGCATGAGCCCAGGCAAGCCAACGGGAAGAGGCTTTTAAGACCTTCCCCATAATATGCACAGTGAGAAAGCAATTTTACTTGCACTGTTGGTTTGAACAAAGCATTATCATGCTTTGAGCACACCTATTTTCTAGTGAGCTACAGTGGTTGTTAGAGCATAAGCACAATCTGCCATCACATAACAAAGTCAACACATTATAGTTTAATTGGATGGAGTCATTTACACAGTAATAACAAGGATTAAGACACAGAACACAACAACTCATTTTCTTAAATCTATAACCAGCTGGTTTCACTGCAGGAGTAAAGCGTACATGCCTCACTCACCTCTTATTAGTCTACGTGCTTTGCCAGGTAATTTAAGAAATGTTTACCAAAAAATCTACCATTTTCAGAGATTGAGGCATTCAGCAACCGAGCTACTTCCAGGAGAGTCAATCTGCACGGGGTGGGGGCAGGAGAGGCTCCTCCAACTTTTACAAAGCTTCTGTATTCCTGGTTACAGAAAGAAACAACCCCAAAGGTAAATGAACTCCTTTGCCAGAAGAAAAGCCCCAGTGATACCCTCAGCTGAATGCTCCTAGACAACTTTTGGACAACTACTTTGAGGCACAGAACCGTAACCCATATTTTCTGCTGGACACAACTGTCAGCCACAGACAAAGATAAGTCAGTTTGGAGACCATTTTCCCCATGCTGAGTTTCACTCAGAGCAATGCCATGGCAGCTGTGCACACACCAATCGCACATCACATTGGCACATCTCAGGTTGGCACCATTTTATAGTTCACACATTGCACCCAGGCAGTTGAAGGGCATAACTTGAAATTTAGAGACAAGAGGTTTCTAAGGCTCCTGAAGGCAAAGTTCCATTCACTGAGAGTTTCTGAAAGTTTCACATGGCCATGTTCCTAAAAGCATCTAATCATAAACTCTTGGGAAGCAGTGTCTCCAGGCATTTAAAAAAGCCTAGATTGGGTTTCTAATTTTTGCTAACCTTCCAGTTTCAGCAGTTTCAGAGGCAAGAGGAGACAAGACTGAATTTTGCTGTTTCACAGTAAGTCTGAGGCTGAGATGTGCTGCAGATGCCACATGGGTACCCCGACAGAGCTGCCTCCCCCTTGTTTTCCACAGCATGGAAAAATAGGAAACCATGGCTAAATGGATAAGCCAAGTTAACGACTCGTCGTTGGGCCAAACTGTCATTCTCTGAGTGGCTTTTTGTCTTTGATATTCTTGTGTTACTGAGCTGACTGGCACGAGGTGGCATCAGATACGCAGTGTCACCAACACATACAGTGACTAACAGTTGACAGCCGCACGCTGGTGAGAGCCAAGCCTCTCCCACGGCTTGTCTGTGAGCAGCTACCAAGCAGAAAGCAGTAATAACATGGTGCTTATTTGCCGAAATACAGCTTAACTCAGTAAGCTGACAGAGACAAGGATTGTACAATGACATTTTGAGAGATGTTATTACAGAAAGAGAAAACAAATGTAACCATAAGAGATTCATTACTTGCTGCAAGCTATTTGCCGAATTAAATCTCAGTATTTCTTTTAATGTATTTGCTGGTTACATTTTATTCTAAATGAAACTTTATAACCTTTTAACCACATCTTACTAATTCATCCTTGCTGGCTTGATTAGCACTAATCAGATGAAACATTTGACTGGATAAATACACTAATGTTTTCTCTTCAATTGCAAACATGCCCTGCTGGTGCCACTTTGCCAGAGTCAAACACACAACTTTGAAACCTGGAATTGTTTTCCAACACCATCTTGCCAATAAACTAAATGTCATGGATGATTTTAGAAGATAAATTCTAAAGTTATGCAACCATTGACGAACCTGATTCATTGCCAAATCAAATGAGCATTTCCCTAAATTCTTTGGCATAATTCATCTGAATCTCATAATTATGTTTCTCCCCCTCCCAGTGTTGCAGAAGGGCTTGATTTCCAACAACACTAAATACTGCTCCACAGCACAGGCAGTGCAAAACAGATAATCCAATGTGAGAATATCCACACCCAGAGACTGCCTCTCTGGTCATCTGCTGCATGGGTCAGGACAAATAAATCAAACTAATCCCAAAATCTGTTTTCTCTGAGGAGCTCTATATTAGAATTATCTAGAAAATGGAATTGAGATAAAACCCAAAAAAAAGCTCAAGCTCTGTGACATTTTAGCATTTCCAGAAAGAAAATTACATTTCTCAAAGAGAGAAAGTATTTTCCCAAGCAAGTATCTTCCCAGCTACAATGCATTCCCGAGAGCGCCCTGTGCAGCCCGGGGCCAGCTCCGGGCACCCGCCAGGTCCTGGTTCAGAGGAGCAACCCTTTGTATCTGTTGACAGGACACTAGGTGGGTTTCCAACAAAGCCCACGCTGCATTGAAAGATTAATCCAGTTCAACACGTTTCCATGAAATATCTCACTTAGGACAAAGAAATGCATCTTCAAAAAATTTCTAAATAGCTTCACTTGGTGTGATTTTACTACACAAATAGATCTTTACATTGTTTATTGCATTCCACCAGGACTCCGTTAGAAGAATGGAAATTCCACATAAGGTGCTTCTTGTAAAAGGTTGCCATCATTTCAAGTTTCATCTTCACACATAATTTTATTTCTTTGCTTCTGTTTCTCTTCAGGACTTAATTTACACATTATTCTATTGTATTATATGTCCCTGAATAATCTGCTCAGTCAGTTTTTGGGAGTAGCAACTCATTGTATACACTGAGCTAAATATCGACTTTTAGCCTGTTTAATGCTATCTACTTAGAAACAAATACATTTAAAAGCATTTTTTTGGAGTAAATGCAGTTATAAGCAACACTCAAGGTACTTTTATATATATGGTTTATTTCCATAAACAGATTTGAACAATATTCTCCTACCTTCACTAAACAATTTCTTCTAAATACATATTACTATGTGAAAAAAAGAAAACAAACCATCAGCTCACATTGTATTGCTTGGATATACGGTGTAAGATTGTCCCTGCAAAAACTGTCCTTTAAAAGCCTTGTCAGGTCCCATGAAGCAAGGACGTTGCTCCCTGGTGCACTAGGGTCCCTCAGCATCTCTACCAAACAGCTCCTCCCCTTCCACTGCCCACGAGCACCCACTTTTCCCAAGGGAGGCTGAGCGCAAGCCTGGCACTCGTGCCCATGGCACCAGGGCAGAGCCTCAGCAAGGGCAGGGTGAGTGAACACTGAGAACAGGGGACAGACGGCTCCACATGTCCCATTAGTGCCCATTCCTCCTCTCACCCATCCAGATTTTAGCCTGCATTTAGCCTGTTTTTCAAATTCAGGGAAAGAATGGCACTGAGACACTGCGCGGAGCTTTTTCTTTTACACGGGATTTGGAAAGGGCTGTTGCATAGACAGCAGATCAGTATATTAAAACGTAACTGAGACACCTGCTATTGGGTATGCAAACTAGGGGAATTTAAGGCCTAATTTTAAAATTGAGAACAGCTTTCTAACTGTGCCTAGCACTGACTGCTCCCATAGCAAATTAGGACACTTTAATGTATTTTTTTCCTGCTTTAATATGTAGTACAAAAACTGAAACATGTTTAGTATATAATGAGGCACATGCTTATCTCTCCACTTGTTGCATATGGAAATCCATGAAGTAATGCCTCTACAGTTACAGTAAATACTACAGTCTGGTTTTAAGCTAAAATGCCTCCAGTTAACCCAAAAAATACTGTAGAACAAAAATTAGAATGACCAAGTCATTGTCTTAATTTAAATCCACGTACAAAAATTAATCCCTAGTTCAAAGAAAGAGTCTGAAAGTTTGTGAAACAGCTTTCTCTCTAAATTGCTGAAAAAAATCCATTAGTGTTCAAAATTAGCAATTACAATAAACTCATTTAGATTCCCAGAGGTAGTGGCAAAGCAGTTTTGCCTTCCAAAGTAACAAAAATAATGCCTTTGATATCAATTACTCCCTTTACAACTCTGCACCTGAGAAGATTGCTTGCCATTGTGGAAGGGGCTCATATAATGCTAGAGAGGCAATTAAGACCCCAGTTATGCCAGTGTAGTCACGTCAACATCTCCTCCCTCTGGTCTGCAGTGGGACAGCCATTGCCTGGAGACATTTCAGATTTTCAACACATTTTCAGCAGACTTTTTCATTCAATGCCTAAAATCCGGTGGGAAGTATCAGGACCAAAACATTGCAGTAGCCTTAATTGAGTTACAAGGTGTTTCTGTAAAACCCTCCTTAGTCTCTGGCAGTGTTTCATGTGCTCGGGTGAAGATACAGCAACAAATGAGGGAACCTATTCCTCCAGTTTCTCACTCCAAAGAACCTCCTCCATCACAAGAACCACAATGAAATTAGTGTAAATTTTGCCCAAAATGTTTGTTTTAAAAGAAAGCTCATGTCCCAAGGACAAGAGTAAGCCCCAGGTCCAAGTTGTATCCTTAAACACAAGTAAGAGTAATGGGGTAGATCATTTGTTTGTTATTGTGTACAAAATATCTTGTTGAAAACCAGTGAGAGAGTATGCCCTGTACAATCTGACAAAAACCTGTTATTCGATATTTGCTTTATGACTTACCAGGGAGAAATCACCTCTGGCAGGAATTATATGGTACCATTCTTTTTGTACTGAATTTTGCCCAGAGGAAGGGGATTTTGTTTTAACTTCCCGTGTGTTTGTTGACAGAGCCTTGATGGGAGCTTATCTGCAATAACTTCACTTACTTTAAGAGGCAGGCTAAGACAGAAGAAGTGATTTTGCATCTTTGCTGCTGGAAGAAGAGAGGAGGGAGCAGGGACACCCAAGCTTGCTCTCTACTCCTCCCCATTGCCTTAACACATGGTTAATCAGGACTTTGTACATCCCGCTATGGTTTGCTGCTTGCTGCACACCTTGAAAGAGGAGGTATAGTCCAGTCCAACTTGTCTGCCCAGTGTTAACCACACATTACAGCCTTCTGTATACTGCAAATCTGCAAGTGTAACCTCAAGTTTTCTTTCTTCCAGCACTTGCTGAAAATAGTTTGGATGTTCAGTAAATTTGGGCTCAAGCATTCACCCCTGGTCAGAGACTAGAAAACCTGTTCCTCCGAGCGTCCTCTGCCACTCGGACAGTATGTTGGTCTTCTTCCCCTGCTATTCTCCCGTGCTGTCATTGCTGTTATAACACAAATCACTCATCTTTGCAAACTAAATATTCCTGCACATCTCTTTCATCATCCCTCTAAATGGAAGCACCAAAGTAAATATGAATTAAGATTAGGCTGAGTATACTCTGGTTTTGATTAAGAATATCTTAAAGTTTGTAATGAAGTTTGGTGCTTCCCTCACCCTTGCTTATCCAGTTAATAGCTTTCTGTGGTACAGACAGGCTGCTAGATGACCTTAACATGTTAATAAGGGAAAATCAGACTCTGCTTATTTCTAAGGCCCTAATTAAAGACATGCTTCCTGGGCTTCTGATATGCCCTCAGCTACCATAGCCAAGGCAACCTATTCCCAGTAAAGGTCACCTAAAGGCCTGGCACCTCTTCTCATAAGAGAAGACCAAGTAATAAAGACCTAGGCATTTAGCATCTTAAAAACAGCCTAAATTAAATACTTTAGGAGCGATCCTGAAGAACTTGGTAGTCCATGTGGCAAGCAGTATAAGTCGGCTTCCTGCATGCTTCCCAAATGACTAAGGTGTTGAGCTTATCAAAACCCTAAATTACCTCACACCTCTCCATTTTCTAGCAACACAACTGCTGGGGCTGTAGTCAACTTCAGGAGCTGAGCATTGTCAGCACGAAAAAGAGCCAAACCTTCCTTAGAGTCCTTGGCCTTTGAAATTCATACCCTACTCCCCTCCCCATGAACCAGAGACCAAGAAATCTTTGAGGTACTTTTGCCAAACAGCTTTAAACCCTCTAAAAGACTAAAGTGGTGGGAAACCAAACAGCAATTCTGGAAATTATTTTAGTGTATATGTTTGTAGTGGGTTATTTGATTTGGAGTAGGGGTGGGGAAGAATTTATAAAGATCTGCTATACATTGGATTTCAGAGATTTTCCAAGACATGCATATGTTGGATCTTTAAAAAAATAATCCAAATAAATGTAAAAAATGTTGAACTTTTCTGACAAGGCCAAAATAACACAGAAGTTAAGGTTTTCTACCCTCAATGAACATGAAAATAAGCAAAACCTAGAGCAAAACACTACAATTAAATGTTTGTTTCTGTGTCTTTCACACCAATATCCTTTAGATTTTAATGTCCTGCAGACATTTTTGCCAGCTGCTGTTACACAGGGGGATGCATTATTTATGCACTGTGCATACTTACAAAAGGCAAGATCTTTGCCATGCTTAAGTCTCTGAACAACACATAAAAGTGCTGGCTTGTACAGAGGAGCCCGAACACAAGCCCTGCAGAGGCTCTTCACAGGCCACTCTCTTGTAAATTGTAACCTGGGGATGTGCTGGGAATGCAACTTCTGGAAAAGCCACGTCAGGAGCGAGCAGCTTCATACAGCTCTGCTGTCAGCGGCCAAAAGTAGCAAAAGACGTGCAGACACAGGGCAGTGAATAATCAGAGCGTGTCAGAGCAGTGAAAGTCACTTTAATCCCTCTCTCCTTGGACTGCACCTTCTTTAATTTGCCTTCTACACACCACAAAATCCTACCTATGGTTTGCTAAATACCTGGAAGTAATGCAAGATAGGAAGTGCTGTAGAATGTGGGGTGTTATAATTCCACGTTTATCTCAGACGGAAGAGATATGATCCCTATTAGTGACCCAACATAGCTGAAGCCAGTGAAAACTGGTTATCTTTGCTCCCCCTCACAAGCAAACTGCTGCTCATGCGAACAGCGCACAGAGGACTTCTAAACTTTTCAGCAGTGGCTGACCCTGAGCCCTTTGTTCTGGGCGCTGTGCAAATAGAGAGCAAAACCATGCTACCATCCCATACAAACAGAAAGTACCTGGAAAGACCAGTGTGGATGTTGTAATGCAAATGGCTTCTGTATGCCATTCAGACAGTGTTACCATGGTTTATAAGAACATGAGCCAATGTAGAAGAAAGCCTTTAGCAGAAGAACAGGAAGATGCTGGGCAAAAGCCCCTTTTGCAGCTAAGGAGCTTCAGCCACAGTGAGTGTCTCACTCCTGAGAGTGTTTCACCACAGTAAAACAGTGGTTTCCTCTGAGGGGTGGGATCAGCACCTTTTGGGCATTTGAAGGGTAGCAAGGTCAGCCTCAAACAAGACCTGGTGCATCTGGAAACAGGGAGGGGATTGAGCGGACCTGCATTCAACAGAACCCATTGTGTAACCAAAGTGCTACCTCCCTGGTCAGGGAAAGAATGAAGGGTTCAGCTTTGCAACCCTTTCCCCTGACCCTAAACTCCTGTTCACCTGGAGTGCAATGAATAAAGATTTTGAATTAAATTAGGTAAGGTTTATCTCTATCAGGCTGGCCAACCACTTAGTGTTTCTTCATATTTTAGATTCCCAGAACAGATACTGCTTGTGATCTTGTTTGGAAGTATGTTACTGCACATTTTTATTATAGTAGTTATATGCATTGTATTCCTTAATTAGGATTTTCAGGATTTTTTCTGAATTCACTCCTTTTAAACACTTGGTTTCCTGTATTGCTTTCGGCTCATTGGTCATTCCTGGTAGACAGAGGGTTACCAACTATTATGTGATTTTATGTAAAATTAAAGACAATATAAGTTTGAAAAAATAGAGCTTGCTTCTCATTAGCCTTCGGCAATTTCACTTAAAACCTCTGCCATTGAGTTGTCTACTGCTTGCTTTTTCAAAATAAAATACTAATCATCTTTCAAGAGAGACAATTGGAACAATATATTAAAGATGCAAGCCACTGTGCCTTCAGGATACTTTGCTCAATTAATCAGACATAAAGAGTTTGGCAGTATCACCATCTGTATGTTGGTGTCAAGGACATCACCCATGTGTCACTCCTGTAATCAACCCAATTTGCTAAGCTCCCAAGTTCCTTACCACAGCATTTAGTCTTCCTGAGATGGAAATAAAGCTCACTGGTTAATCATGAGTATAATGGATTTTGCTGTAATTGACAGTGACAGAAGTAAAAACAAATCACCTTGGGTAAACAACAAACTAGCAAAAGCCTCAGCAGCAGCCAGCTATGATCTGCATTTCTGAAATAACAAAAGCTGCACAAATAATGCTGAAAGTAGGTGGCGGTGAGATATGCAACACTATTATACTTCCGTGTAATGAGATGCATTGTGCCAGATGCAGGAGACCACTCCTGTCCTACAAGTTAAGACCAGGTAGGGCCAGGATGAAGACCAAGTTATCCAAGACATCACTGCCAGGCCTCTCCTCAAAAGTCTATGTTTGGAATATTCAGCTGCACAATGCACTACCCTTTTATCATAAATTAAGGTATTAAAACATCTACCAAAATTTAAAAGTGGAAAAGCCTTTTCTGTTACAGTTGTATTACTCAAACCTATAGCAATAATTGAAGTCAGTGCTATTTAATTTGTAAATGCTGAGAAGTATGAAGCAACCAGCTCTTACTATGTAATGCAGAAACAAAGAGTTCAAAATCAGTAAAGGCCAGGATTTACAAGCAAAACTTATCTAGAAAAAAGCTTAATAATGGTTATTTTTATTTGCACCCTGCTGTCACTTCAGTGGGTGCAGTCCAACAACAGATGTCCATTTTGACATCGATCCCTACTTTAGGATTATTTAAAAAATAACCAATTCATCATATCATGTCAGAAAAACATACTCATTTCAGAGCTACCAGCTCCCTGGTTGCGGATCACAGATTTAAAGGGCTACCAGGAGAATAAGATGGGGAAACTGCTACTTTGGAAAGATGACACATTCAGACTTAGCAGTGTAATGCAATAATCAGAAAGCAGGATGTGCTTGGTAACGAGTGTGGATATCCAGCCTTAGAGTTGGCCGGGGAGCTAGGGAAAGAGCTTACAGTTTCCAGACATAACTTTTCCCTTTGTCAACTTGCCGTACAGCTTTGTTGCATTGTGAAAGCAAGATTGCATTTATATTGTAGTTATCTGAAGACTTCACTTAGTTTAGCTTCTCTGGGCACCCTCAGGAGGTGAAATATTTCACATTCATTTTACAGAACAAATGAGTGATGAGTAACAAATGAGCAATCATGAAATCAAGCAACTTGCCAAAGGATACTTTGTGACTGCTTCAGCAAATAAGCGAAATTACAGGACCGCATATGCCATATACTAGAGCTTCTTAAGATATGAAGGCTTCTGTAAATGAAAAATCCTAATGCTCACAGCAAAAAAGATTCTGGACACTCTTCAGTTTCAGCAGCACATGACATACAGCTAGACATGACAAATCACTGTACTACTGGTCCATTACCTCTCATATGCCTGAATCTTCCGCATTTAAGAGGCTCTCTGTAACAAATGTAGAAAGTTTTCAAGTTCTAACCTTTCTTAGGTTTCTTTTTTTTCTTTAACTTTTTACACCAGAAGCATTGGGGGCGCCACGTTGGCAGCTCTGACACACTGCAAAGCACTTGGGCTCACCTTACAACACTCAGCACACATCATTGCTTATCCAATGACTCACAAGCTCTTCTTATATATGTTATATGTACAATATGAATCCTGAGAACCTGCTGTCAAACAGCATTATAAAAATCCTTTAGAGCCAAGTTCTTTAAACATTTATGGCGAACTGCTATGCAAGTCAAGTGCACTGTTTATATTACCAAATGTCATATCTAATTCCCTGTTATGAACCCTTGAAATAAAATTATATGATAATTACACAATCTGTTTGAAACCTGACAAATATATTCCCAGTACAAATGATTTATGAAGATAATGCGTTGCTATAGCATAATGGTATTTCTTAATGGAAGCAGTAAAGCTGTTTCCTATGCTCCGATAACCACAGTGATTTCTTACACAACTACTGATTAAGCAATAGATAATGTAGGCATTTTGAAAACTATATATGCCAGAGATTTGTTCCAGGCTGTTCAAAAGTTATGGCCTGTCTATCTAACTGGCCTGTTAGCAAGGTATGAGCTTCATTTGGGCTGTTTCACTTACTCCTACCCAATTTAGTGCCAGTGCAATAGATTTATGTTGAGAGTAATGCACAGTTTAGTCTCTTTTTGTAAGAACTGCTGTTAATCAGAAAATTAATGACTTGCCTGGTGTGTTGTGAAATATTAGTAATGCCTACACTGGTCTCCTGCAAGGGAATTCAGATTAGTAACTAGTGAGGATGCAACTCCCACACCTGAGAAAGGCTCTTTGCTGGTGATTAGCTAGCTCTGATGAGCAAGCCCTGCTGCTCTGAGATCACCACTCAGTGATACGAAGGCGACAGTAATTGAGGCACCGGCAGCAAGGTGCAGCAAGTGGCATCTTCTGTGTGTCCTCCCTTTGCTCCTCCAACCTGTGCTCTCCCTACCTCTAAGAGGGGGAAGTGATACTCAAGAGAAAGTGATTCAATACACTTTTCCCAGTTTAAAAGCAGCACTACCATCAACATATTACATTATTTTCCTACCTCCTTTCCCCACCAAATGAGAAGATAAGTCTCTTCTTGATTGTTTCAGCATCATTATAACTAATATGTTTGGCAGATGATCAAATTAATTGTTTCTGGGGTCAAACCTAATACAGGTAAGATGTTAACAATTTAAATGAGACCCTCAATTTTCTACAGATTTCTGCAGAGAGTTTAGTAATTGCTTTAGCTTTGTTCATTCTGCCAATCCATGCTTCATAACACTGATTTCATTAATGAGCAGCTAAACATGACTGCCCTGCTGATGATTTGTCCCTGTGCTACCTCTGAAATGTCATTTGAAATGGCTTAAGCTCAGTAAAAAGGCACTGAAAAATTTTAACTGGCAGAACTTTGTTTTACTCCAAATTGCTACATGTAGAAAAAAAATTATATCCTATACAGCCATATCCAAAACCACATCCAGAAATGATTGATGCATGCTGCATGGGAAGAAAGATGAAAACTCTCACTGTGACAGTTGTCCTGAGGTTTAGTTAGCATAAATGTATTTTCTTCAAGTGCATCAGTGCTAGAATCATAGTCTACTTAAGGAGGGGCTCTAATCCAATTTGTTCTTGCCCTAACCCTCCTGTTTCAGTAATGCTAGGCCTGTAAACCGTGTACATTTAATATTTCAGAACTAACGCCAGCAGACTTTGGAAAAGGGGGTGGTTTAAGAGGAAAAGGAAGTGGCTTAAGATGTAGCCTTCAGCAGCACAAAGGCCACCTTCACTCAGAAGGGACAGGACAAAGGACTTCTGACATTTTCACCTCTACGGCTGGAAAACTTGCTTATAACAGAAAAAAGGGGATTGGCATGGGGAAAAAAGCACTGTGCTGTTCTGAAAATTTAGGCATCCTTTCAAATAGACAAAGCCACATCACTTTTTCCTGTTAGGAACACAACTATTACAGAGACAGGAAGGCTTTCAAGTAGCAGCCTTGGTCTCCCAAAAGAAACCACATTTGCCATAGAAAATATTCTGTCCAATGGGTTTATCCAGTTATTTTGATCTCACTATTAGTCTCACTGTGTACAAAATTCACCAAAATAACACTTGTTTTATAGAAGGAGGATAGTGCATTGGTACCTTGTGAAACACATCAATAAAACTTTGTTATTTGCAAAGCATATTTGATTAGTTACAGAATTTAGACATCTTAATACATCAAAAATTTCAGTCATTGGAAGAAACAAATGGTTGGGGATACATAAGAAGAAATAAAGCCTTACACATTATGGATACGTTCGTTTGAGCTGACTTACTAAGAAGCAATCATACAGAGATCAAAACCTAGGGATCCTCCACTAAAATGAGAAGCAAATTTGTAGATTTTGATACTTGTAGAAGATTTGTAGATTCCTGGGAGGTGTCCCTAACATCTTTGCCCATGTTATATTTTCCTCTAGAAAATCTTTTTATGTGTTGAAGTGTTTAAAGGGTGTACAACTCACCTGTTTTTCTGACATATCTTTACTGTAATACTTCTCATGGTGGTACTTCACAGAGCTCCTACCCTTCTCCCTCATCCGTGGGTTCACCCTTGGCGTGTGTGTACTTTTAGCAAGAGTAATGAACCACTCTGTTCATTCCAAATTTTTGCAAGATTAAACTCTTGGATTGCTAGGTTTTGTGACAAGCATTTATGTTGAAACAGATTTAAGTCTCTGTTAAGTTTGGCTCATCTGAAAGCAAGACTGGAAAAACATATTATTTCTTCCTTAGTAGTATTCAATATTTTTCTGTGCTTAGCTGGCAAGTTTTGCTGTGCCCATGTTTTCAGATGCAGAGAAGAACATTGGTTAATGGAACAGAATAGTTCATACATGTTTCCTGCTATTTTAGTGCAAATGTATTTCTATTCATCCAAACCTTCAGGATCTTTTGTTACGTGAGTTTACACATGCTCAGAGCTTAACAGATAAATCCTCCAGCTGGGACAGCAGAAGGGGAGCCAGGCACCCCACAATTGCCCTTCCTGACAGCAGGAGCAGAATCGGGAGGAGATCAGTACTGTGGACTGGGACCCTGTCAGCTAGAAACACTTACTCAGACAAGAGAACACTTACTTTGCTACACTGTACTAATCAACTCACTGAAATTCTGGGAAGGTTTATGATTGCACTAAGGCTTGCTTCAACATCTTCCCTGCCAGTGCCAGGACCTCACCTCCACTCACCTCCATAGTCAGTTGGTTTAGGAGCAACCAGGTCAGTTAGGAAAGCCCCTGGTGTTAACCAGCCAACAGGTACAGTTCAGCAATAGCTAAAATATTGGTGTGTTATCAACACTGTTTTAGTCACAAATCCAAAGCACGGCACCATACAGGCTTCTATGAAGAAAATTAACTCCACCCCAGTCAGACCCAGAACAGGCTTTATTATGAGTATTTTGTTCTGTGTCTTCACTAGTAGCATTTAGCAGATATTTACAAGTTTCTGGTTACTTCAGCAACTTCAAATTACTCAGTAAACTTCACGGTAAGCTTTCTGATGACAAAGCAGGATTGTATGTTTCTTACCAGTATATACTGCAATTCCTAAAGGCAGGTCCCCAGAATACATGCCTACAGTCAACACACCTTTCTTTAGACAAGCCTTTGTGTACTGTGGGCTGTAAGCGTTCCCATAAGGCTAACCTGACACCCACGTCACACAAGGGGTAAAGAAGCAGAAAAGGTGCCCATGAGGGCACAATTCAGTAATGTGGTTTATTTCTATACTGACTGGTATAAGCTGAGGGCAACTTCACAGAAAGACATTTCATTGTGCCAACAGGAAAACAGAAGAGGACAAGATCGAAGTGAAGAAACTTGAGGGGAAAATGAGGAATGGACAAAATGCTCATAACTAACTGCCTTTCGTAAGGCAGTTTTTAATCAAAATTTTAGGTCTGCATGTTACATTTCAGATCCTTACCCATATAACAAATAGATGATTATAACTAGTTACTGAAATAGCTAATCTTTAACACATATTTCTAATTACATCCTAAATATCTAAATATCTCAAATAACAATGCTCTAACTTTCAGTTAAAGTGTTACTGCTCTACATATTAATATATATGATACTTCAACATTATTATCTCATTAGGTAAGATACTTTAGGAAGGACTTAGAAATTTCAGCTCCATCATATAACAAATTTCAACTCAAAAAAGATTATACACCATGACAAACCTGAGGATAACAGGGCAATGAAACTGAAACTTGCAAATGGTCCTTAACAAAAAAGGTGGGAAAAAATAGTGTTTCAGTAGTTTCAAGCTTCACAGACACTTATTTTTAAATTGGCACTGCGTTTTACTTCTTCATCAAGTATGGGTGGCTGAGAAGAACATCAACACAGTCATAAAAAGAAGTAATGCATACAGCTCCAAAAGTCGCTTTTCACAGAGAGCTCGTGTCTAATGGGATGGATGTCCATTATCTCTTATAATTATTAAAAACACAAACTTAGCAGAAAATTCCCTCTCTGTAACAATAGCATTGTTAAGTAAATACTGAAAACGGTCAGGAGGGAAAGAGTCCCCCTTTAGTGCCCTGAGACTGTCAGGAAACATCCCAGAAGCAAGAAGCCCACTGCCTTGCTCCAAACTGCTGCCACTATGTACCAAGACCAAGTCCAACTCCTCCAGAAAAGACACAAACCAACCTCCTTAGTATTCAGCATTGTCTTTCTGGCTAAATTCAGTGGTTTTAATTTTTACTTGTTTGACTGGACTTAATAACGAAACAAGAACATTTTCCTTGTTCCTTCATGTTATTCAGACCTGTCGAGTCTCACATGCCAGGTGCTTAGCAAAGGTTTCAAAGGCAGTAGAGCTCATTTAGTGTATGAGCCCTGATGCGATAGGGCAACATTGCTCTCTACCCCCTTTAACCTCCCTCTGCTTTATGACAGCTGTACAGACATCCCCACACACCCTTTGCCAACTCCAGAGCTTCACCCTTCACCAAATTGTCTAAATTAAAGTAAAGTAAGAGGCCACTACCCTGGGTTTACTTTTCTGCAGAAAGTAACATAACAAAGACCAGAGCAGGTACAAGGCGGGCGTAAGAGCACACAACCAGAAGCCAAACTGCCCCTTCCTAGGGGTGTAGTATCATTGCACCTCCTCATGTCTTGAACCTGGATTCTCAGGCAGCTGGCCCTCACCCACCCAAGGCACAGTGTATTTCAAGTCAGCACTGAACTAACCTGAGATCCATTTTGCACCCATAAAACCCAAACAGTGCAAGGTAAGTTTTTCATCCTTCTCCACGTTCCAGAACATAAAACACTTCTCTGTATTTCACATCTTTACCTTCACATCCAAAGCAGCATCAGTTCACCCAGAGATTTCAAGTGCATTCAAAAGTAAGTGTTTTGATGAAAGGCCTATTTGACAGCTGGTGGATATTTCCCTCCCAATCACTCCCTTTTTCCAATCACAATTCAGCTGAGGCTGCGCTTGGTCTAAGCTGTTACTTATTGCTCAACAACAACTCACTTGACAACAGGTGAGTTACGTACTATTGACTGACACCAAATGCAGCCTCATCCTCTTCTGTTAGTTATGCAGCCTGCATTAAACCATTTCAAGAGTAACACGAAAAGGAGTGCAGAAAGGGTGCAATTGCATGTCAGAGCAACTTGACTCTCATTTGCTTCATGTTTGGAAATGAAACAATGATCAAGCCAAGCCTCAATGCACAGCTCCTTGTAAGAAACCAGTTCAGAGCTAGAATTGATCTTAGAGGATTGTTTTCAGGAGGCCTGAAAAGTCTGCTCAGTATTGAGAAATGTCTCAGAAAGAATTCCTGCTCTAAGCACACTAAGACTTAAAATCTGCTTTCAGGGGAAAAATATCACATGCAAAGTTTCATGAAGTCATCCATTCTTTTTCTGCTGTAGATGGATCAACTGTAACTGCAAGACAAGGTTCTTATAATGCAATAAGCAGTGGAGACATCAAAAAAGAGGTGTTGGCAGGGTTAAGATCAGTTAAAATTCTCTAAGTGGCTTTTATGAAGCATCAGCTTTCCTTACCTCTAAAATACTTTGAAATATTACACTTAAGAGTATTCACTGTTAGGAAGCTATGTTTCAAGTTTTTAGCTACCCTTTTTGTCACATAGGGCAGATGATAAGTATCAATGTTGACGAATTCAAGCAATACATTCTGCAAGAACTACCTGTACTTGCTGCACAACTCTAAATTCACGAAGCATCTTCCAGAGTAGCTCAATAAAAATCTCTGCTCCAGGCACAGCAATGGTCAAAAAATATAATCAAGCAATTGGACGCCTAGAAAACGCGATAGAAAATACTGAAATTACAGTAATGCCCTCAGTTCAATCTCTCTCAGAATATAAAGAAAGACTCTTTCAGACTATAAAGAAAGACTGAACAGCCTAGCTGCAAAGAAAGGTAGAGTTTTTAGCTTCATTTTTTACTCAGACTACAGAAAGGCACAAACCCTGCAGAAAAAAAAAGTGAAAATTGGTGGTGCCCTGATTTTAAAATCACTTGGTCTCCTCGTTAAAGCAATCAGTGTTAACGTATGTGAGGAACACAAACCTGAGGCTCTGTCAGCATCCGCAAGCTCTACTCACGCTCTCAATCTTACTGGCAGAGCACTTTATGGCTCAAGCTGTCTGAAATAGATACTGTGGACAGCAGCACAAACAGTGAGTTTGTCAAGAGAGCTGACACTGCGTTCAGCACATCTGTAATTGCAATCTGGCCCCTACCAGAAGTAATTCCAAGGAACCACTTAGGAACAATATTTTTCTCCCTCTCCCTTTCCATTTTTAAAGAAGCTCAGAGAAAGTCTCTTCAGATGACTCAGCGCTCCTCGCTGCTGCATCCAGCCAGACTGAGAAGCCAATCCACACGCACACCCACACACAACTGGAAAATAGAACAGCTGCTGCCTGTGTCCCCGCTGGATAAGTAGGGTCCTCTCGGTCTCTGCTGTGGCACTTGGCGAATAATTGCAGAAGGAACAGTGTTTCTCTGCAGCAACCTGGTTAACCCCTTTTCCCATTGCAATCCCATTAGTCTCCTGCCTCCCCAGGACTTCTGCACTGGCAGGGAAAAGCTGACTGCTTCACCAGCCACAAGGAGCTACAGAGCTTGTCAGAGAGCTAAGATACCTAAGCCATCACTTTCATTAGAAATGACAAAATAAAAGCATTTACAGCTACATTTATCAGCAATCTCTGAAAGCACAAAGAGGAAATGTCAGAAGCTTTTCTCTCCAGAACTGCTTTTGGATGAATAGACGATTTTCATTGAAGGAAGAAGAGTCTTACAGGAAAGGGTACTTTTGCTATCACACCTGGCTAGTATATAATACACATTTATCTGTTAAGATATGGTCAAGAGGGAATTTTGGTATGGTCAACTTAATCACCATGGTACTGATAGAATGATAGAAAGGCAATCCCAGGCTGTTAAGGCTTGGAGCAGGTGCCAGAGACCTGGTAACTATCAGTATGTGCTTAAATCCTGCAGTACTCAGTGGCAGGTAAGTGTTGGCTGAATTGAGGTCCTCGGTATAATAGCATTCAAATGGTAGCAGACCTTAAACACATCTATTCATTTTAGGATAACACATACAAAAAATTCTGATATCTTAAACATCAAATTTCTGCTTCCCTTCAGCCATTGAAAATGTAATTTATAGCCTGCATATTTAGATTCATGCATTCTGAAACTTGGTTTTATTATTATGCTTCTTCACACTGGCTTTTGTTAAAACTGCTTATTTACTGCCCCACTGCATAAGATCACAACTGAAGCTAAAGTAAATGCTTGATCAAAGCTGAAGTTATTTTGTAGACAATGACAAGAACATTGAGAGAATTAAAGCACCTAAGAAAGAATAAAGTTACCCAATTAAAGAAAAAAAAGTATAAGCTAGAAAGTTGTTACCAGATAGAGTATTTTCTATTTGAATAGCATCCTGTTTTTTTCAGCTTTATGAAATAGATTACTGCCTTGGCCTATGCAGAACTGGGGTCACACTGCAGACACTGAGACCCACAACTTCTTGTACCACAATTGCCACCCTATTACAGAAAAAAAAATTAACATTTTTCAGGTAAATTGTTTTGTCAATGTTTTTATTTTTTAAAAAAATACTACAAGTTTTTTAAAGACAGAAATCAATGACTATAATGAGTTTCAGTATAGTAGTTTCCAATGCCAAGAAGTAATTATGGTTTATTAGATTTGCTATTTTACTGGAAATGCCCACGCTGATGATAAATTGTTACACTATCCTGTCTGGATGCTAGACCACATCCAACATTAGAAGAAATGACGGGTTTAATTAAACTAGCTGTGACATCATGCCAGCTCCTTGCACTCAACAGTACCATCTTCCCCACAATAAAACAGGAAATACCTGAAAGCTTTGATTCCATAGAGCTAATGAAATAAACGAAGGTTCAAATTTTTCCACAGAGAATTTTTTAATACAAATTTAAAGTTTAAAAATCTTAATTGCTACTTTTCAGCCATATTTTCTCCACAGTCATTTTAAGTGTGTATCTTTTGTAATTATGGGCAAGCATATTTGATCCACAAAGATATTCTCTGACCATTTTTGTGGCCTTTCTTTGTTGGGAATATGGCACTAGCATCAGCGAGAAATGCTGCAGTGCACACAAGTTTGAAATAAGCTGAGCAACCTTGAAATAGTCGCCTCTTTAATGATTTGCAAGCTCTTTCCCTTTGCTATAGTACACTTGATATACTTGAAGGAAGGGGTAGAACTGACTGTTCACCATGCAGGTGGCTACAGAGACCTCTCTCTCTTCCAAAACCTTACTTATATCAGAAGCCCACTGACTACCATCAACAGAAAACTAGGGAGTGGCAGGGTTCAATGTTTATTCAGAGGCTTTGAGAGGGGAGAGAGGCACCCAAAGCACACACACCTACCTTCATCTCTCCATTTTGAGGTTGTGGTGCCATTCCAGGCTTGGCTCAGCCCCTGCTGCTGACCTCCCAAGGCCTGGCTGCACAAATCTGCCTGAAAGTGGCTCATAAACCTCCCCCCTCTGTCCCCACGGTCCCCTCACTGGTGCCACCCTGACATGCCCCGGTGCTGCTGGAGATGGGCAATGTCCCAGCTGGGGCCAGGCCTGAGGGGGCGGCCATCACCCCACCAGGGTGTTTGACGGGAGAAGCCCTTTGGGGGTAACCGGGGAAGAAGAGCCCCCAAGCTAGTCACAGCCGCAGGCATGTCTGTGAAAGAAGTGTTGCTTTCCTGAAGTTAGTTCCCAAATAAAGGAGATGTCTGACAATCATCAAAAAACTGAAAAGAAAAGGAAGGAAAAGTCAAAAAAAAAAAAAAAGTAAAAAACCAACTCACAGCAGAGAATGGGGTGATGGAGACCAGCTGGGGGCTGCTCCTGGCGACACCTGGGCTGCCAGCACTCGCATGCTTGCCTGTCACCCTCTCTTTTCACATTTGTGACTAAAAGTTGGGGTGTTTTTACCAAAGCGTTGCACCGGGTGCGTGTGTCCGGGCGCTGGCTGAGGGGGCTCCTCTGTGAGGAGAGGCCTACAGCCGCTTCCAGCCGGTTCCAGCCAGCTCTGCCATGGCCCCACCACAGGCACAGCCGGGCCTGTCAGCGACGCCGGCAGCCCTTAAGAAAGGGCAAGACGCCACAGAGGCGGTGAGGGGTGAGGAAAAAAGTGTGAGAAAACCGTCCTGTGAGTGCCTGGGTCTGAGAAGGAGGAGGAAGATGAGGAGGGGACGGGTATTTCCCTGCAGCCCATGAAGGGGCCACAGGGGAGCAGGCCCCCACATAGAGGACCCCACGCTGGAGCAGGGGAACATTCCCCGAAGGAGCTATAGCTGTGGAGAACCCATGCTGGAGCAGGGAAAACATGTCAGGAGGAAGGAAGGGCAGAGAAGAGCTGTCACGGACTGACTGCAACCCCCCAGGTGTGCAAAGCACATCTTCAACGTGCCAAAATGGTGGATATCTTACTTCCATTCATTGACTGAATTATTTACAGCATGATTTCTTTCGTACCCTTCCCCCCAACCCCACCCCGCGCTGCTGCTAGAGACACACTGTTTAGGATTATTGGCCTTTCTGTCTATACCATGGGCCTTTATTCACTGCACCGTAGGCCGCGGTTCCGGCAGGATTCACAATGGAGAGGAGCCAGCTCAGACCATGCCTGTACAACAAACCTCTGAGGAGCACACACGTTGTAGTGCTGCAGGGCGTAGGAGTCTTTCCTCGCATCAAAAACCCCAGCAGATTTCTGGGGAATTCAATGCTGTTAGAGAACACACTTCTGAGATCAGAGGTGAGAAACAGCTCATGCCATAAACTGGTGAAATCTAATCAGAAACATTTGTCAGAAGATAGCTACGGCCATGGAGGCTGGAATATTTCTCTCTAAACATCTTGAGCTCAGCGGACTTTTGCCGAATCTTCAGCCTGGCTCCCAGAGCCAGGCTGATATTCAAGCAGACCTTGCCAGAACTCTTAGATCTAAGGCAGATCTGCACAAGGCAGATTTTCTCTGGAAAAGGATATTATCTCCAAGTCCTGTCACTCTTTCCAAGACTTTTTCATTTCTGCCATACACTCAGGAAAATGGCCTTCCAGCTCTGCAAGTTAGAAACCCCCACAAGTGCTGAATGGAGTTGGGCTCCAACAGCTTCCAAATCCTTGCTGCAGAGGTGGGACTGAGACTGGAAAGGAGCCTCCTTTATTTGGGTGTTTGGGTTTTTTCCTAGAATTTCTGGTTTGTAAGAAATTTTGAAAGTTTGCAATTTTCCTTCACTTGGGATTTAAACTACATATCAAACTGCCAGCATGGGCAGGAAGAATCCTGGCAAATCTCTGCCTAATCTGTCCTTTAATCCTCAGCAGTAGAAACCCTACAGCCTTTTTCACTGTGGCTCAAATGAAAAAGAGACATGGAGGAAGAAGAACATCCTTGCCCGTGACCATTTCACCAAGGGAAAGTGACAGACTAGCCAACTGCCAGCCTGAGAAGTGTTGATTTGGGCTATATTTTAGCTCATCATGGTGTATTTTGAGCATCCTCATAGAATAGGAGTGCCCTCATGCTTTGCTAGCCCAGAAGTACATGTCTTACTAATGCCTACATCTCCCTTGCTGCAATTTAGGTCCAGTACTTCTTGCCTTACCTGTCATACCCCTGGAAAAGGTTTCTTTCTCTTTGCAACATTTTTCTCAGCTGTATTTCAGGGCTGAGATCTTCTATCAATCCTCTCTCCTCTGCAGGCTGCAGATGCAGCATCTCAGCCTTTGTTCATACATCTCACTTTTGGTCGCTCTGAACTTCCTTGGACAGGTCCACTTCTGATTACTAAGGGCAGCCCTAAGTACAGTGCTGTGAGTAAGTGAGACATTTCCAGAGCGCTGTGTATACACCAATTCAAACATTTTAAATGCCACACTCCTCCTTAAATATTGCATTTTTTGCTATTTTGGGGGGGAAGGAGAGGTGCAAGAGTATGATGTTTCTGATTTCCCTGACAGCAGAACAGCTGGAGGATAACTCAGTGTGGCCCAAAGAACCTTTTTATAAGCATTGTTTGTCAATTTGTTTCCCAGGAGGAAATCTTACCAATTATTGGAGGGAACCAAAGCGTGCTGTCGTGATTCCATCCGCTTTATTCTCTTCTCCCTCTTTTCCTTCCCAAGAATGCTATCACTATTATTTCATGATCAAGAAAGTGCCTTTCACTGTCATATTCTCAACGAGTCCCTTGTGCTGATCAGATCAAAGCTGGACAAGTCCTCTCTCTGTTTTCTCTTCTTCTCTGTCCAACATTGTCTCCAGCTTACTTCAGAAACTTTGGTCTATGGCCCTGAGCACTGTTCCCTACCATAAAGTGCCCCATCAGTCCCAGTCCTCCTTGCAGATGATGCTATTTGTTATTACATGAGAACCCGTCCACCTGATGTGCTTACCTTGGTCCCTACCACTGCTACACTTGTCTTTCATTCCTTTCACATTTAAGTAGGGAATTCAAAAGGCTTTATTGCCTACTACTTTCTCCACCTCAAAGTAATTGTAAAGCTCCTTTCTTGGTTCTTCTTCATTCCTCATCCCCCAGGGTAGCGTGCACATACCTGAGATGTTTGTAAAAATGAACTTCAGTTTTTCTTCTTGTCCTTCCCAAAGCTGTACCTTGACTATGCAAATTCACATCCACATCCCTCTTCCTCTCATGTGTCTGCCCAAGGATCAGCTTGTCAGTTCCAAATCTCATTTACTAGTTAGCAACTTTACAACTAAACCTACTCTTTCCAGCATTTAGATTTTAGACCATTTTTTTCCATAGGCTGGATCACTCTATTCTAGATATTTGATGTAAGAGGGACAGGTTCTCATAGAAGTGTTGTTTCGTAACAAGCAAATAATCACAGTGTTTTGGAACCAGAAGAACATACTTTATTAATTCCTGTGTTTTGAACATTGATGGAACAAAACCAGAAAACGTCTATATGTATACAGAGAGATTTCTGTGTATGTATAGATAGGGACAAAGAAAGAGTTACAAATTTATAAATAAAAAAATTTGTTCATCACCAGAAACTATTCCCTTTAGTGCATTTTCCTGTGGCTTCATTATAGATGGCCTTTCTTTAGATCAGAAACAAGCTTCCTGGAAGCACATTTTCATAATTTATTAGTTTTAGAAAACAAAATCTAAAAATACTGCAAAATTTTACATACATTTCACAGGACGCTTACTTTGAATACAAAAGACCAAATGCTGTTGATCTTGCGGCAGTAGAACGCCCACTCAATGAAATTACATTTTTGCTTAGGGAAGGATAGCAGGTTTCAGTCCAGGATTTTATTGGTTTTAATTTTTAGAGATTGTTTTCTGCCCAATTTTGCAGTGAAAATGATTTCCACAACGCAAAGCTAAGCAAGCCTGTTGAATCAACTTACAAGTGGACACATCTCTATCGCAGAAAATCTGTTATCCCTTGAAGGGGAATAAGAAAAAAATGGTTGAACTAATGCTAAGAAAGAATCTGATTCTGTAGTGGGAGGTGTCATGATTCTATAGTGGGAATGTGTCCTTGCCCACGGCAGGCGGGTTGGAACTAAATGATCTTTAAGGTCCCTTCCAACCCCAACCATTCTGTGATTCTATGATTCTATAACCAATGCAGCCCCAAGAACACTGTTTTTTTAAGAGAAATGGGACAGAAAAGAGAGAGGAAGGTGATGATCAGAAGTTTGCTTTTAAGCCTCTGTAATACCTTCTTCTTCCCCAGATTTTTTATTCATCATTTCAACTGTCTAGAAAACAGCTTCACAAAACATTTTTTGTAATTGAAATATTTATGCTCGTCCTATGGCCCACCCCGATGCTGTTGAGAGAAAAACTCTCCAAATCTCATGCTGCTGCTGAAACCTTACACACACTGAAGGCTACTTACATCAAATAACCCAAAAGCCAATGCTCAGTGTTGCTAAAGGGCAACTACATGCTAAAGGTGCTCTACATGACTGAGACTCTCCAGAAGCCCCATGGATCTGCTCCCCAGATCTGCAGAGTATTTCACACAGGCTTCCCCAGCTGCTCGGCTGAGACCGCTGCCACATCTTGCATGGGTCATGGCAAATGAGCTTGCAAAACTTTCCTTGAATGTTTCACAAATTACCAAGGTCTGGACGGTTTGCAGGACCAGGATGAGCGCTGTCGTTGCTGCAGAAGTCAGCCAGATCGAACTGTTGGGATTGAGAGCAGCAGAGAATATCAGAAGATTTCTCTCCCATCGTTCAATAGGAAATATCTCTGCGTATCTGCTCGGTAACAGCAGGCATTCTGCCGGAGCGGAGCTTGGCAAACTCTCCTCGTCTTGGCCCAGACCAGAGAACAGAAAGCAAATCCTGGCAAGAACTGCAGGGCAGCACCCGCGCAAACCACAGCGACAGAGTTAATGAGCTCAAGGAGTGAAGCTCTTAAAGGAATGAATATCCCAAAATTAATGAAATTTTTCATTTCATTAGGAAGTGAATGCTCTTTCTTTTCACTCTACATCATTGAGACTATAAAGACGGCCCCTATGGAAAGGAAAGACCCATCTGAAAAACTGATTTCATCTTTATCCATTATCTTTCCAAAAGCAGCATCTTAGCGCCTGAGCTTTGAGTGTTCTCCAGAGAGCCAACAGGATTTCTTAATGGACTCTGTGCCGGACGGTGGGAGGATGGCTCTGGCATTTATTTCCTCGCATAGCTTCACCTAATGTTATAAATGTAGCACTGCAGCTGAGGAAAGGTGGAAGTTGTCAGTTATTGCCTTCCATGTGGGAATCTCTCTTTTTCAGTGCATTTGGGTGGGTTTCCTGCCAGAGATAGCTCCCGTCCAAATTTCTGTGTAATGTTTAAAACATAATTGTGTTTAACAAACCCAGCAAAACATGGCAAGAAATGGAACAGTGAGGTAAAACCCAGACTTGTTTCCAAACAAGCCCTGGGCTAATTGAGCCAGGCGGCTCTCAAGAGCTGTGGTCGAGGACACCTCTGGCAGGATGGGGTGTCACGGGGAGCTGTGGGGTGGCTGTACGAGGTCCGTGGGGCCCTGGCAAGGCCAGGAACTACAGGAGGTAAGCTTTAAGGGGAGATTTGGCAGCCTCTTCTCCTGCTTCCAGCACTATTGGTCTCAGTGCCAGCCCCCATCCCTGTACCCCTCACAGGAACAGGGAGGGCAGCCCGGTCCCACCATCCCCGGTCAGTGGTGGCTTGGGTGCATGGAGATTTCAGTGCCGGGAGGAAGGAGGGAGGCAAGAGTGGCTTCTCATCTTGTCTGTAAGTTCAGCCTGGCCACTCATGCTGTAATTAAATACCAGTCTGTCACCTCTCTATTAAGCCCAATATTTTTTGTTTAACCAAAGATGTCCACTCTGAGCTTAAGACAACTGGTTGTGATTTGAAAGCATTTGAGAGACTGTGAATCAGCTGCTTCACTTGGTAATTTGTTCCAGTGATTAATCATCCTCACTGCTAAAAACTGTGCTGGATTTCTCATTTGAATTTATTTGGCTTCAGCTTTCAGCTCTTCATTCTTTTTATACCTTTTTTTTTCTCTGAACCACTTAACTCTATAGTAACTATTACTTTTTCCCTGTGGATTTTCACCGTAATCAAGTTACCTCTCCAACTAGTTTTTGATAATCTAAACAATTTAAACTCTTTAAGGCTGCCACTTTCAGATGGAGCCTAAACAATTCTGCAGCCTGAAATTCTGTGTACAGCTGGTTTTTTTCTATATCCCCAATAGCGTTCTTCAACACCCTTTTTAAAATATCAGCCTCATTAAAATCAGATTAAAATGCATTCCGCCCAAATAAGCCCGGCCTCCCAAGTGATCTGCACGACTTTAATAGATTTCCCCTTCCTCATGTTAGTTCTCGCCGTGCGCCAGCCACAGGTTTGTAACCCGTGTTGTTATATTTTGATGGAGTGCAGTGGTGCCAGGGGGGGTTGCTCCTCTCCACCGACCCCAGAGCCCCCCGGGGCAGGCGGCATCTCTGCGCGCAGCGCTGTGGCCTTACACACCTAATAGAATCCCACGTGACATCTGCCTTTTTCCCAGCCTCGTGCTGCGAAGCTGTGACCTGTCCCCCCTGTGACAGCGAGCTGAGGGACCCCCCGGGGTTGTTCCTGACCCTGTAGGGTACAGCCACCTGGGCTGGGCGAGCTGCAGACCCTGCACCCCTCTGGGTCAGCTCCAACCACCCCTCCTGCCTCACAAGAGCCCTTAGGTGTATGTAATTCAGTGGTATTTACACTCCTCTACATTTGTTGAGGTATTTCCTATGCAGGCAGCATAACAAATAAAACAAGCAAAGCACGCAACACAGGGGTTTCACCGTCGTGTCTGGTGCAGTCGGGGCTCCCGTTGCTGTGCACCAACCCCGCTTCACCCACCAGGAGATGTGAAAGGAGCAATTGTAAAGCTGAGAGCACCTTCAGCTGTTCAACGTTTTGCAGATATCCTATTTGAAATGCCACAGGTGTCGTATTGTTTCATCACAGCATTTCTACAGGTGCCTTCTCTTTTTTCCAGTAGCGTTGGTGTGTACAGCTCATTCAAGATAAAAAGCTCAGAAATACCTCCTTGATTCATTTTAATAGCTTAGCTAAAATTGCCATTTGCAACACAAGACTGATACCAAGGAAGTGAAGGCTGGGGGATGGCAGAGGGGTGGCAGCGAAAGTGCTGCTCTCTGCTGCTGTCATCTCTCCTTCAGCCCCACCACCTCCTGCAATTCCACTTTCTGCACCTGGGGCCACGGTTTTTGCAAGATCCAGTGATGGCCGTGGCTACAAGCCTGACCTTCTGGACTTCAACTCCGTAAAAGAGGAAGTACAGATCCCACACCTTGATGTCTCCAGGGCTGCAGACACAATCCTGCTGTGCTTTGTATTTATAACTCAATGGAGTTTTGGTTGTCTCCGGGGGAACCTGAAGAAAAGGGGGTTACAATGAAAGATCTGTTTGTATTTTCTGTGGGCCTTGAGAAATGCGTCCCCAGGATTCACCTTTCTGCATTCCTCGAGTCAGGAGTCAGGAACGTGTTTTAGCTTCTACATTTTATGGGATCTGCAGCTGCAGAATTAGAAACCAGAGCAAAAATAAATAATGAAAATAAAACAAGTGCCAGAAAGACACTATTGCCATTCTGAGCAGAAGGCAGCTCCTGTAAATGGGAGTGCCAAGCAGAGCCTGCTGGGCATCCGCGGGGAAATAACAGGACAGCATCTTTCCATCACTGAAATCGTCTGGGAAACAGCTCTCTTCAGCCCCTTGTTTCTTGTGTTGTCTTAAGTTAGGGCAGACGTTACTCAGGGACCTGCCATAGCTTATAATTTGGCAAATAAAGGATCGTGTGTGCATGGAGCCGAGTGGCTGGCAGAGAAGCAGATAACAGCAAGTGTGAAAATGGGCAGTGGTGGCCGGTTTCTGGCCATCCACACCCTCCTTTGTGGTGCACAAGGGTCAACACTAAGCAAAGCCCAAGTTAATGTTTAGGTTTTTATAACTAAAGATTATAGAAGAGCCACACCTCACCTTCCAGGAGGGAGCGAGTTACTATTTTAAGGGTTGCTTGGTTTTTTTTGAGGCAAACAATATCAGAGAAACCATCAGCAAACGCCAAGTTTTCTTCATTGCCTCGTCGCTGGCTGGGTGATGTCTGTGCGGCCCAGAGCAGCGGGTGCAGGGTCCATCGCTCCCACCGTGCGGGCAAAGCACTGATACAGCACCGGAGGATGCAATACAGCCAACTCAGTCCTCAGCGCGGCAAGCGATTTTAAAGCAGATGGTCTGAAGTACCCTTCAGTATTAACACATTTTAACTCTCTTTCTTTCCTTCCCTCCCCCTCCAACCACACGTCTGTAATAATTTTACTGTTTTATTTGCTAATGGAGTCAGAGCAACCGAGAGCAGCAACTTTAATGCTCGATGAAACGCACCTCCCCTGGAGCACGGAGTGCGTGAAACAGCACGGAGGAGCGCTGAAAGTCAGCTCGGGCTTTCTGTAAGGTACCTGGTCTGGTATTTACTGGCCAAACTTGACATCCTCGCCTAGAAACGTGTGGGCTGACAGATAATATATTTTCCTTTTCCCTATCACTTTGCACTAAAAGCCTGGACAGTTTTAGTCTTTCAAATACCAATGAAACATTTTTTTTTCATGGTTTGGAAACTTCTTTCTGGTTTTATTCTCTTTCCCGGACAAGGACTCTTCTGTCTGGTATTTACTGGAATTGATTTTTAATTCAAATTACTCCACCACTAGGTCATCTTGTCAGGTTGAGAGGTGCAGCCATTACATTTCTGCCCTCTAAGTTTGGAACATATTTTTCATTTTGCAGCTATAGAAATTCGCTCTCTTTGCTCCCAGAAGAACAGCGGTTACAAGAAATGCACATCTTGAGCAGAAGGAAAACAAAAAGTGGCATTAAGCGAAGCCCTGGCAGAAAGCCTGGGGAGTGCACTGGTGCCCCACTGCTGTGTTTTGGGGAGGCTCATTTGTTTGTAGCTTATTGAGCCAAAACTTAGGGAGCTCCCTGGGATGGGAGAAAATGGCTGTAGTGAGGGGGAAACAGGTCTGCAAAGGTGCGGCCACATTGCAGAGATGTGCTGTGATTTCCCTCCGGATGGAATGATCAGATCAATACTTTGATGTGTTTGGGCATGTAGTTCTACTTTGTTTTCATGTTTGGTTTGTTTGTTTTTTTTTTAATCCAGTCCAGTTCATATTTTCCATAAAAATCTGATTTCCATTTGGGATGGAAATTTCCATTTTCCACCAGTTCTGCTGAACTGATGAACAAGGAGTTTTTCCCTTTTTTTTTTTTCCTTTTTTTTCAGTGTGGCCAGAGCTCTGCCTCTCCAAATGCTGCTTGCTTTCGGCTGCCTAGCTCCCGCTTATTCTTCTGCCTCTGTGCATGCTGCTCACCTTTCACATTTTGGAAATTGCTTTAGGTGCTAATAAATCCACTTGTGGCTCCGTACTTAGGATTTTAAAAGTTACTAGAAAATTCAAAGTAACATATGACAGATCTGAGCCTTTGCTGCTGATTCGCATAATTGTTTTTAGAGGGCTTGTTTTCTCATTTTCTTCTTTTATTAACAGATGTTCACTTCCATTTTAAACGGCCTCAAAATGCTAATTGCTTAAAATACCAAGTCTAACCATTCTTTATCCTCTCTATGCTTTTCTGCTGATTCTTTAAGCAAAATCACCAACCAGTACACAGCACATTTAGTTCACTCTGTAGACCTCAGTTATAGATTAGTAGATTTATTCCTTTCACACAGCATGCTGAGATTTAGAGAAATAGAAGTAAGCACAAAACATTGGACTTTAAATTGAGATTCAGACACAAAAACAAGTTACCCTGGCTTGGAAAGTTTACAAGAAGCAGCTGGGCTGCAGGAACTGTCTATGTCGCTGCTTTTAGCATGAGTCAAACAGGAAGATATTGATTTGGTTTTTTCTTCAAGAGGGAAGGATGAGCAAAGTCCAACTATCTGGGATTTCTAGCGTGCTCAGACCATATGCAGAAACCATAAGTACAGCTCAGCTTTGGCATGGCAGCTTCTTCATTTATGGTTCCATTTTGCTGTCCTTGAGCTCCACATTGTCCTTGACTCAAATGGAACATTTTGGATGGGCTATAGGGCATGTTGCCTTAATTATCTTTTATCATTAAATACAGGTTTGTGCTTGAGCTTCATGTAAGGTTTCTAGGCAGGTGAGCGCTTCCAAGCTGAAACCAAATGAGGGGCTGTGAATGATCACCCGGAGGGTCCCCGCTCCAAGATGTGCCTCCAACTACAAGCCCCAGAGCCCCAGGCCACTCAGCCTAACTTAGAGCCATGGGCAGGCATCTACACTTGAAAAGGGTAAATATCTTTCCCTCCTCCCCTCAGTTACACTTCCCAGACCCATTCTCAAGGGCCAGAGCACAGCAAGGAGAGGCCCCAGGGTAGCAGATGCACAGGCATCAGCTTCTTCCCACTTAAAGGTTTTTCTCTAAGTGCTCAGAAATCGCATGAAGAAGTGGTTTTGGCCGTTGAAAACTGCTGAGAGCAGTAAGCAGAGAGCAGCAATGATGCTTTTCCCCCGTGTTTTCCCCCCCCCGCTGCCTTCCCTGCTCTTCGGACACATCTGTCACACAGTGTTGGAAAATGAGGGGGGTTTCCTCACCGCCACGGGCGTGTTTGCAAGGTTCAAATAACAATTTTGAAAAACTTGCATGGAAAGCAGTAGAGAAATTCAACATCCTGTCAGTGCTGGGGCACAGGCTGACTGAGGAGATGATGCACAACCCTGCGGCTGCCTCAGGGAAGGGTTTCTTGTGCCCTTGTTCCCATCTCTATCCATGTTGCAGCTCCAGAGAAGAGCCCTGGGAAAAACATTACTTGGTCCTTTAATAATGTACAGCTTACAGCAGGCAAGAGAGCAACCTTGTGTGACGTTTCCATTTCAAACAGTGCTTCTCCTCTTTTTTGTCCCTGGAGGTGAGGGGCAGAGGCAGGTTTAACACTTCCCTGGCTGATAGCAGGACGGTTTGGCAAGGAAGAGGAGGCTGACCACAAAGGCTCAACACCCAGGGCTGGGGACAGCCGGAGCAACGTCAGACAGGGAGCATCCAGGGGAGGTGGTGCAGAGAGGCTTGAACCTGCTTTCTTCAGTTCTGCCAGGAATTCACTGTTCTCATTTCTCTGTGAACAAGTTTGGCATATGATGCCCTGGTGTCTTCTCATCTTAGGAGGCTGCCCCATGCAGCCGTGGTATCAAGGGCTCCTTTCAGCTGCCTGAAGAGTTAGTGCCACCTGAGGGCTGATTTGAGGGCACCTGAGACATCCTCAAGGTGGATGTGGCACAGGACCCAGGGATACCCCACCATCTGAAGGCCTAGCAGTGTCCCCCATGGGCATCTCAAATGGAATAAGATACCCATGTTGAAACAGTTGACCTGAGTGGCCACTTTGCAGACATGTTTGCCCCACTGGACCGTCACATGGGAGCGCAGTTCCCAAAGTACATTTTGTACTTTAATTGATTCAAGATCAAGGCCAGGCTGGATGGGGCTTTGAGTGACCTGCTCTAGTGGGAGGTGTCCCTGCCCATGGCAGGAGGGTTGGAACTCAATGACCTTTAAGGTCCCTTCCAACTCTAACCATTCTATGATTCTATGAAGAGTCACCTTGGGATACAAATCACAGGTCCAAGTGATGACTTTGCCTGTCACTATTCCCAGGCAGGACCTTTCAGCCACACCAATTAAGGCCCAGTCTGGCTACTGCCTGGAAGTCATTTCTTTTAGGATTTCAGCGATGGACCTGGTTGCCAAGTGACATTTATGAGCACTTTTTTCTCTAAGCTGAGGCATTCTCTGATGATCCAAGCCACCCTGTGAAGGCAGGAACAGTAATCCATTCAAAGACACAACTCTGCTTTTCTCTGAAATGTTGTTGGCAGTTTGTTCATTTCTAAAGAAAAGCAGCAAGAACTGCAATGTGATACATATTTTATTGCTATTAATTTTTGGACATTTTATTTATATAGGTCCCTGAACATATTCTGTCTCTTGAAGTTTTTTATTAGCTGGAATAATTTTCACTACTTAAGGAAATCTGCATGTTGAGTTGTGGGGTTTTTCCTAGTTATTTAAACTCCAAATTAATTTCACTGTTAACTTGCTTGATACCCACTTGCTTAGCATGGAGAAATGGCATAGATGCAGCAGCTCTGCTGCTGTAAAATGCAGGCAGATTCTTTGTAACATGGATCAACTCACTGCTTCTGTAAAGGTGAGGAGATATCTGTAAGAGGATACGTCTGAGGGAGTAAAAGCCAAAGCTTTAACCAGCTGTCTCTAATCACCAGCACTGCACTTGGTCAGTGTAGCGCTAGGAAAGAGGCAGATAATAAAGAAAAGGAGACTTAACTGAGACACGTGTTCCCAGTTTGAGGCCTTCCTTGAGCAAAGATTTCTCTTCACGCATTGCTTTCCAGCTCGCCCTTTCAGATAAGTGGGAAAGGCCAATGAAACTTCTTAGAGGAAAACCTGGAGGAAGGATAGGAATTACTAAAAATGCCACACTCTGCCTATTGCTAGTACCTGCCCCTGAGTCAGCCCGTGGCACGAGCAGTGGTATCAAATGCTACAGTCACCTCTTGGGATTTTCTGGCTGTTATTTCATCTGTCTGTAGAGAGGGGAGTTCAGGAACAACTTTTCCAGATTCTGGAGGTATGAAGTGTGAGTCTGTTTCAGTTGGGAGAGGGCAGAATAATACACCGCTTACCATATAATTCTACATAATATAATTTTTCTATCTCCTTCTGTCAACTATAGCATCTCTCTTCATTATCACGGCAACCCAATAAATCCCTGCTTTAAACCTTCCCCCGTCGTTCTTCTCTGTCACGTACTACATCAGCCTACATGTTACTGTATCTCTAAGTTTGCTACGCAGGACTTCATCATACCTTACATGGTCCTACATATCTCTTCTTATACTAGGCTGTCATTTTACTTCACATCATTTATTTTATATTTCCAGGCAGTTGCAATTTTTATTAGTCCCGTTGTTTTACATTATTCTCCTGACTTGACTATATGATCATCCTACTCACTACATTTCACCTTCTGCTTTCCCCAGTTCTTATATTTTTCAACATTTTAATATATTTTGTCAGCATGATTTTGGTGTCAATTCACCAAATAAGTCTTGCTGCCACCACCTGCTATTAACATGGGTTAGGTGAGTACATACCTTTGAGATCCTGAGCCCTAATTTCTGCCGGTTTTAAGGGGAAACAAGCAGCCCAAGGCTGACCTGCCAGTTTGAGAGTCCTGATGTCTTCAAAGGCTGCTGGTACTGGACTGGGCAGTAGATATCTGTAGTATCTTGAATAAGGAAAAGAATGAAAAGAGCAAACATATCCTGTTTATTACAGCAGTAGTGATATCACAGTCGGTCCAGATTTATAACTGGAATCTGTGAATGCCCCAGGGCTCAGCATGCAATCCCAAAGTATTTGCATGTACTCAGCATTCTATAAATAAAAAATGGTAGTGTCAGAGAAGTGTTTTAAAACACTCTGTTATTAAGCAGTTACGGGCAGATCTTGTACTTTTCAGTCATTAGTCTTCTAGAAGCTCTCCCTGAATGTTTTGACAAGCTGTAGATGTTCTAGCTTTGGTGCCAGACTGAAAACCAAAGCAAAAGAAGAAAAAAAAAAGAAGGGGGAAAAAGTTATCTTTAAATCTGTGTGTCTTAAGATAAAATCCTGCCTGCAGAGAGACCCCGCTTGGCAGAAGGAGTGATGGCTAAGCCCCATTTCCTTCTGCGAACAGCCACTTCACTGACAACCACCTTAGACATGCAGCCCTACTCACCAAGAGACACTGATGGTCCATGAAATTTGAGCCTGTATCAATGATACATTTAATTTCCCATCCTTCACTCCAGTTCCAGATAGACATAATTCATAAAGGACAGGTTTTGCAGTTAGCAAGCAGAAACAAAGCCTGAGTTAACACCAAAAAGAAGTCAATTTTTTACCCATCCACTATTTTCTGCAGAGATTCAGGACCTGAGAGGTGATTAAAACAACACAGGATTATTACTCAGACAGAAAGCATGAAGATATTAATTCCCTCCAAGGTATAAAACATGCAGAGCAAAGAGTGAGACCTCCAAAGTCTCTGAGCAGACCTCTTTCACACCTCTGTCTCATTTTCAAGCTGTCTGCACCGTCCCCATCCCAGGTAGCTCTTGCCTTTGGCCAGGAGACACAGGACCATCATTCCTGCACATGTCTGCATCCCCAAAAGCCCTCATGAGTGGGCTGACAACCAGCTCTCCCTCCCTCTTCCCCAGCACCAGAAAGGTTGAGGCTTAACATCCCCTTTCATGGGGGCTGCGAGCCCAGAGCATAAAATCAAGTGGCCCAGAGGGAGATGGTAGGTCCCTGCATCCCAGCTCATGTCCTCCCCATGGTTACCTGTCCCCTGAACTTGCCCATCCCCAGGACTTGACTTCTACTTTGCTGTCTCTTTTTCTGCTGGTTTCTCCCTTACCAGGATCTTCTGGCTTCATTTCTGGGCATCACACAGATCAACTAGATAAGCCAGAGATGCATGATTTATCTAACTACTACAGTCAGCTCCCTTACTTTTTATCCTCTAGAACATAACTTCTATTTTTTTCTATTCAGCAGAAGGCAGAGCATTGCCGTGCAATGACCTCTTAGAGCTGAGTAAATTTATAGCTCCTGCACCCCTGCAAAGGCAAAAGTTACACTTTAATCTGCTTTCCTAAATCAGGACTCTTCCCCCTCCATTATGTTAGCACTTACCCACTGTCAGGGCCACACTGCGCAGTGTGAAAGAAAGAAAAGCAATTCCACAGTCCCAGGAAATAAAATAATATGTGCTGTAAAGTACCTCGGTCATTAGGTAATTAATCTGAGTTATTTTTGTGTTTGGGCTGGAATGGAAGGATGAGTCCTATCTCAGTAAGAGCTGAATGTTTGTATATGCCAGATGTGTTGCCCATGGACATGGCACCATTAAAGGTCACATTTAGCACCTACACAGGCAACAACAAACACAAGCCTGTGTCTCTCACCTCCCAACTGGCTCTGCTGGGCTTCGTGTCTCAGCTCAGATCTTGCTCTTTACCTTGAAGCCCAATCCCGCAAAGTTGAGGTGCCAAGAGGGAGATGAGAGAGTGGAAGGAAACTTGTCCCTAACCTTTGCTGCCATGTCCATCTCAGAAGGTTTCCATGGTTCAACTCTTTGCATGGTCTCTCCCTCTTCCCTTCTTCAGGGATGGGACTGCAGCCACCAGCTCTGTCTGGCCAGGTGGGCGGATGGGGCTCACAGCCCCAAGGAAAAGCAGCTGAGTCTGAGAACCAGGAGTTAGGCAGGTCCACCATGAAAACACCTTAGCACCTTTTTGCAAGCACACCTGGGACCAAGTAAACATGACATGTGAGCCAAATCCCCCTAAATTTGAGCTTCCCCTGGGCTTCCCAGAGCAGATGGCCACCAGAGAGGAAAGGCCACAGGGGTGGAGATCTCTGACTCCCCATTTGAGAGAAAAGCAAGGATTGCTCTTCATTCAAGAAATTTCAGGAGCTGGTTTCCAAGACAGCCCAAAAGCAGTTACACGGAGTGCAGGATGAGCGATGCTGCAGCAAGGGGCAGGGGGAGGGGAGAAGTTTGCAAACTGCCTTTGTGTTTCATACCCGTCTTTCACATTTGTTTTTCTCATGTGTCAGTAAAGGGTCCTACCACATGTGAAATTACCTGCACCCTGACAATCATTTTCCTGATTTACTGTTGGGTCATCCCAGAAAAAGCATCATCGCAGATAAAGCTGCAAGTTTTAAAACCACTGGCTTTGGGATTATTACTCTGTTTCCTCTGTGAGAGATGAGCTGCACTCCCAACTCTGTGTTCTTTATTTGCAGGTGATTTTTACTTAACTGCACTATTGATCCCAAGATGGATAGGAAGCCTGGCAGCCTAAGCCCTGTCCCTGAAGGTGTGAAAGCTTCATTAGATTTATGAAATTCTCCAGGACACACTGAAGCTCTGCAGTCCATCTACCAAAAAGGCTTTACGGTTTACTCATGCTCCCATAATTTGTATTCCATGTTGAACTATTATTTTGTTATTATCATTATTGTTGTTGTTGTTTAGACTCAAGCTTTCTCCTCTGGCTCAACTGTGTGTGAAATGCACTCAATTAATAGATGCAAAGAGCAGTCCACCCCCCATGAGCCTCAGATATCCCATCTCTTAACCTCATTCTAATGCTATAATCTCCCTTTCACTCCTCTCTCTCTGGCAGGACAGATTTGACGTTTTCCTCTGAGGGAATTAATGAGGCTTCAGGAGCTCCCATTATTTTCACCTGGGCTAAATGAAAGCATCTTTAGAAATGGTAAGAGAAAAACAAGAAGCAATGACCCAGAGGTTAAAGATGCAAATACAAACTGGTGTTCCCTCCTGGCAGCAATGCTCAGAGGGAGCATCATCCGGTGGTGGGCATGAGGTCACGAGGCAGCGTGCAGCACACCGGGTTTTGTGAAGCGATGCTGTGTACGTGGTGCAGGGCAGCAGGGCTTTAGACCTCAGTTTAAAAAAAGGAAAAGGACTGGCAGGATGAACTACAGCGATATGCTGCCTCCTCTCCCTGGCTCCAGAAAGAGAGACTTGCTGTTCTCATCACACCTCCAGCATCTGATGAGTTCCCACAGTGGGCAAGACACCCCGGTGTTGTTTCCTTGCCTCTTACTTAATGGAATATCACTGGCTAAAGCATTAGCTGGGCACCAGAGGGGCTGCTTAGAACCAGCACTATTTAATACATTCCCTCACCAGGTAGCTAGGGGAATTAGTGGCAGATTCATGACATTTGTAGAAGAGACTAATTCAGAGGCTGAGAAGTCCAGAGAGGATAATGAAGTTAGACAGATATCAGCTAAATGAGAGAGAAAAAAGGCCACCTTGTATATAGAGGAAATATAATCCAAAATGTGACATTTTTATTCGGAAAGAAAGTGAAGGTTGGAAAGCAACAACACAGAAGTAGTCCAAGAACAAGAATGGACAATAAATAAAGTAACCGTAAGCAGAAAGTGGTAGATGTCACCAAAATGTGGCCATGCCTCGGGGCGGTTACCTGGAATAGCCACAGGCTCTGCTGCCCTGCTGGGAATACAGGCAGGCAGCACCAATGCTGGATGGATGCGTTGGCAGGATCAGGGAGGAAGATGGCAAGGACTATTGAGGAGCAGCAAGAACAGCCTTGGAGGGGCTACACAGGAGACATGACAGCTACACGCTTGAAGATTTTGCAAGATGGGAGTATCCAAAGAAATGCCAGCAGGTTTCAACATCACTGCATGTGGAGGGAATGTAAAATAGTTGGCTAGAAGACCACAGAAATCTCCCTGACAGCTCCCAGGAGGTGGGATGGGAGCATCATGCACCCATTTTGGACCAGCGTGAGCCATCTCCCCACGGGTCCTAACACACGGGCACGGCCACAGCCTTCTCGGGGCTGCTGCAGAGATAACCTCCCACCCCACCAAGGCAACGTTGCTCTGGTAGTTTCCCACTGAAAATGTTCTTGTTTGCCCTTTTTCTCAGTTTTGGTGAAGTTTCAGCACCAAAAATCCTTAAAGAAATGAAGTCTTTTTAGGCAATTTCTAGTTTATGTCCACAGCAAGAAAACATGCTTTTCCTCACAAGAAACAGTGGTTGTCTTCGCTGTTAAATGCAATGACAGTAGCAGTAGTAATGAAAATGGAGCTTTGAAAGATCTTTTACAGCTCTTTGATTTTCCTCATTTCTGCCTTAGAGCATCGAAGTTTTTGCTCATTTGTCTTTTCAAGGCAGCATTTTTCAGGCCTATTTCTGGTATATTTTCAAGGAGACGTTTCACAAGCAACATCCCCAGGTCATGGGCAGTACGCTTTTTGCACAAACATAGTTTTGGCTGTACTTGGTGGTACCCTGGAGCAGCCTGAGGTCACAGGGATCACAGCCCGGTCAGACGGTCGGATGCGAGATGTGGGATTCATGTGTGCCACCGTCATCCCTCAGAAGCCAAGGTTCCCTCACAAACCAAGCCCCTCGTCCTGTCTTACAGTCACTTTGCAGGTGCAGTGGTAAGGTGGGTTCTTTAGGATCAGATGGTTTTGTCCCATTTCTCTCCCTTGGCTGCAAAGGGAGTTGGCACAGGGCACCCTGATGTCCCAGCCCCACTGCAGAAGGTGACACTGGAGCAGAAAAATCCCCCCCTTTGCATTCTCCTACTACATGGGTCAATTCCTCCCAACGTGACTTTGTTTAACCACCAGTAAATAGCAGCAACACACCAACCTCGAGTGGGGACAATTCTTCAGGTGGAGAGTTCCTTGAGCTCCTCAGATACAAGGCACTACCAGACGTGCAAAGTGTTACTGTAATTAAAACCCCTCTGCTGAAAAACAACTGCAATAGGCAGTCCGGTGCTAATTGACTGCTTCCACATGCAGACCTCCACGTATAATTCTGGCTGACCTTTAGAGAGCCTTTCTGCTGTGCCGTTAATTTTCACTGGTCCCTTAGGTGGGCGCTTAAAAGAGTCTTCACTCACTTTGCACGCTGCAGTTCCAGGATTATGCCATTCCCAGGCACCGCAGCCAAAGACCCATGCAGGCTTACTTTCTTCAGTGGCTATTTTTATACATCCTTTTAATCAAATATTTGGCTGCTGCGATCATCTTGATTAATGAATGTGAGCAGGACCCCTCCTTGTTCAATGACTGGGTCCTTCTTTTCATTTCACACTCACATCACACAATTCCCCCTTTAATATAGGGACAGATGTACACAGCATTTTGTCAGAATCTAATTTATTATTTCTGAGAACTGCTAGAATTTATTTCTTCCTCTTGAACTAGAATCTGAAAGAGTGAATTATTTTCCTATAAGGTAGGCTACCTAAATGATTAAGCCTGTGACCATGTTGTTTATTTAAATATATTATTTTTAAAAGCTATTGAAAAAGGCCCACGTCTCTCCAAGACCATTTTTCAAGATCCTGCTTTATTTAAAAGCATAGCCCTTATAAAAACACTAACCATATTTCAGAGCTGTCCAAGAGTTATTTGGGCGGATTTAACAACGTCCGTGCATTACAGCTAATCAACGTGAATGGCGCGGTGACAAAGAGAGGCCAGGCAGGTTAAGGTCCTGCTTTGGAAAATCACATCGCAAGCAGCAGCCGCTGCCCCAGAAGAGCTCACAGTAATTACAGCCCCTCAAGAGGCGCAATGGGACGCAATCTAGTGCAGTTTGTGAAGTTCAAAGTACACCTGTGGTGCATCACAATTCTACAAACAACTACGGCAAGATTTGTATAGCTTTCCTTTGGGGACTAGTGAAAATTACACACATAGGGACTAGAAATCTATTAAGTTATTCAGCAGGTAATAATTCCTGCCAGATTAGGCAGTTACGTTCGTTGCTTATTAGCAGTATTAGATACCCGCAGACAGAAGGCGTCCGACATCGTTCTGTGGCACGGCATTATCCTCTGATTTGTTTCAGGCCACTTGTATTTGTCACCTCCTCCACACACTCCCCTCAGGAAGCCACCACCTGAAATAGGTTACCTGTGGCCTTCGGCTCCGTAAATTGATCTTTGTGAATTACAGCAGTCCAAGGTGGGGGCTGAATTACACCCAGCTGTCTCCAGGGTTGTTTTAAGAGAAGATTGTATTTTAAACTCAGGTGGGCCAAGAAAGGGACGAGGAAGTTTTGCCGTTGAAGCACATTGTATCCTGAAGGTGTTGTGGTCTTCCCTGAAATAGTGTTGCCTGATGACTGCCTATGGCCCAAGCAGTATTAGCGTCTGTGTCCAACGTAAGACTTAACAGATAAAATAGTCTGTGCTCCTGCAAGGTAAGAGTAAATTTGCATTTTTCGTTAGGGTTGGACTCGGTCACAGCACGTGGTTTCTGAGAGCCATTACCTGGAGAAAGTATTTCAATAGCCCTGTTGTCCAGTGGGATTTTCAGCTGGGATAGGAAGCAGGGAGCAGGCGTGAAGGGGAACACTGCATACAGCCAGGGGACCTGGATGGTGACCAGGGCCTGGACCTCACCACGGATGCCACAGAGCCCTCCAGCCCCCACCACTCTCTCCAGTTTCTCAGCCTGGTGCTATTTCCACAGCAAACCCACCCCCCTCATTAAGGGACTGATGAGCACATGGGAAGAAGGGAGAAAAAAAAGACGAACAGAGAGGAAGGCATTTGCAGAGCGCTACAGAGTGAAACATCAACCCCACGGGCTGTGGAGCATCGCCTCCCGTCACCCCTTCGATCATTAGTTTTGACCTATTTAGCTCTGTAGGGCAAAGAAAATAAATGAGAAACCCTTTCCCCAGGTACAACAGGAGAAGGAGTGGGAGCAAGGGACTGTAGGTGTTTAAGAGGCAGTGTTTGTGCCAGCAGAGAGATGCTGTTACCCCAGTTTCCCAGTGCACAAGCGCAGTTGCCTGTGCCGTTGCACCACGTCTGGCGTTACCTGGAGAAACTCAGGCTGCAGCTTTGTCGTCAACATGTCCCTGCAGCTCCCATCCACCAGCTCCCTAATCCACCTTCTAACTCCCAGCTCCTGAGGCTTTAACCTCAGCGACAAGCCCCCATCCATCTGATGTTGATGGATTTCAGCATCTCCCAGGGTGCTGCAGTGAGCTGTCCCCTGCAGGGTGAGCAGGGGAAAGGGGAGCAGAAGGGTCACCAGTTGGATGTGATAGCACGGACATAGCAAGATCATCCCCCACCCCAAGGTCCTTCACAGGTGAGGGATGGTGTCTTCTGCAATTTGGGTCACAACAAATGAAAACAGCCTGGTTGTGGCTCTGCTCCCCAAAGGAGGGCTGCAGGGTGAGAACTGTCTTGGCACGTGGCTCCTTAAGGCCACAATTCGTGTTGAGTGAGTTCTAACACATTTTCATAGACCTCTGACCCCCCTGCCCTCCCCTGTGACTCCAGTGCCTTGGCTTCAGGCTGGCTCCCAGGCTCGTGTGACCGTAGCCAGGCAAGCTCAGCTGCATGGGGGCCACCAGCTCTGGTTCCCCCCTGGCCATGCCTCCTCTCTGCACCCACCAGGAACACGAAGCTAGGCTGTGGCTTTGGAAGAGAAGAGAACAAGTTTGAAAGCAAGGGGCAAGGAGACACCTACCCATCACGCTCACGACGTCCTTCCCAGAAAAAATAACTGAGCTGGCTTAGGCATAGGCACGATTTGGACACATTTACGCCGTACCGTGCCATTTGTACACGGGGGATGTGGAATAAGATGCAGGCAGGGAGGCTGGTGCTTCCCAGCCCACCAGAGGCTCTCTCCAGGTTGTGCAAAGCCTCACAGCTGCCTCACAAAACTTCTCAAGCGTTCAGAGAAGGTATTCAGTCAGAAACAGGACAAAAGTAGAAATGGCTGTTTGCCCACCATTGCTCGTCAGCCTGAATTAGGGAACGTGGGGTCAGGATCTAGGCCCAGGAGTGCCCTAACCAGGGGGGGATGCCAGCAGGAAATTCGATCAAGGACCAGAGAAACTTTCCTGACGAAAAAATCATGGTGATGGTAAACTTCCACAAAAACATTCTACTTTTTTACAAACCAGCTCTCAGGTAAAAGTACTTTTTGCTCAGAAACGCCTGATGAGCTATAGTGACAACAATGCTGTGACATCTGTGTGGCAAGTATCATCACATCAGGGTAATATTATCATTATCTACACTTTGTGGATGACAAGTACAACATGTTAATAAACCTAGTTACAACCAAACTCTATCAAGACTCAGAGCTCTGCCTGGCTTTATCTCTGATTGTGAGTGCATCAGGTCTGACATCAGCATTGCCCACAGCACCCCCAGGTTGCCTCCTGTGTGCTCCCAGTGGCCAGAGGCAAGGAAAAGGTCAATTAATTAGGAAGTGAATTGTAATGAGAGTACAAAAACCTCCTTGTAGTTATCTCCTGAAGTGGCTTCACATACTGGATGTGACATCTCCCCATATATTGATTCCCTTCCAACACATCTCTGACACCCCCTGCACTGAGAGACTCAGTCCAGCTGGGCACCCATAGGTCATCTTGCACCACTTTTGGTGGCTGGAGTGTCTTGCAGGTGTCTGAGCACCCACATCTGCAGGGAGATGCTGATTTATTGCCTCCAAATAGGAAGACAATGCTCAAATCCTCCTCCGTGCGAGGCATCATGAGCCTTTCAGTGAAGGTTTGCCAATGGGCTCCCTCTATTAGATGCTTTTTTCCAGGCAGGTTGTGCCAAAAGGTTTTCCAGGCTGCGGGGAAGCCAGATTTCTTGTGGGAAAGTGCCATCCCGTGGCGAAGTGTGAAATCTTGACTGCATCATGCCTGCAAACTCAAAAGCCACTTCCGACAACTACAATATAATTAGTAAATACGTCTATCAGCACAGTCTTGCTGCAGTAAAGCCAATTGCCCGCCTCCTGCCCCTGTGGTGCTTCAGCAGCAAATCTGCATTATAATACACTCTCACATCTTCCTTATTTTATACCTTCCTTAGAGTTTTACATGGGCATTTGCTATTTGTTATCTGTTATTATTCTTTGGGGCACAGCTTTTGTTATTTTTCACCGTTAACAAGGTCTGACTAAATCCTGAGTTTCAGAACTTAAGAGAAAAGAAGTACAAACCAAAACCAATTACCATCCTCCTGGATGGAGAGTTTCGGGGATTTTCATTTCAAACCAGAGCCGCTGCTCGGGGCTCTGACACAAGGGAGGGATGGGGAGACTTCTAGTAGCCTGCCTGATAGGCAAAGTTGGACACCTGGACATGTTTTCTTCTCATCTCAAGCCAAGCCAGAAACTCCTCCTAACCGGAGCACAGCTTAGGAAATACATTGCCCTGAATCACTAAATTTTAGACATCGGTACATCAAATGTACCTCTCGTAAGACTCGATACCTCTGCACTGCTGCACAGTATTGAGCCCATATCTACGGGATTTCCATCCGAAAGGAGATCAGAAGGGTGTCCTACTTTAATTTGACCTCCATGTTTATTAAAGCCTTGAAGCTACCTGTGCTTGGAACATTTCAACAAGTTCAGCCTGGAGAAGAGAAGGCTCCAGGGAGACCATATCGGAGCTTTCCAGTATCTGAAAGGGGCACACAAAGCTGGAGAGGGACTTTTTACAAGGGCATGTAGTGATAGGATGAGGGGTAACAGTTTTAAACCAAAAGAGGGTAGATTTAGGTTAGGCATCAGGAAAAAATTTTTCACTATTTTTCACTGGAACAGGTTGCCCAAAGAAGCTGTGGCTGCCCCATCCCTGGAGGGGTTCAAGGCCAGGCTGGATGGGGCTTTGAGCAACCTGGTGTAGTGGGAGGTGTCCCTGCCCATGGCAGGGGCTTTGAACTCAATGATCTTTAAGGTTCTTTCCAACCCGAACCATTCTGTGGTTCTATGATAAAACACACTAAACCATCCCACCAACAAACAGCACAGACACGTCAAGGGTCCGGTAAAGTCTCCATCAGAGGCTGGAAGGACTTGCTAAAAAACCAAATTTCCAGGAAGGCTTTACAGGAGAGGGGCAGCACCTACCCAACTGTAGGTATGTGACCCAAAGAGGGTGGGAGGACACAGGAGAAACCGGTTCCAGCAGGAGGAGGTCTACTCAAGGCTCTGCAGCTCAGGGATGGGAGTCCAGGCTGGGGTACCAACAGCAGGTGTGGGAGCGCTTGCAGATCTGCTCCCACCATTCCCACGATTCATGCCTGGAGCAGAGGAGTGACTGCAGCAGTGAGCAGAGTAGCTGTGGGTTGTTGTTGCTTTTGCACTCCCGAGCTTTTAGACGCTGCCCTGCAGGAGAATTTGGGTCCCCAAGGACCTGCCCAGGTTAAGCCATCCCCACGAGCAGTACCAGGCTGAGGGACCCAACAGCAGCAAGCAGAGCAGGGAGCTGCTCACCCCAGCCAGCTGGGGAAAGGCAAGAGCAGCAGCCAGTCCCCCAGTTTGGTGGTGAAAAGGGGTTAATCCCCTGCTCCAGTCAATGTTTATTTATAAAAACTGGAACAACTTCAAGATGTTAAAAAAAAAATTGTCCCGGATGTCCATGAAGCAGTGTGTCTTCTGGGCTATTAGGAAGTGCAAATTGCTTCTTCTGTGCTGGTCTTTTCAAACATTATAACTTTCCTGATATTTCTTTTAATTCTTTAATAAAGAGAAGAAAAAAGTAATTACTTGATTTTTTCTTTTTTCAGCAGTATCGGTGTTACACGTCCTACATCAAGCACATCTTTGGTTCCTATAAACTCAGGGCTGTCTTATTCTCTGGGTCTCTCCACAATTACCAGAAAATTTATACAATTCACACAATATAGGAAAAAGCAGTTGGTTTGGTGAGAGCGAAATACCAGAAATTGCCGTCTCTCTGCTGGTGTGGGGATTCATTACTGAGCAGTACACCCAAGCACACCAGGCATCGTTGCTTGTGCAAGTGAGGAACACCTACACCCAGCGCAGCTCAGGCTGTGCCTTCCCTTTAGTAATGATTGAGTTTTTGGTAAAGATTTTAAGAGATTAAAGAGACGTTTGCAATATCCACATAGCTCCTGTTGAAACCATGATGGCTTATACTAAAAAGGGGAGGGGGACTGGCATTCAGAGCTGATTATTTGAGCTTTGATTGATAGTTCGATCAGTAATGAGATGTGGACTACAGAATTATTACCCTGCATCATTTGTTACTTCAGGGAAAGAAAAAAAAAAACAAACAACAAAACTCAAAACAACTAAGTGATGATAACAACTAACATATTCGCCTGCATTTTACTGCCACAAAAACTTTGCAAGAGTATTCTCATCCTGCCCAAGTAAGGACAGGTCTATGGAGCAGCAAGGTTAAGCAGGCTCGGCTCAGCTCAGCACACCCAGCAGTTGCCTGTGGTCAGCTTTGCAAATAATAACTCTTCGTCCCCAAAATAATGTCATGTCTGGTCACAAGTGTTTTCACAAAATGAAGAGATGAGCCTAAACTGACTTGGCAGTGACCTTGGATTTAGTCCAAGTTCAGCTGCGTGGAAACACAAGCTTTTACCCACACAGAGCCAAATCAAACAGGGAGTCCCACTTTGTCTGACAGAGTGAATCAAGCTCCTGGAGACCAGAAGAATGAACCAAGTTGGGACAGACCAGTCTGCGGGTTTTCAGTGCTCCTGCAATTTTCTGTGCAGAGACAGCACTGCTCCGGGTCACCCGGCAGTCACCAGGACAATAAAAGTATGAATCTCTTTTATGCTGGTCTGTAACATCAGTCCCATTAAATCCTTCATTACACAATAAGCACAGCGTCTGTGCGATACACTTGCTGATTAAGAGGAAACAGCAGTGTAGCTTTTTTGCCACCTCATATTTCTACACCTGCATTTTGGATGCTTCCAGCCAGGCCAGCTCGGTGGCCCACCGTGTCCCACGGCCACAGCTCTGAGCTGGGAAAGGACTGGAGCTCCAGCTGCTTCCAGCCCCAGCCAGGTTATCCAGTTACACTTTACCAAAGAAACGTGGAGAGATTAGGGAAAGAATTTTGTGTAGTCTTGGGATGTTAATTACTAACA
>VXAK01017583.1:271006-304599 GCA_013399435.1 Arenaria interpres
AAAAAAAAAAAAAAAAGAGGCTAAATTTGTACTTTGCCTTTTTTATGTAATCTCCCCCATAATGAGTCTGAAGGGAAAAAGTATAATTCAATTTTTTTTTTTTTTTTTTCAGAAGCACTTGCCTTTGCAATTAACCTTTTGGATGCTTTAAACCCAACCCAGCACAGAACAACAATGGGAGGTACAAGTTTAAGGAGAGCAGAGGGTGAAATTGCCTTTTATTCACAGTGTACAGTCTCTGTTTTCTCCGTGACCCCTGGGACAACTTACTCACCGGCCACCCAGCCCCTCCGCCACCTCATCTCAGACTGGGAACTGGTGTTACACGTGCAGAACACCAATTTGAATCATTCCCAGAAATATTTCCAGCATACAAGACTGTAATTGAGTATTGTATCTTGTGTGCTTAAGTACTAATGACTCTCTATTCAGTCAAGTCATTAATGGGAGCTGCTCATAGATATTTTTTTTTAGCTCTCTAATGCACCAGAGATCAGCCACGGCTCTATACCTTCTCCAAAATGATCTCTACAGTATTAAAAAAAATTTTAAAAAGACATTGTAAAAAAAACTCCACTTATTTCATTCTGTGGGAAGCTTAACATAATTTTACATTACAGCTACAAGAAAATGAGTGTTGTGTAAGGCTACGGGTACTTCTCCCTCCTTTCTCTTCCACACAAATGACTAATAGAAGTTTAAAGAAACTTCCTTGGAGCCATGAACAAGTATAATGAAAGACTGAGCTCCTACATCCCCAATTTTGTAAGTAACTTTCAGGTAGCCAGGTAAAACTGTACCCACCTCACCTGAGCAAGCCAGGCACTGTATGGGCCGCTCAGCAGCACTCAGGGCACACGTGCCACCTCCTCTTCTGCGAGCTGAGGTCCATCGGTGAGACAGCACTGAGAGAGCACAGCTTTTCTTCGAGCACGAGATTTCTAGTTCTGTACACAGGAGCGAGAGTTTGGTGTGGGAAGTGCCTAAAACCACACCATCCCAGGTTGCTTCAGCTATTTTTATTCCATTTTGGCAGCAGGGATCCCCTCGCAGCCTGGGAAAGAGACTCCTGGCCTTTCTCCTGAACGTACCAAATTAATGATGAAAACTCCGGTAGTACCTGCGCTTTCCCCACTGAATACAGCTGGAATGCAAAACCCATCTTACTTTACACTCGGCAGCAAGTCCTACTCTCAGCCTGACAGCTTTCACCCTCAGATGTCAACTCTCCCTCCCATCAAAGTGCTCATTTAAGAGCCAGCTTGTTTTCCTCGACACACAGGCGACTTGCTAATCCAGTAATGACCGCGCCAGACACACAGCCCAGCTCTAGAGGGCTCCCCACCACCAGGCAGTGCCCCTTTCTGTAAAATGCCAACCCAAAAGACCTGCCTGAAGCAACAAGACTGCCCCACACCCTTCCCTCCTGCTGCAGCCTGTTCTTTCTCTATTCCTCCCCTTTCCTGCAAGAGGCCAGTTAGCTGGAACACACTACAGGAGAACCACCTGTCCCTCCTTGTCACCCACCATCACCACGAACAGCCAAGTTCTGAAGATCTGGATGCCACCACTCTCTAATCCAGCCAGCTCTTTCCAGAGCAGGTCCACCCAAAGCTCAGGGCACCTCAGTAACTTACAGACTGTAAAGGATCTGTACAAATCCAGATTTGCTTTAAAGTCTCACTCACACTGCCCCTCGGAGCCTCCCCAAATCACCTGTGACCACTCACTCAGCTCCTGCACCTCACCTCCCAGCCCTCAGGCTCTTCTGCTGATGCCTTTTCACCAGCAGCTCCGGCAACAGAGGCCTCAACCTGGCAATGAAAGGAAATGGGGGGAAAAATGTGCCCAATCCAAGTTCCAAAAGCTCCACAAACCAGAGCTGTAATTACATCTAGGAGCAGCTGCAGTACAAACTGCAGCTAATATACACCAAGCCTGACCTTCAGCTCAAGTGAGTCCGTATCTATACATTCCGTGCATCTTTGCACATAATCCTAGAGACATACATGTAGGACTATCAGGAATTTTTGAGTTTTTCAAGTGAATTTTTTAGACTCTACTTTATAGAGGGGAAAACTCACAGCCTGGTCTTACCTTCAGGCCATTACAGTGTCTCAGGAAACACTGTCACTGGAGCATGATACAGTCGCAGAACCAGAGGATTGCTGGAAAAGGCACGGCTTAAATTAACTTCTTTATTTTTTCACATATTTGCCTATCGGTCTTTCTTACCACACGAATCAGTCAGCAGTTATGACTCGAAAAGTGACTATTTGAAAAAAATCTCAAAAATTGTGGCATTAACGGAGATGTTAATGATACAGTTTTGTATTTGTATTACAACTATTTAACATTTGCTTGTTTGCACCAAGGTTCTACTTGATTCCAGCATGTGAAGTGTTATAATGCTTGCTGTAAAAATACTTTCCCATATTTATCCTTATTTTGGAGGCTCATTTATCATGCTTTGAAGCAACTAGAAGATCTGGCATTTTATAACCTTCTCAGGGAAAAATAGTCTGAGGAATCTTTACAACTCAAGAAACCAAGAGAACTCCCTCTTGTGGTCTTCTATGTAAACAACCTTAACTACATTTGGAGTTCAGAAGTGTCTTTCATCAAATATTAATAGAAATTGTAATTCCATTCACTATACGAAGTGTTCTTCCTAGAAAGAATGAGAAAGAGATTGTTTTCACTTTATTTTTATCTACATGGTATTTTCTTGCAGAAAAACCACAGAGATTTAAAACGCAGTGCTGTCTCCCGTATACCACCACTTGAAAGAAAGCGGGGGAAAAAAGTTACAGAACAAAGTAGATGAACAAACCTAACAATGGAGGAGATGTTAGGTTTATATGGATAAGTGCTATCTAGATGAACACATAAACTGCAGTCCTAAGATGCTCACACTTCGTTTTACACAATGCACATAATGATCTCTACCTTACAGACCAATCTTACTCTTCAAAAACCACAGCGGATATGTAGGAACCCATGCTCACAACTTCCCACGTAATGAGATTAACAAGTCTGACGCAAACATAAAAAGAAATTTTGTGCCTTTATTGGAATGGTGTTAGGCTTTAAATACACCAATTTTGATAACCTGATTATTTGGTTTTTAATTAGAAATGACACTACAGAACTGCAATACTGGTCCAACAGTCTTGTCTTTACTTTTTTTTTTTAAAGCAAGAGATAGTATGAAAATGCACCAAGTAATCAGAAAGCACTAGCAGGCATCGGTTAATCCAAGATAGTAGCTTCTTAGTTCCAAAAGCACTCGCATTGTATGGAACCCAGGATTTAGACTGGTCATGATTTGCAAGAACTAGTTGCATGAGTCATGACTTCTTTTTTTAATTTACTTTCAAGTTGGTCACTGGTAAATTTTTTTTTCCTCAAATATTACAGTTTCTTTAATTCATATTTTTCCTCAAAGTATAAAAAAGTATGAAATATAAACAAGCTCCTGCATTGCACCCATGAAAGGGTACAATGGAAGCATTAGAGAGCTGACTATCTACACACCGTCAAATCCCACCAAATCTTGGATAATCCATTAATATACAAAATATCAGGGCACAGAAAGAACTAAAATCCACTTTTTTCTTTTGTTACGCACAGGTTCAAATAATCAATCTAAAGAAAAAACGTGATCATTTTGGCTTTCCACTACATCCGCATGTTGAGACACTTATTAAAATAATCCTGCTTAATTGTGTTTGGTCTTTTTCTTATTGTCAAGTCATGTTTGTTATCTTAATACCAGCCATCAGACAAACAAGTAATCAGAAAGACTCCTCCTCCCCACCTCCCTGTCCCTGACCCCTCCGAGGTCAGTTTTAAGACATGACTCCAAACACAGGGTTGTGACGACAGATGCTAGGACCAATCTCTTCATAATCTTTTTTGGTATGGCATACTTGGTAGAATTCAGGCTGTAAAGGAAAGGAGAAAAAAAATTAGTCAGTCGTATGTACACCTTGTCTGAGAAATAGTAACATTTATACAGCAAATGGGAAAAAACAAAATACAGACAACTTAGAAGTCCTGAAATTAATATTACATCATGCATGGCTAAACACCAATGCAAACAATGCCTTTTGCCACAAACCTAAAACTCACTCACAGCTGTAACTGAGCTTTCATTTGCTCTTTCAAATCTTTAAAGTCTAATGCAAAAACGTCAAAGGGGGTAGGGAGGCTGTATTTGCTACCCGAGGCCTATCAGGAATCCCCCAACTGCATTTAATATGAAGTGGAGACAAGAACTCCAAAAGCGTACCCCAGAATGACTAAAACATGCTCAGCTTTATCGCTAACTTACTGTGGAAGCCAGCATTGATCCTCCAAACCAAACGGCGTATCTTTGCATATGGTGTGTAATGACTTGTACATCAATGGGCTTAGGCTATAAAAGAAAAGAGAGAAAAAAGGAATACATTGTAAGTCGCTTATGCTGGTAAACATTCAATCTTTTTTTTTTAAAAGGAGTGTATATTGCAAGCTTACTTTTCACGAATTAGTATTTTCTTAAATGCTGGGTAAGTTTACAATTACAGCATCAGATTCTCTTGTACAACCCAGACTAAGAAATAGCTCTTTCTTATAAATCACTAGTTACTGACTTTACCAAACATTAAGAGATACTTGCATTCACACCAATTTTCTCCCAAGAGCTCCAATACAGTGTTCCTCTCCAATTATCCACCTTCTATTTTCTGCTGAATTTCTTGAGGACTGTTTATTTATGCAGCTGTTAGATCCATACTACTTACCCCTTTCAAAAAAACACTTCAGAAAGTTAATTTTTAATTTTCATTTCACTATTTTAACAAAGCATCAGTTGCAGATTGACTCAAAGTTTATCCAGGACTAACACAGTCACAGTCATGCTTTTCAAAACTACAACAGTCATTCCAGTTAGCCCTTTCCCTCCATACCCACACAAACCCTCATTCCTTACTTGTTCTTACCAAAAACAGCAGTGTATGGAACAATTTCAGAAAGAAGTAATTTGGTTTTTTTTTTTCAGTGTAACCTGCTGGAAGCTGAACGATTTGAAACAGTATCTAAAAATCATTTGCAATACATTAGCAAAATTCAAGCCAGTGACTACTTGCAAGGCGCGGTACCCTGAAGAATAAGAATCACATCGGATTTCCTTATTCATATCCTGCTTCCTTACTAAGTGGTAAAAGTCTAGTAAGGAGAACTAAGAATAAAATGGGTACCTGAACCAGAGAACTGTAGATAACTGAAATTTCAGAGTTGTCTACATGTCATATTATGAAGCCATGCTGGGAGTTTCAAGTATTGTTAGAGCTCGTCTAGCTAGATTACTACTTAAAAAAAGGGATGGAGCACCTCTCCTATGAAGACAGGCTGAGACAGCTGGGGTTGTTCAGCCTGCAGAAGAGAAGGCTCCGGGGAGACTTATAGCAGCCTATCAATACCTGAAGGGAGCCTACAGAAGAGCTGGAGAGGGACTCTTTGTCAGGAAGTGTAGTGAGAGGACAAAGGGCAACGGTTTTAAATTGGAAGAGATTTAGATTAGATATCAGGAAGAAATTTTTTACTATGAGGGTGGTGAGACTCCAGAACAGGTTGCCCAGGGAAGTCGTGGATGCCCCATCCCTGGAAGTGTTCAAGGCCAGGCTGGATGGGGCTTTGAGCAACCTGGTCTGGTAGGAGGCATCCCTGCCCATGGCAGGGGGGTTGGAACTCAATGATCTTTAAGGTCCCTTCCAACTCTAACCATTCTATGATTCTAAAAATAAATGAGGAAAGTCACTTCAGTCTTGCCTTAAAAGGAAAAAACATAAAATAATTTATTTCTCTGCTGGTATCTTTTATGTATGCAGAGTCAACGTCAACAGAAAAAATGCAAAGGTTTTATCAGAGATTAAAAGTGGGGAAAACATAAAGGATCATGCAGTTTAGTGAAGACATTAAGTCATTTCATAGGATAGTTTGGGTGGGAAGCAGCCTCAATGTCTCTAGTTCAGCCTCCTGCTCAAAGCAGAGCTGGCTACAAGGTCAGAGGAAGTTAGTTGAGTTTTTTCCAGCTAGATCTCAAAAACCTCCAAGGATGGAGATTGCACAACATCTCTGGGCAGCCTGTTCCAATGCCCGATTATCCCCATGATAAAAAAGTTCGTCCTTTTATCCAAGTTGAAACTCTTTTGTTTCAATTTGTATCTGTAATCTCTCATGCACTCACCACCATCAAGGACCCGGTCCCACTTCCTCAATTACCTTTCCACATATACTGTGGGGCCACTATTAAGACTCCCAAAGCCTTCTCTTCTCTAAACAAGCCAGTTTCCTCAGCCTTTCTCCGCAGGAAAAGTGCTTAAGTCCTCTGACTACCCAGGTGGCTCAACAACAAGCTTGCTCCATCTCTCTTATTTAAGTTCAAAAGACTGAGGATAATGATTTGCAACTAATCAATAAGCACTAAGAGCAAGAAAAAAAAAAAGCTGGGGAGTGACCAACTGCTTTTACAACAGGCGTAAGCCCCATCCTTTCATTAGCTGAGGCTGATTGTTCAATAATAAAGGCCAGGCAGCACAAGTGCACACCTGGGAAATAGTACTAGAGCTTCACACAATTAAAAGATTATATAAATATCCTGCAATACCAGTCTACAATTTTCTACAATATATGAGTCTCTGAAAAGCTTCTATAAGAACTTTAAATGAAAAGACATTTCAACAAATAAGAGCGTCACTGCAATACGTTATTTTTGCATTTTCCAGGTAATAAGGGAGAGAAAGATGCTGGTTAAATGCGTTAGCTGCAAGAACTAACCTTCAGTCTGCCACCACTAAGTTCTTCACTAAGTTTCAGTCTGGCATCAACAGTCCTTTTCAAGTCTCGCTGTAAACGGCGGCCGAAGTCCCTGAACATGGTTGAGCCTCCAGAGAGGACAATATTCTGTTTTGAGTAACAAGAATTATTAACTGTTCATGAAAACATACACCTCCAACTTTAGCCCATTCTTAAATTCTAAATATAGCTTTTAAAATTACAGTTAACAGGTACGCTTTTACTTTAAGTTTTAAATTATCTAACACTTAAGCATGACAGAATATGAATTCACAAAGAGGTTGTCATATCATAATTGGCTGTGCTTTAAAATCCATTTATATCTTAGTACATCTCGCTTCTTTCGCCCAGATTTATGTTTCCCTTATTTCCTTTTCTTTTAAATAAGAGTTTGAGTAATGAGACATCACATTCTGAAAAAGTGTAAGTGAATAACATACAGTCTTCTGCATATTGGACTCGTTTCTGGAAAAGCAGTTAATTTTGTGGTTGGTTTGTTTTTTTGTCGCCCCCCCCCCCCCCCCCCCCTTTTTTTTTTAAGGGTTTCAAATACATATTTCAATATAAAGCACAATCCTTCCAAAATAGGTACCAAAAAAAATTCCTTATAGCTACTGACCTTATACAGAGGACGTCTAACATCAATGGGACAATTTTGAATAACTTCATCTACTACTTCTGAGATTGGTTGCGTAAAGTCAGGATTAGCAAACTACAATCAAGAATAAAAACAGCTGAGTCAACACATAGGACCACATATCACAAAGGGAAGGGGGCAAAGAGAAAAAGGGAAGAGAAAGAACTATTATACTAGAGATGTCATGAAAACTAATAATGGAAATAGTTATTGTAGCTATTTTTGCTGCCATTTATAAAAGGTTTGAAAGAATAATAAACCTAAAGTATCTATTTTGCCAGCTATTTTCTTAGTTTTTCTCAACCATAAAAGGTCAAAGAATACATGTCTTTGACAGATGCCGAGCATCAGAGCAAAACAGTGTAACATGAAAAGAGCTGCAAGAGGAGAATATAGAGAAGGACTGGGAGGTAGGAGGGGGCTTTACTCTCATTTTATTTTTCCCAACACTGGAAGAGAAGCTGAAGGTAAAAATGCAAGATGAAAGAATATTCAGAAACTTGACTTTTCAACAGACAGGTAAGAAAACAGGCTAAAATGTGGTGAGACTAGGAAATTCTACTGAAAATTGCAAGAAAATATGGGTTTAGTAATCCATTTGCTTTAAGAATTTCAAATATAGTGCTTTGCTTAGACATCAACCCAAATTTTTATAAACGTTACTAGCAATCAAGAATCAGAACCACATTGACTTACAGCAAAAGCTGCTATATATTTACAAATAAGGAGAAACATAAGATAAACACTTCTTTAAAATACTATTTATATGCTATCATCTAAAATGTACCTAAAACAAAAAATATAGACAATTCAAATTAACTTACCTCAGGATGGAAGAAAATCTCTGGCCCCAGGAATCTTTCATAGCCAACATCAATGGTAAATTCTTTCTTTGAGATAGCATTAATTCCAGTATACTGTTTAATCCATTTTGTACCATCTGTGTCATACTTGTTAAATTCTTTTACTAAGTCAGGGCAAACATAACTAAAGCGTTCCTGAAAATTGAGTATGTACAGTTAGAAGTATCTTCTTAAGTACAGCAGAGAAGATGGTATGAACTTTAAAAAAAAGTGTAGTAATTTAAGCTTTTACGAATAAGAGTTTTAAATTGGCAGATACAGAATAGGCGTCAAAAACGGGTGAACTGCCATTTACTGTACACAGATAATGGCTCTGCTACTACAAATCATTTCCACGTGGCACTTTAAACAGCACATCTTGCTGAGCTAAATTACTTATCTATTTTTTTTTTCTAAACTTCTACAACGGTGACAAATGCGTTCTAAAGTATATTGAAGAATTGCTATAGAAACAAGGTTGAAGTGTACTTTAAGCCAAATGTCTTTCGGAATAGCTTTGTACCACAAAAAAGAACACATCAACATTCAGATAGAATAAGAATAGTTACAGCTCTTTACATTACGCATCCCACCAAGAACGTTTCCTACTGAGTATTACAATGATAATAACAAGGGAAGGGAGGAGAAAGGGGAGACCACAAGTGAAGAGGGAAATTCTAGGCCAAATTGAGTCTACCTCAACTGTATAGCTTAAGTTTAAGGTATTTAATGTTATTATATTATTTAGACATTTTTGTATTATTTAGAAACAGAGCACCATTACTTGGAAGGATAATGATTAAGAGATTATTGTATTTTTAAAATAGGTCTCCAGCCCTGATCTAAAAATAACCTTAAGGCCTGCAATGTATACGTTACCTTCACTGCTTTAGCTGTTTCCAAGGATTGCTCAGGAGGAATTCCTACTTCTCGCTCCCTCAGCAACTGCTGAATGAAGTATGTTATATCTCGCCCAGCAATGGGAATGTGTTTGATACAGCTGCCAATCACGTATCCTTCAGCCTGTACATAAAATTAATTGGGAGGGAGACATTGACAAGAACTCCTTTCAACAAAGCTTAGGAGGGACAGGGAAAGACACAGAGTCTAAACTCCTATTCACTACCTGCGATTGTGAGATGGAAGCCCTTTAAGAGTGACTCGTTTAATTACCAGAAATCCAATTCTTCAGTAGCCTTATTTCACTTGTTAAAGTGTTTCACTTTGCATTGGTTCATAATTCTCACAAGGTTGGGAGGAACAGAAAGGTCACTAGTATACAAGGCAGACAAATAGCTATACTCGCTATTCCTTGGCCTCTATTTTCTCTTCAAAATGAGGTTACTCTTACCAAAAAGGTCAAGGAACCTTGTAACGTGAAATATTATTTTGGAATAAGTGATGTGGCTCTGCAGTCACAGCCCCTGATGTAAGACGTTACAATCCACATGAACCAAAGTTAATTTGCTGAAAGCAGGGAGAAAATGCATCATTTCAGCAGATTAATTGAGACGGCTTAGAACATCAGCCTGGCCCATACTCATCCATCAGTCTACCCTCATAAGTCACTCGTGCTGGGGGCCAGTGTCAGGGCATTAAAAGTATCTGGTCCAAACACAGAAGCCAAAGGTGTTCAAGGCCTTCAACCTCACCAGACCTGCTACATCCAAACAGATGCATCCAGATATCACACTAATGTTAAACGCTTAAAATTTATATACAGCATACATTCATATAAGATGAATTTTTTAACATAGAAAATAATAAAGTTATTGTTAACTTGACTACAGAGATAAGCGTTTTGTTCCTCTTGATCTATTTTACAGTAAAAGTGGTATGCTATTGCTGTCAATTTGTTCAATGTGTTTAAAAATTCCAGAAATTAAGTGAACGTCACCCTACAAAGGAGCTTACTGTTTCAAATTATATGGAATACCTATTCTTATTTCAATTTATAAAAACAACACACACAAAAAAAACCAACAAATGAAGAAAAATTCAACTGTTTTAAACAGCAATTTTAACTAGTAAGTACAATTTTTAAAAAGTTTACCTATAAAAGGTTTGAAATGTCAATTGTTTCCTACATCTTAATAAAAATATGCCATGTTGAATGAACAGTCTGAACAAGGATTTAGCCACAAGATTCCACCAAGATTAGTAACAAATTGTTACATGGCAGCATATGTTTGATCACCACCAATACTACTATTTGGTGTAACAAATAATTTTTAAAAATTGATGTTACTGTGGCATGATTAAGCTTTGTATAGATTTTAATCTTAAAAATTGTAATCTAACCTCATTTTGAAAAGAAAAATGCACCTGGTGCCTAGACATGCATTTAATTTCCCAAGGAAAGATGGGCAGGGAGACATATCACCAGCCACTTGAAATGAAGAACGCTATTAAACATTCCAATCATAAAATTTCAAATATGTAGCTTTGTAAAAGGAAATACATACCCACATCAAAAATAATAGTTTGACAGTTAAGAAACTGCAGCTGTAAATGTTAATTATTTAATAAAACATCACACAATCATACTAATTTTTGCTTTTAGCAACTTGATATATTGGAACAGATATTCAACATTAATTAACCTTAAGGGTTGGGTTTTATTCTCCAGTCAGGTAGGAACTTTTTTCTTTTTGCTTGTATCACTGATGCACGATAGCATGCTACTAAACACTGGTCAACAGAGGGAGAAAAACTGTAAACAATACCACATCTGCCCTCAAATTTTTTGCATTTTTTCTATTTTATATATGAATTGACTGAATTAAACAAGTTTCCAGAACTTTTTGCACTATTGTAAAGCCCATATTCCTCTCTTACCAGCACAATAAACAGAAAGTATGATAAGCAATCCAACTGCATTGATCACTTAGCATGACCTTGGCAAATCACCTTTTAAGACGAGTCATTGAAAAACAATATGCCCTGACAAACTCAGGGTGCAGAGAACTTCTTCAGGAGTTTCTGCACTACAACATAAACCCACACGCCTGGAAACTATCTGACAATTTTGAAGACTCCTAGCTAAACTTCAGCCTGTGTAAAGTGTAAGTTTCAGAGAAGTTACAGGACAAACTGTTCTCCGGTAAAATTGTTTCTATAGCTTTGATGTATACTTACAACAGGAATAACGTGGGTGACACCATCACCACTGTCTATAACCGTGCCGGTCAGTGTTCGTTCTCCTACTTGTCTTGACGTCCAAGATGCAGCTAAGGCAAGGACAGCCTTGTAAAAGAATACACACAAAACCCAAATCTTAATAAAAGCACTGCACTGCAGATCCCACCTTCCACTACTCCTCCCAACAATACCCAGACTGACACCCTCCTGGTAATTTACAGCATGGAAACTCATTCAATAATATTATATTTCTGGACACAACAGCTTATGAAAAAGAGACTGCACAAATGTAGTTTTTTGACTCTAATGCTTCTTTAGCCATGTTCAAACAAACACCTTTTTTGCTACTTCATATGGATGAGGATTCAATTCTTGGCCTAATACCATTATGATGATATGGGTTGTCATGAATTTTTTTTATTTATTTTTGATACAACAGGTATTATACTCTACTGCTTGGAGGTCACCTTCTACACAGGTAACAGGGGAACAGTACCCACCTAACAGACCACAGAATCAATGCATTTCAAACACCTAGTGGTGAAACTGCTAACCAAAAATACATAAAAGTATTTCAAACACCAGACATACAGTTTTCATAGAGGAATCATTTTTAGCTCAAAGAGAAACACTATAGCTCTAACTTTCAACAGCCCTGCCCTTACCTGAACAGCAATATATAGCCCTGGAACGTTGAAAGACTCGAACATGATTTCAGCAGTATATTCTCTATTTTCTGGAGTATTTAATGGAGGCTCAGTCTGTGAGACAAAAAAACCGAAGTGTTACTTACATTCATATCAAACACTTGACTCTAAAAATAAAAAATAATAATTAAAAAAAAAAAAAAAATCACCAGTATCTAAGTTTTGAAAGATGAGCTCTATTCAACAATAGCATGTATAAATAATAATGTGGAAAAGGTACTTTTAAAAGCAAGTGGTACAATTAAGAAAATCTAGAAACTCCTGTGACAATAACAGAATTTATGCAATCTGCATTGCAAAAACAAGTCATGCAATAAAAACATTATAGTAATTACTGCTTAAGAATTTACATCTAAGGCCCCCTGTGTGGGTTGGTTAGCTCATTGTAACTTTAGATTTCACTCAAAAGAATCAAGAACTATCAACCTAAAAATGTCAAAGGATGCAGTTTAGCACATTTAAAAGAACAACAATTATTTTTAAAAAATATCAGTGACTCATTAAAGAAAAAAGCTGGTTTCCTTCAGAAGGTAATCACGATAAAACAAGATGATATGATCAGCTGCAGAAATGTGCTCAACAGAGAAGCTAGCGACAACATACAATACACTATGACAGTAAGCTTTAATCTTAATTAAAATACCACACATAATTAAGTCCCCCCTCTGAAAGATTTTTTTAATAGTGCTACAGAATATTTGTGAAAAAAAAAAGTATCACTCTTCCATTGCAACAACTATGTACTAGGAAACTAGAAAGAGGAGGGAACCTGACTCTTCACAAAGGTGACAGGACAAGGGGCCACAGAGACAAACTGCAACATGGGACATCCTAAGTAGGCGTTAAGAGGCAAAAACGGAAACGTGGGGGTGGTCAAATATTGGAAAAGGGGCCCAGAGTTGTTATGGCATCTTGATCCTTGGAGATATTCAACGCTTGGCTGGACACAGCCTTGAGCAACTGGACCTAATCGGACCTGCTTCAAGAAGAGGCTGCATCAGATGAGATGCTCTTTAACAAGTATGGCCAACACCTCAAATTCCAAACTTGCTCTATAAACATCACACTAAAACAAATTGCCTGTTTCAATGGCTTTAAATAAAAAGTACTAAGGAATAGCAGATGTTTCTGAATAACATTAACCTTAATTCAGGTCTAACCCAAATATGAAAATAAATTCTTCTGATTTCACACAAAAATAAAAAAAAAAAAAATCACTGTCTAGACATACTATCCAGGTGGCAGCATTGTAAAAACGAAATAATTTTAATTATGTCAAGTCAAAACACACAGGTCCTTTTTTGTCTCAAAAATGTCAACATGATTACTGAATTCAGTGGGTAAGCAATAGAAAAAAGGGATAGAACAGACACAATTTGGACAGAAACGAGAAAAGAGTTTGCAGTTCAGACTGACGTTCAGAAGATTAAAGCACCTGGATGGAATAGGCCAGGTCAGGAAAGTTTCAGGTAATTTATATTTCCTTTAGCTTTCAAGATAAGCATATTCTTATTTAAGAATTATTACATAAATCAACACATTCTTACTAGTCACATGCAATTTCTTAAGTAGGACATAATTTTACCTACCAAAAGAAAATAATGATCCTCAGGTTCTGCCCTGAGATACTTAAAGATTACTTGCTCCATAAACCTCTCCATCAAGTCCCAGTCTTCAACTATACCATGGCGGATGGGCCACTGTTGCACAAGAATATCGAAATGTAATTGGAAACAAAAGAAAAAAGAAAAAAAAAGAATCAGTGTTTTCAAGTACAGTAAAAGCATATGATCTACACATGCAAGAAACCTTGCATCAGGTTTTCCCTGTCTGGGTCTGACACCTATTTGAAATTCAGATTCCAACCCTGAATGGCAGAGACAATATATTGTGCTTTTCTCGGTGCAACAGAATGGTGGCACTAGGATAAACCAGAGGTCCCCCTTAACCCAGTATCCTGACTCTCATGTTGCTGATAAAAGATGCCAAGGAACATGAAAGAATGTGACATTTCCGCTGAACACTCTCCCAGCCTCCCTCCACTTCCGAAGAAATATATATTCACATACATTTCTGCAAATTCCCACAGGCTCCTGGAGGTCAACAAAACTAATACCAAACCTTATTTTCCATTAGAACAGAGCTAATAAGAAAGCAAGATTAAAGTTAACCAGAAAACACTCTTAAGCAGCTGTTTACTGTATAGCTGATGCTTTCTAAAGAATACTGGAAAATTATTTTAAGCATTTCTTTTAATACCTTGGTTGCATAAGTTGGTTTTTCTATTGCTTCATCCCCGATAAAGAAGTCTAAATCATCAACACCTTTCAAAACCCTCCTTTGTGCTTGATCGACCACTTTTGCCGATTCTTTGATAGCAATACCTTTAACAGAAAATACAAACAATAATCTAATTGTATATCCTGCACAATAAAAAAGAATAAAACAACCCAACATTAAAAAATAGGAACACACTAATTGCATTCATCCTTTGTTTCAGGCATAAGCACTGAAAAGCTAAATAAAACACATGTAAATTTTAATTCCAATCATGGGTAAACATAATTAGGATTTATAAAGTAACACAATACAGATCCAAAATAGATTTAATTGTTAGACACTCAAAGGGCAATCAGGGAGATAAAACATAAAAAGAATCACTAAGGGTATCTCTACAGATATTCAACAAGTTTGCTAATTTTCTGCACACTCTGCTAGTAATAATAATTTTTAAAAAGTTTTATAAAAAGCAAGAAAGAAAACATGTTGTTATTATACAAACGGACATTCTACTTCACTTGCACAAATTTGATTTCTGGACATATTATGGAAGTGAGATATGGCACACAAAAAGGGACTCAATAGCAACTAAATAAGCAAAAACACGTAGAAAAATCCAGGAAGGAAGAAGTAGGAGAAAATGTAGGGCATACAGAAAAAGAAAATTGGACAGGAATAGAAGGAGCATTTTTAAAAGGACAAACAGACCAATGATGCGTCTTCAGACGCTTTAAAACAGATTTTCACAAAGTCTTTGTTTAATTTCTTTCTTTAAACCCTATTCCTATCTTATCATTAAGAACAGGATGGAGAATTTCATTTAAGGCAGACTACAAATCTCTCCTTCAAGGAACACCTGGCAAAAGTTATGAGTTCGTGTCTTGGCAATTTATTCCTTCCATGCTAATTACTCATCATAAATAAAGCAAAAAGGTTTTATCAGAAAAATACTGGCTAAGGCTAAACACAGGATCCTGGAAAGATAGATCAGTGATTAGATATCACAAGAACACAGATGCTCCCTTTCCTCATCTCTTGCATCAGCCCCCTGGCTAACAGGGCTGCAGTGCCAGCAATACCTGCTGTATATTTTCAAGTCTTCCTAATTGCCTTTAAACACAATCCTTTACACAAATTAGGAAATTCATATATATAAGAAGCATTACTATCAGCCTTAGTTATTCAAAGGTCACGCTCCAAAAGCTCACAGGTAGAATTATTTTTCTAATTCTCACCTTCAGTAAGAAGTTCTGTTTGCTCACAACTAAAATTTAAAAAAAAAAAGTTATGAAAACAGCTGCTGCAGCCTCAAGCCCACCAGGTGAGACAGCTTTAGGATTTGGAAATCAATAGCATGCTAAGGTAAAGCACCATTAGTTCATTGATGCTCCCCATCCTTCTCCTTTCTCATCCCATAAAGAGCAACAAAAGCAGAGCTGTGCAGCCAAAATGTTGTGAAAGACTGAACAGGATAAACCAGAAAACATTATTTTGAGCTCTTCAGGAAGAAAACTGAATCATCCTGTAACTTCTGTAGCAGCTTGCAGGAGAGCTGAGAGGAAGCAAAAGGCTGGAGGAAGCTGAAAGCACAGGGGGCAGATAAGAAGTAGAAACTAAAATCGTGGGGAAGGAGATGTCGCAAGGCCAGCATCTGCCGCAAGTAAAAAGAAGAATCTTGCCAAATATTTTTTCAGGTCATCATTACAGAGCTCACACGTTTTGGGAAATTCTGTCCAGATGTGTCTTATCTTCAAGAAGTTTCAAGTAAAATACCATCGCTTGCGACAGGATTATAGAAAGTTTCAAGTCAAAGTGATTTCATTCTGTTACAAGCCTAAAACAAGACGGGACCTCTCAATATTTTGCTGACCTTGAGGCTATCCCTCCTCAGTCCTGGGTTTGAAAATCAGAAATGAGCAGGGAACAACCTGAATCAAAACTCACATCCTGAAAATACAAACAGGAAAATAAATCTTGCTGAAACCAGAGCTAGGCTACTGTGGCGTCTAAAGATGGGCAGCGCTCCAGTGGTATCTCAGAGCCTATTTGCCTTTGGTTTGCTTGGCACAAGAATTAAGAGCTTTTACAAAAAAAGAGGACATGCTTGCATCAAATCAATTTTTGTGCTTAACTACTACTTAAGCCCTTTTTTTTTTCCTTTAAAGGTAAAGGAGAGGCCATCTAACATGTAAACTGTTATAGATAAATTGAAATAGATGACAAATCAAGAGAACTACTGGGTCATGGAAATAAGTTGACTCTTATTTTAACATACAGCAGGAAAAAAAGGATTACGTGAATAAAAATCAAGTGAAATTAATCATCTGCTAGGATCTAAAAAGCAGCCAGGGAGGACAGCAGTGACTCCAAGTCTCTTAAAAAAAAAAATCAGCCCAATATATTCCCATTTACTTCACTTTTCAGACAAGCATTTGTCATCTCTACAGAACCATATTGATAATTAAAGCAAGAACACAACAGGAGAGGAGTGAGAGACAGAAATTTGTTAAGAGCAGAAGTAAATAAGATAAGCAGCAATTGAACAAGGCAGAAGGAATGCTGCTCAAACCTGTTTCACAGCAAACATTTTTTAGAGAATCAAATTGATAACATGCAGCTACCATTGCTGGAAGTCAAAGGAGAAACCAATCCATTTTTCCTCTGTGGATAACATTAAGGAAATTAAAGACAGCAAAGGGTTTTGAAAAGATCCATGGTTTTCCATAACATTTTACTTTGAAACTACATACTGCTATACTCTACATTTAATGTGGATTACACCAGTGCTATTTGATTTCATTTGAGGCAAAGGATGAATGCAAACTTGTGCACTTAGTGTAATTATTTAACTTGAAGTACAGTACAAATGAGAAAAATGCCCTTTTCAGTAAGAGAAATGCAGTCAAGGACCATTTCAGCTGTAGGAGCATCTACAGTAGAGCACACGTTTGGGTTTTTTTCTTTTAAATACACCACAATGTATCAAAAAGCTGTCAAAAAAAAAAAATCTCATTTCCCCCCTTTCTCCTCTACTTTAATAGCATTCATGTTGTATAAATTTCTCTGCTTAATGATCTGACAGGTCATTTCATTCCCAGAATTTGTTTAAAGTGTCATGATCTTTCTTTTCCTTTTTTTGGAGCAAGAAAGCAATTTTAAAATTAAATAAACCAAATCTGAATATGCAGAAAAAAGTATATAATCCCTATTTATCTGAAAGTAAATAAAATAATGATTTGCCCATTTTTAAATTAAAGATTTCTATTAAGTTTAAGGGGCAATATAAGTCGGTTGTTTTTTTTTTTCTCCAGTGGTTTGTTAGCTTTTTTTAAAACATAAAGGTAAAACTAGGTTTTGTGTGAAAAACAAAAACTGTAGAGTATATTTTATATGCCACTGAGATAAACCAAATGACATTCAAATGAATGAAGAACTACATAGAGAAGAGATCTCTCACTTGTACGAAAATAGGAGAATGCATTAAGTGAATTAACCTTAGCTTTCCACAAAAATTGCTTTTTGAAGCATGTTTTCTAGAAAAATTAACATAGAGCCTGAACTATCAAGTTCTATTTTACTGCAACTATGCTTAAGTATTATTAGTTCTAGCTCTTTTCCTGTTGAGTTTACAAGGAAAACTGGGTGTACTAATTATTCCTTTTTACCAGGATGTAAGACGTGATTACTTTGGCACGGATGAACAATGACAAAATGCCAAGTGGTGTAGAAGGTCAAAAGGTGAAGCACTTCTAAAGGAAGCTGATTGAATTCCACTCTAGAGCAGAGCTGTATTACTTCAAGGGGAGAAACAGTTCAGAAGACAAGGAGCAAATAAGCAATTTTACATGTAGAATAAATAAGTTAAATGTTTCCCTGTTCTGTTTACAAAACACAGTAAATTAAGTAACACAGCTGAAGTACTGAAAAATATCTAGGAAGTATAATATTTTATACCCTAAAGATATTAAAACATCCAATTTAATTTTTTTTTCTAGTTACAATCTACTAAACTAACCTGAGAAATCCCTAATAAGGGAAAAACCTTCTAAAAAGTAAATATGGCCACACTCTTGTGGCTATTTCAGTATGTTTTCAGTTTCCAAGATATTAACTTCAAACATTAGTATACCATTTTAATGAATGTATCTTTCTAAACTGAGCATCCATAGCAAAACAGAACAGAGCCATGCTATCGCTCCGTGTTATCACTCAGAGATCTTTTCAAGTTGTTCATTTTCTGGTTTTTTTTGTGTTGGGTTTTTTTTTTTTTTTTTTTACATAGAGTGTTATAGAAGCTCTAAGTGGAACTTCAGCACTTATACACAAGTAAGAAATACTTACATGAAGGAATAATGAACTGGGGTTCAGTATTACCGGCATATCCGAGCTTTGTGTACCTATTGAGGCAAAAAAAAAGGTTGGGTTATAATATATAATGCCACAAATACCAAAGATATCTCCCTTTTCTGATGAACATACGTCTCTTCCCACATCAAAAAGATCTACTGAACTTTCTTTAAAAAAACACCCAAACCAAACAGACTGCCAGCTGGGCATGCGGCAGGGCTGGCCATCATTCCAAGATGTACTACTGTAGGTGGCAAGTACTGACAGACCATAATGACCGTGGCAGCAAAGGAAATTCCACTTAACAAATGGAAAACAGCCTTGAAAATGTGTTTAAGAGACAAAGGAAAGCAAGAGGAAAAGAACTGCACACCTTCGCCCACCCAATTTTCAGCATGTGCTACAGATACGTGCATCCCTTTCATTGTCACGATGCAAGAAAACTGAAGAAATTACCACTGTATTCATGAAAACAACTACAAAACTCACAGTAACAAAAGGATCCAGCTGCTAGAAATCTTGTTACAAGAGAATTAACAGTGTAGGCAAATTCTAAAACGTGGAGACCAAAATGCACGCTGCATTCAAGAGTTAGAGCCTATGCACAAGTTTTTAATAAAGACAGACACGAGAAAGTTCTTGTTTTCTTTACACAGCCCGGCAGCTGCACTGACTAAATAAGCAGCATCAGCTAAAGCATGGAACACTGTAGTAGCACCTCGACTATTTTCAGCACTTGGATATAAACCTGGAAGATCTTAGGCTGCATAAAGCAGTAGTAACTCGAACAAGCCATAAATCTACATCAATAACACAGCAAAACAAAGGGCAATGAGTACAGCAAGAGGTTGGTTTTCGGAGGACAGAAGAGCTGCCGTAGGTTTTGCTGTGATGGTACGGATGCAGGAGCTGGCAGTTTGCTCACGTGTCTGCTAACGCCTACACAATTTCTATCGCTGACATTGGTCGTTCACATTAGTGCCGGGCCAGGAGAAACGGTACCCTCAACAGGAAGGTATATTTCTCTCTAAATAACGAAGTTGTTACCACAGGACCTCATCTAACACCAAAAATGCCTTGCAAAACAAGTGATTTTAAAGCTGTGAACCTGATCTTGTCCGTAACACATCGCAACAGTTGGGAGCAACCATGCAAAAAGCTTGACTTCTTATTGATCAATGGGAATGTTTACTGAAACAAAACTTCACAGGTGAAATAATATAAATAATGAAAGAAAAAGAAAATAAATAAAAGAAGGAAATTCACACCCCATGAAGAGATCAGCCTTATGCACTGTATGAGCCTAAGCTCAGGATACACAACTCAGACTTTGCAGACTTAAAAATTTTTTAAATTCTTAAGTATTAAGACTTTCACAATCTGATGCTTCTATAGCCTGTCACACAGAATAAAGCTGTTCGCTGTATCTATATTAAGAGGCTTTTAGTTCTTTAGTTCCACAAGAAAATTAATAAGAAAACCAGCAAATACTGACTCACTCCCTCTACCTTCCCCTGTAAATCTGGAATTGTGGCACGTGGATTTTAAGGCTAAATCTACAGAGGAACTTTGGAGCCTGAAGTCTACATAAACCTACAACTAGATCAGAAGTCCCTTAAGCAAAAAAAAATAAAACTATTTGATTACTAAACTCAGTATTTCAAAGAAAACAAACGCTAAACTGTTGCAGCTAAGGGGCTGTTTAGCCGCTTGTGGTGTGGGAGGCTGCCCAGCGCACACACAGCCTGCAGACTGAAAGGAAAACAGTCAAATGAAAGATGCATTTTACATTAAAAGACCATATTCAGACATAAAATCAGCATATCTAAAAATACTATGGCCTACTCAGCAAGAAGTCTCCTGACTCATGAAAAAAAAAAAAAGGTCACATTTTTAGGCTTCAAAAAAAAAAAAGGAAAAAAAAAAAAGAAAAACCCACATGGCTTCTGGTCTCTGAATATTAAAGGATTATAGCTGCAAGGCTTCACACACATCTCTAGTGTGCCCAGACTTCCTTGCCTTTCTGCATCATGTATGCCACCACGGCTCACCCATGGGTCAGGGGAGGGACCCCCTGCTACCCCTGCCCCTCCAGCTCCTCACTCCCAGGCACGGCCAGCCTTCTGCAGTGTTCATACCTGTACTACGCGGCTCCGGACAGGAGCTCAGGCTGCCAGGGACTATGGGAATACACATAACAAACAGTAAGCTTGTTCTTCATAATTAAAAAAAAAAAGTACATAGATATTATTGAGTTAAAATGGAGGTTAAAAAGGCAATAGGTGAGACAAATAAGGTAAATTAAAAAACGAATAAAAATTGATTAAAATATTTAGTTCTTCAAATGCACAATCTAGTAACAGTATGAATTTTTTTAAAAATTAACTTTTAAAAGACTAACGTCTGCAAAGACGAGGCTTTATTCAGACTGATCAGATCTATTCTACCACTGTCACTTGAAGTAAGCGTTTAAATGACACGAAAAAGGATACCACAGGCAAGCTACATTTCACAAGTATACAGTTTCCACAAGCAGTTCATACAGAGCAAAGTCTCTGACTAATGGATGATTCACAGGGGAATGAGGCACACCCTGTCTTCTTCAGGGCAGCAATCACTGCCACTGCAGGAAATAAAACCCCTGATATTAAAGATATCGTAAGACAGTACCAATACTTGATCACAGTTTTCCAATAAATCATAGCTTGCTACATATTAGCATATGATTGCCATATCAGTGCTTCCCACACAGCCCTGGGAGTAGCAGGAGGGACTTCCATGGAGACAGGCAGGCACATGCCATTTAATGAGACATGAACTCAGCTTTCCCACACTGAATTTGGGGCACTCAGCAATAAGCGAGCAATGCACGGTACAGATGAGCATAAAAGTATAAGCGGATTTCTATTAAAAAAATCTGTAACAGAACTGATTTACAAAATCCCAAAGGTGAAAACCTGAATTGAACCCCTTGATCATTCAAATGTTTTCCTTTATTTCTCCATGTTTAGTTACCTGAAATCTTTCTGAAAGCCTCGTAGCTCATTTAAGGAGAAAAACAACAAAACAAAACCAAAAAAAAAGCTACAAAAAATTTTGTTGGACAACCATGACCTTCATATTTACTTTAGAAGATAAGCTATAAAGCATCCAATAGCAATCCACAAAGTCTCCATACTTATGTGCATGTAGGTATATAGAGAATCATATACATATGTACCGTATACACTGTATACACACCCCTATACTATCTATCAATAGATATATATATGGTGCTGATATTCCCCAGTGACTTCCTTGCAACGTCTTCTCCAAAAGGCAGTGGGGTCTCATACACATCCTCTGGCCTATGCAGATGTAACACTGCGACAAATAAAATATGACTTTTTGTAGGGGACATTCATACCACAAATGGAGCAACTAATGAAGGTTCCTTCTAAGTTAACTCTACTAATCCACATCAGTGGAGAGATCTCTAGAGATCTCTGGAGTCACATCCACCTCAAACTCACACCCTGAAATTGCAAAGTAGCTCTGGACTGATGTGCCCGAGAGATCTCTGGAAGGACAGCCAAAAGGCTCTCCACAATGTTCTCAACTGCACTAATGGGATTTCTTATATGCACTCTCTCACCTACAACAGACATTTCTGAGGCTATGACATGAAAGCAATGTCACTTGAAGGTTACTTACGTATTAGTCATGCAGATAATTTTAAAGCCACAGGAAACAGCACTTAGGGTAAGAACTTCTAATGAGAACATCATTAACAGAACCTCTGTCTGCAAACCACAAACCATGACCATGCGCCTTTGCTTGCCTTCTTTCCTGTCCACAACAGATGTCATTCTGTAAATATTCTCCCAATTTATACGCCCTAGTTCTAGCACAACTGCAGTTTTAACTAAGGGCTGAGGAACAGGGGGACAACTGCTCCACAGACAACGCCTTTGTTTAGCTGCTCTGAGAAGTACAACAGAAACAGGGTGGCTCAACACGAGTTGTATCCTTGTCATTTTGCTGACAGCTCCATGCAAAGACACAAGTTAGCCAAGCTCAAGCAGAGATAAGCTCTGGAGGACAAATGCCACCTGGTCTTCAACTTCTGTAGAGCAAACCCTGGTTACAGCCTACGCCTCAGCTACTCCTAATGACCTGGACTAAAAGCAATCTCATGCATAGGACACTTTTTTTTAAATGCACATAGAAACAGGAATAAGATGTACCTCCAACATGGGCCTCGCTAGAAAAGTGCAATGCAACTTTAAAAAACAAATAAAGAAAAAGAACCACTTTTCTGTAGTGAGGAAGGAGTAACAAACCTGAAACTCTCTGGAAAGAAAGTCAAGACTAGGCTGAAATCAGAATGGTCTCCTGGTTTACCTTCAAGGTGCATAATGTTAGAAAAAAAAAAAATATATATAGAAGGATTTTTTTTCAGAAAGCTTTTGTGGTTGTTTCTGTTCATCAAATTGCTGTCTCTTCACGATGGCTTTGTACCACTGTCCACCACCTGAGCCACAGCAAACCTTCTATGCAAGCTCTCACTCAAAATGCAACACATTCACTGCCTCGTATCTTCCCTTGCAGATGCAATGGGCTTCCCAAGCACAGTAACCTGTACAGCATATGTATTAGCTTCGAGTGTGTAAGTCCTAAATTCTGCTTTGGTGTATTCACAGCCTGCACACCAAGCCCAGCAAGGCTTCTCTAACTACACACACCTCTACGATGCCCTACGAGGAACCCATCCAAGGGATCATGCTCCAAGCAAGTCTGATATTCAGCGATGGGATTAGGCTTTACACAAAGTTAAACTGTATTTAGTTATTTATGAAATTTCAAGCATTATTTATACCCTTAAATTACTATCAAGTAAGTAACATTATTACGAATGGCTCAAGATAAAAGATACAACACCAAGAAAGGTTATTTTACAGTTTCACTATTTCAGCGTTTCACAGCAGGCCACTGTGTGAAGGCATGCAAGACAGCGCAGATGCAACTTAAATTCACTGAAGCATGTGAATTCTTTGTTGCAGGTGTGCATACAACAGCAACATTCATTGCTGACTAAGTTACCTTAACTCTAGGAAAATTGTAATTGAGCAGGTTGTAGAAAGAACTAGGGAAGAGCTCAGAAAGCAGGGAGATTCTAGGGACACACACACACACACGTGTAGTAATATACTCAAATGGGAATGAAATAAATCAAATGGCAAAAACTCCAAGTTTTCAAACAGAATGGAAAGGGATTCTGCTTTTCAACTCCCAGCTCCTTACAGATGGTCTGCCCATCAAAGACTTCATCAAGAAGCGCTTAATATCCTTTCTTAAGTTAAAACTTTCCAGTTTTAACTGGACATATTCTACAAGGACAGAATTTATATGACAGTTACAGTGTTTTTACTGTCTGAAGTCTTAGATAACAAAACTGCTTTAAAAAGAAGTGGAAAACTTCTCAAAACATGGATGAGGCATTAGTCTTCGTACATACAGCCTCAGGTGACTGAAAAGCCTGAACAAGTCTTTGCTTTTATTTGTTGCTTTTCTTCTGGCATCCTTCTTGTACACTAGATAACACTGAGAAGCCTACCAAGTATTTACTTTTCAAATTCCCATAAAGAGAAATAACGAGAAAATTATGGCAAAAGAGGAAAGCCATCCTGTCCCTTTAAAAAAGGTCCCAGCTCTAGCATCAGATGCAAATTGGTTAAGCAGCAGCAGATCAGAAGTCCCTGAAGGAACTGATTATATTAGGAAAATGGGACTTATATTAATAAATTAGTTTACTCTCTCTCTTCAAACGTCCTTGATAAAACACAAGATAGCAAAAGACTTAAATCTGTCATGCTTTTCATATTTTTCTATCTTTAGCTAAAATACATATTACTTTTACACATCACTAGCTTGCATTTTTAAATAGCAACTGCTCCTCTCAAGTTTTAAAACACCTGTTGATCAAAAATGTTTTAAGTAATCAATAGTGAAAGCCAAAGAATTAGCTCTATAAATGGAAAAAGCACTCAAAATTAGAAGTGCTCTCAGATGAAGAATCTTGATAAGCTGTAGATGAGACACGTGAAGGGATGGTAAAAGGGGATATTTCAAAGACACATGGGACCCCTAGACACCACAGATGTTACAAATCCATCAGTCTGCAACCTTGGCCTTGTAATTAACTGCATTACTGTGTATCTGAAACTATTTTCTTAAAATATTTCCCCCAAAAAATATCAGTCCACTCGAACAAGAACTTTCACCTTGACAGCAAATACTTCTTCACCACAGATCTACCTGCCACAGTAAAACAGACCATAAGCAGATGGAAGTGGTGTGCAATTTAAAAAGTAAGTTTAAAAGCAGTTTGAAAGAGAAATGCTTCTAAGAAACATTTTTTTCCTAAACAGGAAAAAATACACCCCTAAAAACAGTTAATTTATCTTTAAAAGTATCTATATTTTTGTCTAGAATATTTATCCAGTGCTGCTTTTTATCAGCAGCTACATCTACAACCCAAAGCACAGACACGACTGTAATCCTTGCTAAAAGCATTGCTTTCCTTGCTTGCTGTAAAAACCTAGCTAAAAGGTGTAGCAAAAAAACACGAAGTCATGGCTACAAACAGCGAGAGCAGAACCCTCCAGGTGCCTGACTAAGAAGGACACAGAGGCAACAGCAGCCTGTGCTACACAGGAGTCAGAGTAAATTCACACGCATTGTAATAGGAGTCTCCAGGTGACAATATTCATACCAGTCTGGAGGCCAGAGAAAGCTACCACACTGTGCAGCTTCTAATTTTACTAACGTTTGGATGGAGAAGAAGCTGCGCCAGGGGAGGTTTAGACTGGATATTAGGAAAAATTTTTTACACTGAAAGGGTCATTAAGCATTGGAACAGGCTGCCCAGGGAAGCGGTTGAGGCACCATCCCTGGAGGTATTCAAAAAACAGGTAGACATAGTGCTTAGAGATGGTTTAGCGATGGTTCTTATCAGGGTTAGGTCCCTTTCAATCTGGGAAATTCTATGATTCTGTAATCTACTTTCAAATTTGCTTCATGTTTATTTGCATCAAAACCTTAGGAAAAAAAAAAAAAAAGAAACAACCAACAAGCATTGATAACTTGACTCTGGAAAAGTTCTCTTATCCTAAAAGTAAACAGGAAGATAAGATGTATTTATTACCAAATAACTCCAGCTTATGATTAAGCCATGAAAAGTGTGCTTGAAAACCAGCCTGTGTTTAAGTGTTTAAGATTAAGAAAATCCAATTCAGCCATTCTGATGATATTACCACCTAAATTTGTAATCCTAGTCAGTTTTATTTACATTTGTAAAATCCTTTTCAAATATTTAATGCTGGCACGTACTTTAACACCGAAAATAAAGTCAGCTTTCCTTTGACTACATTTTCCTCAAAGTAAGAAGAGCAAACTGCTTTGGATATTATCTTTGTATAATGAAAGCAGTTTGTGTTGGCAAAAGCAGAATGCTTTCTTTTTTACTTACTGCTTCCTTTGAGACTTCTAGACTAATTCATTTTAACAAGTGTCTTAACAGTGCCTCTGTGTTACCCCACACCCACATAATACTAACCTATACTGCTAGGTTTCTTAATAAATTTATATTTCATTTCCACGGAAGTTTTCTGAGCATTTTCCACAGCCCGACTACTCCATGTGATATTTGCAAATAACAAAGAAGGAAGGCCCCAGAAGTTTGGAAGTCTGCATGACTAATTACTTAACAGCATAAGTTACTTCTTAGCTTATTATGAGAGGGAGATTAATTTGGCAACTGTCTATATCACTTGCCCCAAATAAGCTGAACATTGCACAGAAGAAAAAAAAAAGAAAAGAATAGATTAACTGTACATACTTTTCAACAGATAAAACAGGGAGAGATCGATTGAATCAGCATAACTGACAAGTAAACAAAATCTTGCACTTGAAGAAATTAAACAGGCAAAATTTGAGTCATATGATGCAGAAAGAGACATGACTGATAATAAATCTGACTTAACTTGGAAGTTTTTCCAAACAAATGCAAGAGAGTGCCTAAAACTTGTAAAGTTATTCCACATTTTAAAAAGCTGAGCGTTTGTACTTGCTATTTGCACAATTTCAGCACTTGAGAGCTCCAGCTTTGAACCAATAGCTACAACGCCATTGCCCCAGTCACACCAGTCTGAGCAGAGGGTTAGATGAACCGGACCGACAGCTAGAGCATGGACAGAGAGGAGGAGCACACAGCAGGCGCTGCAGGCAACTCTCAGCACGCCTCCCGTCTGCCCAGTACACTGGTCACCACTTCAGCAGGCAACCAAATGTTTTCCATCAAGAAGAGGCTTGCATTAAAACACCCGTTTACGTACTTATCGTGTTACCCCGTGCTTCTAAGACAACTTCCGATTACAAACAGTTGCCTTGTAGAAAAGAAATGTTCCACTAAGCTGTGGACAAAAAAAAAACCACACTGCTGGCTTTTGTTTAATATAAAAAGCAGGTCTCATTTAATAAGATCACAGAGATTCTGAAGTCTGACTATGAATATGCAAGCAGTTATATTGTAAAGGCTCTTGTGGATTATAAACAGCATGATAAATCTAAGGCAAGACATGACAAATAAAATGCTGATACTGAAAAAATAGGTAAGGAAGAGATACTGCATCAACTAAAGAATTAAAATTTGGATTCATTCATTGATAGCACGGTACAATCAAAATAAAGTACCAACAGACAACCTCCTGTCTGCATCTTGTTCTCTACAGATGGAGTATGCCAAAACACATCCTGTGCACAGCTGCAAACGCTCAAAATGACCACAAGAGAATAATAAAGAGAAAAAGGAAACCCCAGAAGAAAAAAAAATAGCTAAATTTATCTAGAGTTTTTTCCATGTCTAGCCTTAAAAATGCAAACTCATGATCAGGACAAAAATGAAAAAATAAAATTGAATTACGTTATACCCTACATTAAGCCCGTGGATGAAATTATGACTTTTTCAATTTTGGATATAATACTCCTTGAAACTGATTTAAAAAAATAATAAAAATATAAGAAGAAAGCAATATATCAGCACTAGCACTTGGAAAGGACAGATGCTTCATTTTGATGGTTAAAATTAATCCAGATATGGACACTAACAAGTTTGCAATCAAATTGGTATTTTTAAGCACCTAGCCAAGGATGATTTTTGTTAGATTGGTAGACCCAAATATATTTTAGCTCAGTGACTAAAACAAACCAAAAATTAAAAATTAAAGCAATAAAAATTTGTTTTCCTAAGAGGAACAGAACTTACCAGTTTTATTGGGGACAAACTAAAGTATTATTTTACTTATTTTACTTTCAAATTTAACATTTCCTCCTTAAAGTCTCTAAAGAAGAATATTTGCCCAAAATTAGTTTTTAAAAAAAAGTTTGTTTGAAATTGTCAAAGCCTTTTGGCATTTCCCCAAGAAATCCTGCAGTGATGAAACCAAATGTTGAAACATTATGTTGAAACTTTTAAATTGCATGAACTAAAAGACCAACTGCAAAGTTTCTTGTATGTGCTATAAAATAATACAGAGGCTGGAGAACTACTCAGGGACTTGTGCAGCAGTTCTAGCTTAGCTGAACATACAGCTTCTAGGAGTTCAGATGAGCAAATGCGCAGAACTGCATGATCACACTCTTGCAATCAACATGCTTTCTGGGCAGAACATTCAAGCCAGGTAATAAACGACCAAGAAACAAGAAGGGAACCTGCCCTGTCCCACCCACGGCCCTACCCTCCCTCAAACCCTTCCTTATAACCAGGGCCATATTCCAGTCCCAGCGACTGCGCAAGCTTCCCACACACACACGAGCTCTGGCGTACACAGAAGGTGGCTCATTTATCATTAACTTTACAGATCCAGCCCATGGTTGCGAGTGGGTTTGTCCTCAGCTCAGAAATGCCACCTCTCCCCTCTTTCTTAATATATACGTATCAAGTGTTAAGTGAGACACAGGCAAAGCAGAAACAAAAGGACTGGAGTGGAAGGTGCTGTGCATTTTGGATTGCTTCTGACACGCATTCCGATAAAATATAAACTGATTCCTATATTGGAATTCCAAAATATATGTGTGTTTTGATATATATATATATAACTGAATTCTTATTATTCCTAATTATATTGTAAACTCTGTGCACTTAGCGTTACAACATGGACTGTGGGGTACCAGAATCATTTAAGAGACACCACAGGTCATCATACAACTTCAGAACCTATTTGCAATTATTAAAAATATATATATATATATATTAAACCACAACTCTCAGTCTATCACAACTCCTTTTTCAATGTAAGGATGAAGCATTTCCCTCTCCCTCCCTAACCAGTTCAGCTACTGGCAAGCAAAAGATACTCTTAAATCCTAGAAGAGTATTTTTTTCCATATTCCATTAAGGAATTATTTTGTTCATGCTTTCCATACTGAAAAGTTACTTCTGGGATGACACAACATAGAGAAAATTCATCCCAAAAGAGAACATTTTCATGAAGACGGGAACCCATGAAAGGTCATGACAAGATATCCAACCGAAATATTAACTGCGAGAACACCACAGTGCTGATATATTTATACTAAATACAGGTTATGCTTCAAAAATCTGTGGAAGTAACACATGTCTGGAATGTGAGGAAAGAAAAATAATTTCAAAGTCCAGCACAAGACTTAAAAAGTTGCAGAGCAAAAAAAATACAGGCTGTTACTGCCCCTTAATTTCTTTTTATAGTACTGCATTTCTCACCTAATGTATCTTTGCTGTCCAATATTGAAGATCATTAGTTTTCATGGATCTCATATGCATTTATACTACCAGGTCAAAACCCAGAAGAGAAAGAGAATGCCATAATCCTGTCATAACTTCTCACATCAGAGGACACTCAACCCATAATACCTCACTCTCCTTGAGAGCATGAAGCTATACAGGTGTTGCATGAAGACTGACTAGAGAAGTTCCCCAAAAAATCCTGAGTGGCCTCACTTTTCCAGGCTCTCAGCTCCGAGGGAACCCAGATGACCGTGAGGTATCGAGGGACTCTCATGCTCCTACCACAAAAAGCAGGGCTTTCTCCAGTCAACTCTGAAACCTTTCATTCCCCCTTAGTATTCAGGAAAGAAGGAAGAGAAAAACCCAAACACACCCGTTCTTGTGAACTGTGTAAAGGAAGTGAAAAAGGGGCCTAGCTCGGCACACAAGAAGAGATATAAGAAAGTAGGATGTGAGGCAACAGATTTTTATTTTTTTCTTCCCCACACACAATCACGTAACCGATTTACTCAAGAGAAACAACATACTGACCCTACCGACAAAAGGCTCTGGGGCACATTAGAGAAGCTGGTCACCTACAACCCTCGAGTATTGGTAAAGGATCCACCTGACAGCCACAGAAAAACTGTACACAAGCCTATAGAAAAGGGAAAGTTTAGGTACAGAATATACAGATACTTTTCTTTAAATCACTTTCATTGCTAAAATTAAGCTCTCATTTTGGAACCACAGTAGGTTGCATAGCCACTTACTTCAGCTCAGCTGAAGAGTCATTAATTTGAACACTTGCAATTATCTGCCAACTCAAATGAGCTAGTTCAGTGTTACACAAGTTTATACTAAGGACAAAAAAATGCATTCACACAGAAAGACACAGTTAAAATCTACTTGTCAACCTAATCAAGCCAAGTTCTGAAGTGGCGTAGGAAGAGCTTTTAATCATGACTCGCAGGCTGCGCTGTGTTCGCCTGTAGAACAAGCAGCAAGAACTATTCAAATACCCGAAAGCCACAGAGCAAAAGACTGCAGCCTACTGAGACTAAAATATCAGTGAGAGCCTCTTTCTTTCTTTGGTATGCTGTTCATACAGTTTATGGAAATAATTCCATGTAGTTTTTCCTTTATTTTTTTTTGTATTTTTATATCTAATCCTTAGATGCCAATCTGAAGTCAGTCCCATTCACAGTATTTACCTGCTCTTACCAGGTATCCATTACCTTATTTTCTAGGTATCAGGTTTGCTTAAGCAAAGAATGCAAATTTCAAGATAACAAATGTAACCCTGAAAGAATTTTTGCTGCACCCATAATCTGATTGCCATGTCACTGACTTTACTCATTTGCCAGCTCCAGCTGTGTGCTTGGATAATGCCTAAAAAGTTTGATTAAACTGTTAAAACCTCAAACAACGGGGATCACACGATCTACCCAACCTCTGCTGTGCTTTGGTCTCTTTATGCTTTGAAAAGGGTTCTTAAAATTTGTCTGATCTGTGCAGGCTGATGCTGAAGAGCACAACTCTGCCACCTCTCTCATCCATCCCCTTCCCGTTGATCTTACCTGGCAAAAATGAACACACACCGCAAAAATAAATAAAAAAATAATTAAAAAAAAAAAATCACTCAGATGAACAAACTCAACCTGTGGCTACACGCACGAGACATGCAGAAAGACACCCTTAACACCTTTCCTACATCTGCCCTTTTGCTGATTAAGGTAAATTCTCCTTGGACATAAAATTAATTATCATCCCCTCCCTCTAAAAAACCCTACTTATTGGAAAATTTGTGCACTTTTAAGGCTTTCCCTGTTCTAAAGGCAGTTCCTTTCAAACTTTCTGCTTTGGTTGTATTTTCGAAACCTCTTTCTTTTCCTTTTTTCAGGGGCTATCTTTAAATTGCCTGCTTTCTTCCATTTCGGTAGGCAAGACAGTACCCTAGGAGAGACCTCCACTGATCTGCACAGAGCACAAGGCTGACATAATTTACGTGTCATCTTCTTGCTTATTCACAAAAAATGAGATGGGGTTAGGGAGGGCTGCACCAATTAAAAAACCAAAAAGCTATGCGCACGATTATGCTATCACATCCCACTGCACTACTACCCACCTATGCCCTATTTGCCTCAAGAATTAGATTTTTCCTTTGTAGATTCACCACTTTATACCTTTGACTACTAAAGTCAATTCATTCCAACAACCCCAACGCTCTGTAATGTTTCCAACGCTAAAAATCTTTGCCCACAGAGTTTCCTGAAGCAGAACTTCAAGGAAAAACAACTTTGAACTAGGAAGAGCACCAGAAGTGAAAAGCCTAGAGAGCAAAATAGCTTGGTTTGTATTAAAAAAAAATAAAATACAGGTACACAATGGAACAGCATCTTTCTGAGAGATCTTTCAAGACTGGAGAGAAATAAATAAACAAAATAGGAGCAAGACTTGGTGAACATTATATACTAGACCATTACAGTGTATGCCCTGTTCACTGAAGTGGGCTAATGGAGTCCTTACAGATATTCCCCAGGAACGTTTGCTTTAACACTCGGGTTCCTCGCTATACCTCTCACATTAAAAAGACAAAGTCATTTCTCACACAGCTATAGGCTAGCACGTTGTTCTTGCTTGGCATCACTGAAAGCTCTAAATGAATCTCTCCACTCCAGTGGTCACGACCTGTACTTTGCAAACCTATAAAGACATAATTGCTGACTTTAATGGGACCTACCTGCAACTTACAAGCACATGGGATGGGAAAAAGCCTCTAGTGGCATGCAGCAGAGTACACTACAGATCTTTTGTTTTGAAAGATAAGCAGCACATACACACATCATGTTCCACTCACGGTTCCATTACACTCAGCTACAGACTCTCATTCCCGCTGTGCTGACCTTCCTTCATCCCACAAAATTCAAGATTTTAGTTCTTGCTCTAACTACAGGTATGACTTCCTCATACAACTGTTAAACATGCATATATTACATATATATATATATATATGCCTGCTCTTCTTAATGACCCATTTATTCATGTCCTACACCAAACATTCTCTTGAAGGGAAGATGAGCACGTGCCTTCAAAAAAGCAAGTGCCTGGGTTTCAAAAGAACTTGCCCTTTCAGGGTATTGTCAATATTTGTACCTACACTGCAGTCACCGAGAAATTTCTTTGACTGTGTTTAACAAAATGGATGAGAAGGGAAAGAAAAACGACGAGTTAAAGAATCACCACGCCATCAGCGCTGGCTAAAGAGGAAGAGCCTTGAAAGTACATCAGTACTTCCCAGTAGAAGCCTGACGCACGATGCCTAAAATTAAATATTTCATCTGAAAAAAAAAACATATATATAATAATAATCACACCGCAGAGGGCAGGTCAGGGAGCGGTTTTCACTTCCCGAGCGCGCTCCTGTGAGCGGCAGCAGGTAACCCCTCCGGGTGTAACCCACCCCTCCAGGGGTAGCCCCTCCAGGTGGGCTTCCAACCGGCCCCTCTCTGCGGGCCGGCTCCCCAGCCCCGGCCTCCAGCAGCCAGGCCACGGTGGGGAAGGCAGCCTGAATCCCCAGGGCCTTCTCCCCAGCCACCGCTTATGCTACGGAGCACGGGCACCGCGTCCTCTTCATCAGCTGGTGGCGGCTAAATAAAAAAGAAGAGTTTCTAAAACGGATTTGGTTCAGGTTTGACACTGAAAACTGCCTTATAAGGTAGAAAAGCCCGAAAGCAGGAAGAGGCTTTGACAAAACTAAGGAAGTTCCTCTGCGCTTGCTCGCTGGAGGGGGAGGGGTTTTTCTTCCCCTTCCACAGCGAGAAGTAACACAGAATAAATGACATTATCCACATATTAAAAATAAATAAGCACATAAGATCCCCCTCCCCCGCCCCCACGGACGGCGCCCGGCGGGGCGGCGACTCCTCCGAGCCAGGGCATCTCGGGGCGGTGGCAGGGTCGTTGTCCCCACCGGCCACCCCCGGCTCCGGCAGCCGCACCGGCTCCCCCGCACC
>VXAK01017584.1:302-49012 GCA_013399435.1 Arenaria interpres
GAGCCCGGGCTCAGCAAGACCATCCTGCTCCAGCAGCCCTTCGAGAAGCTGCAGATGTCCTCTGATGATGGCACCAAGATGCTCTACCTGGACTTTGGTGGCCCGGAGGGAGAGATTGTGAGTTGGCTTTACCTTCAGCGACCCTCACCTATGCTCCCACCGGTCTCGGCGGCGGGGGAGAGGGGGAGCAGAGCACCCACCCTACGCACAGCACCCACCCTGTGTACATCACCCACCCTACGCACAGCACCCATCCTGCCTGGAACAGGGGGACAAGACACGGCTCATCCACCCACCCCTGGCCACACGTAGCCCCCTGCCACGCACAGCCCTTCCCAGCGGCCCAGTAAGGCTGTGGTGGGCTCTGGGGAGCTCTGGGTGGTCCCTTGCCCTCCCTGCCGCAAGCAGAAAGCTGGCTGCTCCGGGCGCAGCCCTCCCCCTTGCAAACATCCCTCTGCTCCTTTCTTACAGCAATTGGACCTTCACTCCTGCCCCAAAACCATCGTCTTCATCATCCACTCCTTCCTCTCGGCCAAGGTGACCCGGCTGGGGCTGCTGGCGTGAAGAAGGAGCCAAGCGCCGGGCAGAGCAGCCCCAGCCCCCGGCCCGATCTATGCACCTCCCTCCCAACCCCAAGCCATCCCGAAGGGACCAGAGCCCCCGCGGGGTCCCACCACCCCCAAGGAACAGCACCATCCGGCTGGGAAGAGCAACTCCCAGGGCGTCTGGGGGCAGCGGTGGGGTGAAATCCCTCCTGGATGGCAGCACTGGGACATCTCCCGTCCCTTCTTCCCCTCCTTCCTCCCACTCTGATGCTCAGCAGTGGCTGGAGAAGCCCGGTGGGAGCCCGGTCGTCACCCCAGTGCCTTGTGAGATGATATTTTCTGTACAAAGAACCCGTTTGTATCCATGTTTTATATTTATATCGCCCAGTCCAAAAATGCTGACGCAGCAGCTCTCACCCGCCTGGCTTGGACCTTCTCCCGGAGAGTCCCCAGGTCCTGCAGCACGAGAACGTGTGTCTGTCCCCAGGACAGGCAACCCGAGGCTGGAGACCGGAGCCAGCTCCGCAGCGCGGGAGAGATGGGAACTGCGGATCAGCTTTATTTGCCAAATTTTTCCATACGAATGATAGGAACCACTTTTCTGTGTCGGAGTTGGAGGGTTCGTTTTATTTTGCCAACTCCTGGGTCACTTTAGTTCTCAGTTCCAGGGGGAGGGTTGTCAGGTGGCTGCTGGGAAACAACTTCTTTTATGAACCAAAAGATTCTGCATGAAAATTCCTTTTTTTTTTTTTGAGGGTCAAATAAACATTGCAGATCACAACCAGCAGGAGCCAAGATCTGTCTCCTGGTTTCGCTTGGAGAAGTAGAAAATGTGTTTGTGGGTGATACCTGGGCTGTGCCTGGGGGTGTTTTCTGCTGGGGGAAGGAAGGGTTTGGCTTGGAGGCTGTGGGACGTTGCTGTGCTGTTGATCTGGGGGTGCTGGGGACCCCGGGAAGGGGGTTTCAGATAGGGAAGAAAAGTCCTTTAAGGCATCCAACGCTGCTGGGCACAGCGGAGAGAGGGACATGATGATGCTCAGTGGGTCTGAATCCCCCGTGCTTCGTGCTTTGGGATGCTCAGCGGAGGGCGGGCATCCTTTCCAAACGCAGAAAAGTCTGTTTTGCTTGGTTTTTGTTTTTTTCCTTTCTCCAGTAAAAGGAGCCGCCTGGCTGGGTGGCAGCAGAGGCTTTGAATGTTGTTCCCTTCACGTGCCGCTCTTGCTGGATAAATTGGGCACGAAGGCAGCCCTCGTGGTGTGGTTACGGTGTCTGGGGGCTCCTGGCACAGCCGGGATTTACCGAGCGCTTCCTGGTGATGCAGCCTGTCCTCGCGGATGCCCAGCGCCAAGGCTGTGTGTGGACACCTCCTCAAGGTGTCCCTGGGAACCTTGGCGAGAGCCATCAGCCACCCAGTGGTCCCCCATCTCCTTGGGAAGGTGCCTCACCGGTGCTGGGAGCCATTGGGGTGGTTTAGTGAGAGATGTGATTTCCTGCCGTGTTCCTACCGGGGCAGCGGCGGAGCTCCTGGCACGGGGGACAGGGATGGGAAAAGGCCAGGTTCCCATCGCTGCGCGGTGCCAAATTCTGGGTCAACCTTCTCCTTTTGTCCTGGTCTTCTACGTGGGGGAGCCCGGAGCCTCCCAGGAGGTTAGCCCGGGAGAAGGCTAACGCTCGGGCCGTGGGACTGAATAATAGCGTCTGATGAGCAGCAAAATAATTCCATTTTCAAGCCACGCATCCCCTTGCGCTGCAGGGAACCGTCCCCGTCCCCGGTGGGCTGCATCCCAGGCACCCCCCGCTTTGGAACCAGTTTGGGAGCAGGAATCCTGCTGTCCCTGGATGGGCTGTGGGTGACACGCGGCTCCTTGATGTGGAGGTGGCGCTTGGAGGCGGCGCTTGAGGCTGCGGGGTTTCTGCTCTGCCTAGAGCGAATCTCAGCGCGCCACTGGGAAATTAATGGTTTGCCTAATGAAGGCGAGCCGGTGCCTGGCAGATGCGGGCAGGCGCAGTTATCGGGGCTGGGGGGAGGCTTGGCCCGGGAAAGGTGTCTTGGGGGAGAAGTTTGGGGGGGATGTGGTGTGCCATGTGCAGAACCAGCCCCAGGGGCAGGGACCCCGATGCCCTTGGGGTGCAGAGTTGGGGGGGTGGGGGGGGGATCAGGCCATAAGCTGCAAAAAACGGAAGGATAGCAATAAAAATGCAAAGCACTGTGAGCAGTGGGGTGTCTGGAGTTTGAGCAAGGAGAAAGCACAGGAACAGCTTATTTGGGGTAAAGAAATAGTTATGGGGGCCATAAAGCACTCAGCTGCTCTGCTTTTTTGTGGGACGGGGTGCTGGAAAGGAGGGGGCTCCAGGAGGTGACACCCCCCCCCCCCCCCCCNGCAGAGCCCCGTGGCCGGCAGCAGTAATCTTTGGTGATGAACAAGCCCCTACTTCTTATTGCACATAACTGTCAGGTTTCCAGGAGACCTTGCAAAATGGATTTGCAAAAGAAGATTGAAAGAAAAAAAAAAAAAAGAAAAAGAAAAAACCCCCACGTTACTAACTGTTAAATCAATACAACAAGTAATTTAGAAACAGATGGTGTATTTTGCTATGATCAAAAGCATGTCTGCACAAAGAAACACATTATTACTGCAATTTACCTTCCTCTTCCTGCCCTACAGCCATTACTCTTTGGGGTTCATTCCAATAAAAGAGGGAATCACTCCCAATCCCGAGTAGATTTCCCATTAATCTTATAGACCACAAACTGCCTGGAGTTTCCCCGCGCCGCTCGGCCAAACTGTCCCACCCCGTGCCTGGGCTGTGAAGGAAAGGGCTCAGTTCAGAGATGGATGTTTATTTTCTTTTAATTCCTTTGCATTTGGTATTGGTAATAGGGTGGGGATTTCCTCCCTTTACCCCCTTGTATTTTAGGGTGGTCCCCCAGCGGCTTCACCCTTCTGGCACCATCCTCTGCTTAATGGGACCCTTTCCCCTGACGATGCTCTTGCTGATTGGCCTGGGAATGAGACAACTGCCTCTTTTTTCTCCGAGTGGGGTGGGACTTCGTAGCATAAACCACCCAGAAACAGAGGAGAGAAGCTGCCTCCCCAACAGGAGCCCACAGCTGCTGGAGATATCTCCCTATGTCCAGCAGCATCTTTGATTCCCAGGAAGATGCCCGGAGAGGTGACCTGAGCACCCCGGGGACAGTGGTTATTTTCCAGGCTGGCACCAAAGGATCAAGACCAGCGCTCACGAAAGATGCCAAACTCTTAGGGGGGAAAAAACCATTGCAATTATTTCCTAAAACTCCCATTTTACCTAAAATTCCCAATTCTCATCGATGTAAATGCCCGGAAACGTTCAGATACATGGAATCGGCACTCAATTTCCCTCCCTGGGGAAGGTTTTGGGGTGGGCAGCGGGGACCGGTTCCCGGTGCAGGACGGCATCTGCATGGAGTGAGGAGCGCGGCTGCTCCCTGGGGAGGAATAACAGCTCGTCGGGGTTTTATTCTTTCAGGCACTTTTATGGCAGGACTAATATTTTGGAAAGCGGCTTTAAAGAGAATGAAGTCGGCTTAGAGAGGCGGAATGATGGTAACGGGCACAGATTTCCTCCGCTGAGTCACTTGGAGGCAACTACGGTTTTCTTTGGCCACCGTGAAGGAGCTCAGGGAAAGGGGGTTTTAAAGGTGCCGCGAGTGTCGGGGAAATGGATGGCAAATGGGGAAAGGAGGAGGAAAAAAAAAGCCTGGTGTTTTTTTGCTCTCTCTGTGGAGCTCCTGGGGCGCTGGTTGCCAGAGTCGGGGATGGAAATGGAGGCGCAGAGGCACTGGTACCCAAACGGCTTCGATGCTGGTCTGAGATCTCACGGGCAGGTTGGAGTGACGGCAGTGGGGCTGGGAGCAGCCCGTCTCTCCTCCCATCTCTTGTCCTTCGGGAGCAAAATCGAGGTGAGCCCTCCCTTTCCTCCGCGGGGAAACCCGGCGCTGTCAGCATCCCCGGCAGCCACGTCACAGGCGGGAATTTTCCCCAGAAATGGCTTTTTTCCAGGTCACAAGACCTGGAAAAGAGCCCCGAAGGAAGGAGCTGGAGAGGGAAGAGAGAGATGCTGCGGGAAGAGTGATTAGGTTGTCCCCAGGTGTTTGCTCACCCGCGGCAGAACACTGTTTCCCTCCCGACGCCGCTTGTACTTTCCATTAGTGGGCTCTGACCTTTTAGTGCCGTAATCAAACAAGACGACCTAACACTTAAATCTGAGCGTTTAGCGCTGACATTTACAATTGCTTCTCGAGTTGGAGAGCCCGAATGAAAATTTCCTAGCAGAGAGCGTGCTGCGGGGGGGAATGGGAATCAAATAACTCATTTGCTGGGTAACAGGCGTGCCGGCCCCCCCCCAGCTCCGGCTGCCTGCCCAGCCCCGCATCCCATCGCCTGGTATTTGTACTAGAGCACTTGTCATTAAAAAGTCAATATTCGTCTGGAGTTGGCGTGGCGCGGCGGTGCCGGCCGTCCCACGGACGTCTCCTCTTCGGGCTGCGGGGAAACCACGTTTGGCATTTGATGAAGGTAACGAGGGGTGAGCTGGCCCGGGTGGGAGCCCCCCCACCGGGAGTGGGGAAGCGGCTTTAAATGTTAAGGATCCGAGGCGGTGATGAGGATGTTTTCTCTCGTTCAGCCTCGGCTGTGTCTTCGCCTCAAAAGCGAGCACTCGGTGCATCCCGTGGTGCACCCCTTGCCGTGGGTCCGCAGCCCCACGCGTGCCCCACGGGGGCTGAGTGGCTGTGCCGTCCCCATTCCTGGGCAGGGGATGGATTTATCCAGCCCCGTCCCTGGGGGGGAACCAAACCCATGGCATTTAGCAGGGTTTGCCTGGTGAGGGCACAGGGCTGGTGGGATGTCTCCACAACATCCCCGGGAGACCCCAGGTCCTGCACCCACCCCATTGGGGCTCCCCTGCCTGGTCCTCACGCTGCCTCTGCTCCTCCGGTGCGATAACTTCCCGCTTGAGCCACTTAATTAAGTTAAAGCCATTAAAAAAAATTGCCTGGAGAAGGTTTCCCACGCCGTTGCTCGTGACTCTCAGCGTTCCCCTCGCCTCCTCCAAAAAGCAGCAAAAGCAGACGGGCTGCAACCTGCGGCGGCACAGCTCACCCTCCACCCTGCCCAGGAACAGCCGCGTCTCATAAATAGGCTTAAACTCTCCGAAATACTCTGCTGCGTCACCACCCTTCTCTGCCTTCGCCAATGCAACATTTGAAGAAATTGATTTATTTGTTTAAATGACAGAAAGCAGAACACGAGGTGTCGGGAGCGCTTCTTGTTGCTGTGTTTTGCTGGTGCTGCTCCGTGTGCTGCCTCTCCGCGGCGCCGGCGTTGGTTCTGCTGCGCAGGGACATCCCGGTAGGGTGTTTGCACGAGAATCGGGGTCAGCATCTGTGTCTGCAACCACTTTGAGCGGAACACCGTTTCCCAAAGCGGCCGGACATGGGAATATTGAGCTGCGAGGAAGGAGAGTGCTGTCTGCGGGGTGTTCCCGCAGTCTCCGCTCTGCTCGGGTGGTGGCGGTGGCCGGAGAGGTCAGGAAGGGTCCGGCGGTGGGATGGAGAAGATGCAGATGTGCAGGTGCTGTGAAGAAACCAGCACGTCACGGCACCGCTGGGGGCTCGGGCACGAGGACCTGCACACACACACTCCTGCGCCGGCGGCGGCGTGACCTCTCAGCGCAACACCCTGCCAGTTTTGTCAGAAAATGTGAGAAACACGGGGAAAAAAAAGAGCAATGCTCCTTTCAAAAGAGTTTTGTTTCTCACTTTCATCAAACTGCACCTAAAAAATTGCACTTTAAATGTGGATGTCTGGAAAACGGCAGGGGCTTCACTAGCTGCAGCCGGGGTGCTGGCGTGGGGCACCCAGACAGCCGGTCCTGCTCCACGGGTGCTGCTGGAAGCCCTGCCCGGTGGGGACACCCCAGCTCCCCACACCAGTCATCACTACCATGCCTTGTGCCCACTGGGCTGCTGCTGTTCTTCCTCCTTTCATTCTTTATGGGAAATATTTGTTTCTTCCCTGCTGCCCCGGTGCTGGGCCTGCCTCATGGGGTGCTCGGTCCCACCCAAAATCACAGAATCACATGGGGTTGGAAGGGACCTCTGGAGATCATCCAGTCCAACCCCCTGCCAGAGCAGGGCCACCCGGAGCAGGTCGCACAGGAACGTGTCCAGGTGGGTTTGAATGTCTCCAGAGAAGGAGACTCCACCACCTCTCTGGGCAGCCTCTGCCAGGGCTCTGTCACCCTCACAGGAAAGAAGTTCCTCCTCATGTTTAGATGGAACTTCCTATGTTCAAGTTTGTGCCAGTTCCCTCTTGTCCTGTCCCTGGGCACCACTGAAAAAAGACTGGCCCCATCCTCCTGACACCCTTCCTTTAAGTATTTATAGGTGTTGATCAGATCCCCCCTCAGCCTGCTCTTCTCCAGACTGAAAAGACCCAGGTCCCTCAACCTTTCCTCATGAGAGAGATGTTCTAGTCGCCTCATCATCTCTGTGGTCCTCTGCTGTACCCTCTCCAGCAGTTCCCTGTCCTTCTGGAACTGGGGAGCCCAGAACTGGACCCAGTGCTCCCGATGGGGCCTCCCCAGGGCAGAGCAGAGGGGCAGGATGACCTCCCTCCACCTGCTGCTCACACTCTTCCTGATGCACCCCAGGATGCCATTGGCCTTCTTGGCCACAAGGGCCCCCAGCCCACACCTGTGACATCTCCATGGTGACAGCTCGTGATGCCAAATTGCGCAGCTCGGAAGGAACATGAGTCGAGGATAACCCTTTCCTCCCCTCTGCCTCAGAGGTAAAGCAAACTGTGGTGGGACACGTTTTAACGTGTGGCTTTCTCGAGGAGACTCTCCCCCTAAAGGCTGCGGGGCGGCTGGTGGCAGAGAGTTTTGGCCATGTCCTTGGGTGGCAATCTGCTTCTCTGGGAGGGGGACAGAGTTGGTGGGTGCGGGCAGGGAGAGGCTGTGCCCAGGTGGGACCTCCTGGTTCAGCCAGAGCTTTTCCTCCATCTCTTTGGCACCACGGGGGCATCCCTTCACCTCTCCGCGCTTCCGTTCCTGGCAGAGCTTGGTGTCTCCTCAAGGCTTGGGTGGGGATAGAAACACCTTCTAACTGCTTTCCCACCAGCAGATGAGGACATCCCCCTTTTTCCATGGGGCTGGGCCCTAATTTCCCTTTCCCAGCTGATGGTCCCTTGCCATCACACACACTCCAGGTGCTCCACATCCCTTCCCAAGGCCCTCCCATGTGCTCCAGCCACAGGCAAAGGGGCTCTGAGCAGCCTTTCCCTCGCCGCTGGCATCACCTGGGGGTGTCTCAGGTCCTGGCCACCACAGTAGAGGCTCCTCCAGCAGCCTCCTGAGCCTCCTGGGGTGAAACACAGCAGTACACACCCCTATTTTCATCTTCCCCCCATCTCTTTGCTGAACCTGGGGGGGGCTGCAGGTGCTGCAGAGACCCGGGCAGTGATGGAACTGCCCAGCCTGGGCACACCAGGGTCCCTTGCACGGCTGCTGGATGAGCATTGAGTGGGGTGAAGGACTTCACCAGGGCCCAGGGAAACCACTGACACCATCTCCCACCCGGCTATAATCTTTGAACCCAGTAAGTATCAGCCTCTGCTCAATGCATATTTGTATAAACTGTTAAATCCACTTGGTATCTCACGTTTTACCCTATTGTAGGCAAATCTTGGACCTTTTCTGCTCTTCTGTGAGTTTCCATGTGTTGTTAGTCTGCTTTGACTGATTTCTACTATTTAAAAAAAAAAAGTAACAAAAAAGCTGAGAGTACAAGGAGAGGGAAGCAGATGGGTCTCACAACGTCTCTGGTCCTGATGAGAGATGGGGAAACGAGCCCCCAGGTGACATCTCGATCCTCCTCCTCACCACAAAAGAAGGCGGCAGCTGGTGTGGGTGCTGTCGCTAAAAACACTGGGGAAGGATTTGGCAGAAATCCAGGGAAAGCTGGATATTTTCACCCCAGCTCTGCCTCTCATCTGCTTTGGGACCAGGAACGGGCTGGCTCTGTGCGTCTCAGTTTTCCTGTCTGTAAAATGGGTGCATTCCACTCCCTCCCGGCGCGAGTTGACAGCTGGGAGCAGCAGAAGCAGAGCGCAATCCGGCACCACTAACTACCCTGGGGGATGAAGTGCTTTGGAAAAGGTCCTGTAATGTCTTTGTGTATGTGTGATACCTTTGTAAGTGTAAATGTTACAGCACTCACCTGTAAGGAAATGCTGGAGTATAAAGCTGAATTAATTTATCTATCTATCTATCTATCTACCCATCTCTCCATTTAATATATCCATTTAATTTCTCTCTGTGTGTTCTCAAATAGATTAGGTTTCAAGAGGTTCAGGACCGGAGGATGGCTGAATTGACAACCAGAAGATACAGGTTTGTTCTACAGCAAGAGTATGAAAACCACATAAAATTGGAGTTGGTTTTATCGCACTCCTTCAGGAGTCCTGAAGTCCGAAATGGGATTGAATGTATAATGTGGTGAGATGCAGACGAGACCTTTTCGGAGTTTCCGTGTTCTTGTTATACTATATATTATCAATGCCGCATGGTAGATTTTTTTTCCCCCAAAAAATATTCTTTCTAAAAGCAGAAGGTTGTTTCTGAAGGCTTTCCTGTACTGGTGACATATCCATATGCAATATAAATGACCTGTTGTTTCAGATGATGATAATGGGAATAAATACCAAATTAAAAAAACCCACAACCAAACCGTGTAGATCAGGAAAAACAGCAGAATTTCCAACACCCGGAAAGCTCCCGCTCCAGCAAAGGGCATGTATCCATGGCAACAGGAGCCCTTACTGTCACGATAATAAAAAAATATATTATTCTAGGAGAGCTCTTAAAAGGGAAATATACATTTTGCTGAGGCGGATGATGAAATATTGGGCAGCAGAGTGAAGAATGAGCCAGAGGAGTCTGGAAAGTGATCGCGGCAGTTCCGCAGCAGGTGGGGAGGGGGGATGTGGAGCCGGCAGGAGGTTGGGGGAGCATCCCGTGGCCGTATCCAGGACTCGGCTGCCTCCATCTCCTCTGCATCCCCACGCACAGGACTCAGAACCATCGCAGAGGAGGTCCACCCCGACACATATACCTGGAGAGATGCAGATGTGGTGGCAAAAGCTGGAAGTTTTGGGGCTGTGCTGGTGCAGGGTGGCGTGGGGTGCACAGGAGCCCTGGGGGAGCCCTGCTGGGGTCTGGTGGCAGCAGCCAAAGCCCTGGTGTCCTGGTGACACCCAGCTCCGGTAGGCATCGAGCACCCCTGTGGCATCACGGCCTGCTGTGTGCTCTGTGTGCTGGGGACACGTGCCAGCCAGCTGCGAGTCGCGGAGCTGCAGCAGCTTTTTGGGAAGGCTTTGAGTTTTTGACGACGAGAAAATTGCGGAAAACCAGTAATTAACTGAACTAACCAGATTAACTGAACTTTTCCTGGGTTTGAATTTTGTAAAGAGGCTGAAAACTGGTGCTGGCAAGTCAGCGTTTCACCCCTGGTGAAAAAGAGGGATGCGCTGAGGTTTGCACAACACTGAAAAAGGGGAAGGACAAAATGAAGGTGTATTTTCCCCCATTGGATGCCCAGGATTTACTCCCCAGCAAGAAGCAGGGGATGCCCTGTGGAGCACCCAGCTGGACCTCCATGTCCCCTGTGCCCGTGGCCCTGGCATCTTCTGGCTTGTGTCCTAGTGGCTGCAGGACCATCCGTGGAGGAGCAGACCCTGCAGCCCAGGGGAAGGGAGGGATGCCCTGGCAGCCACAGGAGCCCCCGACCCCTGGGGATGGCTCAGAGGTTTGGGGCTATTTCATGGCTCTCTCAGGGTTTCAGCGTGTTTAATCTGGTACATCTTTGGGTCCTGCCTGCTGGCAGCACTGAGGTGTGGGGTGAAAACACCCCCTTGGGGCACCCTGGCCTGAACCCTTCCTGCAGGTGCTGTCTGCAGCATGGAGCAGGGAAGCTGGCCCAGGAATGGAGAGAAAAAGGGAAAAAATGACCCAAAAATATAGGGGGAAAGAAGAGTGGCCCTGGTCCGGGAGCACTGGGTGGCAGGGGAGCTTGGGGGCTAATTCCCCTTGTCCCACCTGCTGCTGTCCCCCCCTTCACAGCCCAGTGGGGTCCACAGGGAGCTCCTGGCTTGTGCTGCTTCCCACAAATCTGGAGGGAAATGGCCTCTCTGTATGTGAGCTCCCTCCAGTCAGGGTGAAAGTGGGGGGCTCGGCATGTGCTGAGGCTGGGGGGGTAATGGCAGCTGGCTGGGGATGCTCTTCCTTTTGGTCCTCCCCATCTTTGACACACTAATCAGGTCTCTTCTCTCTCTTTTCCAGCATCTCTGCCCAGCCCTGCCCTGCCCAAGCTGGTGTTTAGGTCCAGAATCATTCATGCCACGGGTAAGATGAGCCCAGGAAGGGATGGAGTCAAAATACATATTTTTTTGTGAGTCCCCAGTGAAGCTGGGCAGCCAGGGGTCTGGAGGAGGAGGACCCATGGGGACTCCCAGCTCATAGCCCCCCTCTTCCCCAGCTGTCATCTCCCTGCTGAGGCTACATCCATGGCCACATCCCCACTGGTAGGAACCACCAACACTTCGTGTTTCCCACTGGTTGCCCTGGCCGTTAAGGTGTCTGCAGCACGGTTAGCAGTTGCGGATGGAGATGGCCTCACCTCCTGCCTGGGAAAGCCTGGCAAATCCCCATGGGCTGGAAGGGTCACTCGGCTGTGTCATCCCTGCTGTAATCTGCCTGGCTGAGCTTGCTTTAACTATTATTCTCTTTCCACCTTCGACACACTGACTGTGGCGATCCATGAAGTCCCCCTCCGCGCTCACACCCGCCCAGGGCAGGCTGACAGCACTCGTCCCAGGAAATCTGTCCTGGCAAAACACGTGAAATATTTCTGGATCCTTCTGGGCACCGAGGGAAGGGAGACGGCATCCCTGGATGCTGCTGGGAGGGCAGAGCTCCCTCTCTGGGGGCTTTAATAAGACCATCGACCTGGGACTCGTGTAACCTGCTGCCCAGAGAAGACCCTACATGGACGTCCTTGCAGCAGGGAGAAGTCATCTCTACAGACGCCTTGGAGGAAGTGGGGGCTCTTGAGACCCAGAGATAAATGCAGGCTTTGGGTGCTATATCTTCACCCCACTGTCCCACAGCAGGTCCTCTTCCCAACATTGTCTTCACTCAGGGCAGCGAGAGATGAGTGGATGGCAGTTCCCATAACCTTCACCTCTTGGAGGGAAGCAAGAGCAGCGCAAGTTGTCTGCAGAGCCCCTGGCAATGCTGCCCTGGCCGGTGGCAGGCACGGCCTTCCCGGTGCTGGTGGGGCTTTGCCAGGCTTTGCTCCTGTTCCCACTGATACCCTGGGGTCAGGGAACTGGTGAATCCCAGCCCTATAACCCCATAAACCTGGGCTTGAGCCCCCACCCCTGTATCCTGCAGCCAAATGGGGATTTGTTCTGTGTCCCACCGAGGGGGTGTTTCAGCATCCTCAGCCTCCCCCTTTCCCCGGGGGATAGGCACTGAGCTCCACATTATTTTAGCCTAAGAGCAGGACTTGAGGTCCTTGGCACCAGGACAGCGTTAGTGCCCAGCACAGCCCATCAGATCTATAAATACCTCACTGCTCCATTAGAGAGCAAATCCAAAGCTGCATCCCGAGCCACCAGGAAGGGGATAGAATGTGGCTCCCTCTCCGACGTGATCCCAGGGCACTGGCATTTTGGGATTTTTCAGGAGTCCCAAAGTATCAGCGGCTTTTTTTCCCTTCCATTAGACCTATAGGCACAGGGTGCAAAACAAATGAAGTTTGTAAAAGATTCCTGAAACTTGCCTGGAGCAGAAAGGTGGGAGCTGGGTTCTGGGGGGTGGGGGCAGCGGGAGGATGCGGGGGCTTGGTCGGTCCCTCTGCCTCCCCCCCAACTGCAGGGACCCCCCAGCAGAGCCGGGGTCTGGCTGTGGGTCTCTTTTGGGTGCTGCTGGGCAAATCCAGGCTCAACCTGGGCAGGCCTGGGAAATGGGGAAAACAGGGAGAGGAGGGCTCGGAGACCCTCGGAACGCCGCCTGCCATGCTGGCGTCTCCCCCGCGCCCCGGCTCAGCCCCATGCTGATTGCAGGGGGACATTTCTTGGCTCAAAACAAACTATTTTTGGCTCAGCGTTGTGCCTGGGCAGGGCTGGCAGGGTGCAGGCCCTTCCCAGGGCGCTGCAGGGGGAGCTCGTGCCGTGCGGCAGCGCACCCCGATCATCCCCCAGCCAAGGGCATCGCTCCTCCTCGGCAGCGGGGAGATGCTCTTCCCAACGAGTCGGGGGTCTCTGAGGGAGGAGAAATGGAGGGGGGTGATGCCACCCTCCCGATGATCTCCGCCGCGGCCTGGGACAGCCGGTCCCCGCAGGAAATAGCGGCTTGATGGCTGATGAAGGGTGTTTACTCGGGAGCTGGGCTCGTGGTTGTATGTGGAGCTACACCCTTGCATATCCACGCTCGATGCTCTCTGCACATACAGCCGGAGCAAGCCCCTTCCCCAAGGATGCTCCTGTGCTGGGATGGGGAATGCCCCCCGGGCTTTAGCCTGGCTGGAGCACTGCTTTATCCCGAAATTAGTCAGGATAAGCAGTGATTTTTAGGCTCGTGCATCATCATGCATCGATGCCCCTGATTTTCCTGGTCCCTGTGCCCGTTTCCAGCAGCAGCAGTCGGCCGCCTGAGCTCCTTTTGGCCCTTTGAGCTCCGTTTCTAGCGCTTACAAAACACCCCAGGCCATGGGCCAGCCTTTACGGGAGGACCTTTCCTCCTTGCCCCAGCCAAAACTTCCCAGGAGATGGGCAGAGGGTGGAGGTGGCAGCAGAGATCATGGTGACTCAAAGTCATCACCCTTTGGGAGCCAGTGTGGACCTCGGGGCACTGCTGGGCAATCTCATGCTTTTTAACAAGGATGGAGAATTTTCTCATCTGATTTTCCTTTCTAACAACCAGAGAAGAAGGTTCAGCGTTAACAGGGATCACCTGCGTGCGTGGAGAAGGGGAAGGTCCCCAGGATGCTGCAGCTGGGTTGGGGCCAGCAGGAGAATATGTGCAGCCCCAGGCACCCCCAGCACAGATGAGAGCCCCCCATTTTGCCCCATTTTCAAGGAAAACTCAGCTCAAGGTCGCCCTGGGATGTTTTCCTTCCTCTCAGCCTTTGCCTTGTGTGGGGCCACCTTATTTTCCCTACTCATGTCCAAACTTTGCTGTGGGTCAGGACCAAAGCGCCAGCAGCAGAGGAGCTCCTGGGAGAACCGCTCGCTCCTCTCGGTATCAGCTCAGGTCTCTGATACCAACCACACGAAAACCAGCTAAACAGGGAGGTTAAATACACATGTGCAGAGTTATTCATGTATCTTCCACTGCTTGCTCTGGGGAACAAGTAAAAAGAAATTAAGGAATTAGGAATTAACTTATCCACCAGAAACACTTTTTGGTCTTTTATCTTTATTCCTCATAGGTGCCATTTTCATATAAATACGAAGACTATATGTACTTAGGAACATAGTGCTGGCTTGGGATGCATGTAGGAGATATAAAGGACGTTGGATAAATTGGAGATAATTTAGCTTTTATATATACACAAATATAGATATACACATCATTACCATTTTATTTATGTGTGTGTGTTTACACATACGGATCTTATATTTACATATTTATAGAAATGCTAAATGTACTGAATACCACCAGAGACAGCTCACAGATAAAAGAGACCCCGTGAGCTAATGAATGTAAAAAAGAAGAAAACAAATATAAAGTAGTGATAAACCAACAGCCTCACCTTTTTTCTTTTGTTACTAGAAGTAAATTACAGTGCTGAACAAATGCATTTTTTACCCCACAGCTTACTGTAGTGAAGGTAGTCAGAAACAGCCTTCTTTCTTCTTCAGCTTGCTGGTTTTCCATTTTTCAAGCAAAAAAATATCGCAACTTCCCTTGGAAACCAAGCCATGAGTATCACTTTGCCCAAAATCCGTTTTTCCACCTAAATATCCCCCTTGGTGCTGCGGAGGCATCGGCACAGCCTAGCGTCTGCGTCGCTGTGGGGCACAGTGGGGTCATGATGGGAACTGGAGCAGCTTTCGTCAAGTCTTGATTTAGAGGGACACGAGACGGTTTTGCCCAGGAAAGTAGACCTGGGCAGGACATCGCACACCGCTCCTCCTCTCGGCACGCTCCTGGCTCACGTGAAAGATGCTGGAGAATTGGAGAGAGGAATTTTTAGCGTCAAAATGGAATTTCACACCTTTTCTGAGACAATATTTCAGTTTTTTGCTTTTTCCCCACCCCTCTTACAACTGTTCTTGGTGTTTCTAAACCAAATTGAACATGAGCTTTAAATGCTAGATGGTCTCCTGAAAGGCAGGTTCTTCTGCCCGGTCTGGACCCCCACCCCAAGGATTTGGCAAAATAAATGTGAGTTCACTTAGTCTGTGCAGGTGAAACTCTCCCAGTGTCATCCAAGCACTGGGGTGTTTTTTTGGAGTGGCTTCTCTCCCACAGACAAGACAATGCGAGATGGTATTTGGAAACAAGAATATCATCAGAAGAGCACAAGCCCATCCTCAGCGGGGCTGCTCCTGCCCTGGCTGCCTTTCAGCTCCCTTTGAATTTCTCTCAGTGCATTACTTGGTTTTCAATTTCATTTCCCTCCCTCAGAGCAACCTCAGCTTTATGTTTCCCTTTTAAGCTGATTGAAATAAAGTATTTGAACAAATGTCATGGGCACTTAGAAATCTCTCCTCTGTTTACTCTCCATTCCTTTCGTTCTGTCCACCTTCTGCAGTACCAGCTCTTAAAGCCTTGAGTGCTGTATATCTAAATTAATGCATCTTCCAGGCAGGACACTATACAAATTCATTAATTTTTGGTGTATTGGAAATATGCCTTTATTAAGTCTCTGTTCATGTTTTTGTGATGGTTGAAGAGTTGAGCTTCTTTATAAACCATCAGCAAAGAGATGGTGGCTCCTTGAGATCCATTACGTACATACCTCTGGGAGCGTGGTCTTCATCCAACAAACATTTATAGTCAGTACCGAAAACAGGCCACCAAGAAGAAGTTTTGTGTTCTTCCAAACTCCCTTCAAAATATCTGCTGTTGCATGTGTGACTCCTCGAGGCCCAGGTGGGCAAATCCAAGGGGGGGTTCCACCTCAGGGAGGTAGTCCCACACCCCCAGATTCCCTAGGAATTGCACAGTCCCTGGGCAGCTCCATCCCTGGAGCTGGAGATGATGTGCCTTCTTTCAAGCCACGTTGTCACTGTAGCCACCCAGAGCATCCTCCTCCTTCCTTCCTCCTCTCCACCCACAGGAGATGTCTGCTCCTGGGGCACAGAGCTGCTGCCCCCCAGTTACATCTGCTTTGCCCGGTGGGCATGAGGTTGGCACCTGCCTCGAGAGTGTCATCATGTTTCTCCAAGCAGAAAAGTCCATAAACCCTTGGTTGAAGCCTTTGGTTCCCCAGAAGCTCTATTTAAGCTCAGAAGTTGGCCATCAGTCCTAAACTATGATGGAGGGGTTCTGGTCTGGTTGTTGCTGAGCCTGGTCCTAAACCTGACCCGAGGGTTGACTTGCTATGATTGACCTCAGACCTGCTTCATCACCATGATGTTGCCTTATAAACTGGACTCTCAGCTGGACCTGGCTGCCGTCTCAGGACCAAGGAGGGAATGGATGTCCATATTTCAGGGCAGGGCTTGAAATTATGGAGCAACCTGCTGAGTTGGACATGGGAGCGGAGTTCCTGTAGGAAGAAATGAGGTTTTGGTTTGACTCCAGTTTCAGATCTAGTTTGTGCCATGGACTAGGGTGGGGGGTGACAGGGAGTGGACAGGCCACTGGGACTTGTGGGAGGCTGGGAGGACTTCTCTTGGGGATGGTGATGTGTTACAGCAGCAGAGACTGGATGCAAAGCCAGGAGCCCTGTTCCTGAAAGAATTGGTGGCACCAGGGAGGGGAAGGACATGTCGTTGGGGACCTCTCAGACCATGTCAGTGAGATCCTGAAGGTACACCATGTGGCTGCTGCACATTTCCCACAGACCATGTGTGGGCTGGGCTTGCAGCCTTGCTCAGCAGCATGCTCCCAAAACACCTTCCATGCAATTTGATTCTTCTGAGGTGAAACCTGTCACCGAAAGGGTTATTCTAGGGAAATCCCAGCCTCTTCCAGGTCCACACCCCTGCCCAGTAGAACCTGTTTCCCATCTCCTTGTTTCTGCAGGGACTAACGGGATGTTTCTGAAGGGACATTGGCACTACACACTGCCGGTGCTCGGGTCTGTCACCTAACTTTCCCTCTCCGTCTCCAGAAGGGCTCAGCAGAAGGACCAGAGGGTGATTCTGATGCTGAGAGCAATGGCAGTTGCCACACAGCCTCCAGTGGCTGAAAAGTAGGGTAGGAGAGACCACGCAGGGTGCTCTGGGACACTTTTATCCATGCTGATACTGGGTGGCTGTGCTGGCACCGTGCTTCCTGGGCTTGGGGCACCCTACACCACCTGAAGCAGAAGACCAGACCCTGCACAGGGTTGTTACGATGTCCTTGGCTTGGACCCAGTTCATGGCCCAAATTGAGGCCCTGATCTGTGAAGCTTCCTTTAAGCATGATATTCTTAAGCCCCCACGTAGATGGGGGGGCTGTTCCTGGACTCTGCAAACCACTCTGGTTTCCCCAGTGAGACGCCCACTCTGCATTTCCAGGGCCCTGAGCACAGATGTGTTTATTTAACTGATTTTCATAGGTTTCTTCCAGTGATGCAGAGAGAGTGGAAGAGCTGTGTATGTTAAATGAAGGCAGTGTAAAAAAAATCAATTTAACTCCCATCTGAGTTGCACAGAGAAGAGAATAAACTGAAAATTATTTTTAAAATGACAATTTTGATTGTTGCCACTGCCAGCTGGACCAGTTCCTTCTACTGCAGGAACTGCAGCCCTGCCCAGGAATACTGGAGATGTGTCTGGGTCAAGCAGCTTCAGAGAACACAAAAACCAGCAGAAACAGTTGAAAAGTGCACACATTGATACTGATTTCAGGCAAGAGTGAGGAGCACTGGCTGCCCAAGCCCATGGCTGGCAGGGGTGGATGCACATGCACATGAAGTACTTACCTGTGCCTTGATGGTCCATGAGGATGGGCCCACGGGGACAATGGCACCTTCAGCTGATGCCACTTTCCCATCCCTGGTGGTCACACACTGGCAGGTCCCACCAATTGAGCAGCTCCACGACTGTCATGACAGTCATTGTAACGCCACATCAAAGTAGATCTGAGCACAGTGCTCCAGGATAGGAATTTGATGGCTAGAAAATATTTGTGACTCCTTGCTGGCATCGAAAATACAGAAGAAACTCCAAAAGGAAGGAGATCATTCTGGTCAGTCTGCCTTTTGTTTTGTTTTTTTTTTAAACGAACTTCCCTGGTTTCAAAAAATCTTGAAGGTGCTTTTTTCTTTGCTGCTGAAAAGTTAAATGAGAACCCCATCCTTTCGACTGAAAGGAGTGTTTTATTTTAACAGAAGATTTGATTTGAGTTATTTTCTTTGCAATTTTGGCCCAAAATGTGAGGTGTGATTATTTATAAGGAAAACAGGCTAATGGCTGAAATAGATGTAGTGACCAGACTCCGAGGATCATCACTGGATGTGGCAGCTGGACCCAGCTGGTATTGAGAGAGAAGATCTCAGTGGCCTGTCCTATTAAGTAGGAAAGAGGTACAACAGGAAAACTGGGAAAGGGATAACAGTTGGATAGGTTGGTGTAGGTTGGTGCAGATCTGGCTTTGCCTGTGGGAAAGGAGACTTGCAGATTTGGATGCTTTCCTGGAGACTGCTCATCACCCAATATTCACAGGGGAGAGCAGAATGTCCATGGCTGCAAACACCAACTATGATGGTTGTAAAGGTCCTTTTCTCAGTGCCTTCACAAGGCAGCAAGAAGGTGGGTGAACACTGTGTGCATACCTGGTCTCGCCGTGTCCATCAGCAGGTTGCAGGGAGGAGGAACCACAAGCAGGAGAGAAGGAAGGAAAGAGGAACTGGGTATGGAGGGGAGCAGAGTTGGGTGCACTTTGGGAGGAGACATTGGCCAAAGTCAAACTGTTCCCAGCAGGAGTCACCTGGCAAGTCCCCCATGGGAATCATAAAATCACAGAACGGTTTGTATTATCCAGTCCCCTTAAAGCCCATCCAGTCCCACCCCCTGCCCTGGGCAGGGACACCTCCCACCACACCAGGTTGCTCCAAGCCCCCTCCAACCTGGCCTTGAACCCCTCCAGGGATGGGGCAGCCACAGCTTCTCTGGGCAACCTGGGCCAAGCTCTCACCACCCTCACAGCAAAGAGTTTCTTCCCTCATATCTCATCTCAACCTCATCTCTTTCAGTTTAAAACCGTTCTCCGTCATCGTATGGCTCCCCACCCTGATCAAGAGTCCCTCCCCAGCTTTCCTGGAGCCCCCTTCAGATACTGAAAGGGGCCCTAAGGTCTCCCCAGAGCCTTCTCTTCTCCAGGTTTGTGCTGAGCAGCTGAATGGCTGCTTTCCCTAGGGAGGAGGCACTTTGCTGCCTGCAGGGATTTTAGCTGGAGACCTGAACCTTGTGGTCCATCCCTCCTGCCCCACCAGGGACCCCATGATGCTCCCCACCGCATCTCTGCAAAGCCCAGAGCCTGCTCTGGACCTTCCTGGGCTGCTGCTTGCTGTGAGAGAAGGGAAACCCCCGGGTGAGCTTTCTGAGAAACACAGCATGTCTCTGCTTCTGCTTATTAGCTCATCTCTCACCCACTGCCCTGGCCACAAAAAGTCCATTTGTCCAGCCTCTGGCCAGCAGCGAGGGCAGCTCCACTGCATCAGGCAGAAGCCTGGGACGAGTTTCCCACTGCTCCAGTGACATGGGCTGCCCTCGGCCCCAGGGGACAGTCAGGTAGAGCTTGGTGACCTGCCATTGGTGCTGAACGTTCATAACCCATCATCCGTGGCACCCAATGGGTGCATGACGAGAAAAACCTGCTTTTAAAATCAAGCATCTGGAGTTCTGGGTATTCAGTTTTGCTTTCTGAGCATGCAGCGTTTCCATTTTCAGGCTTCCCTGTAAAACCAATAGCTGAGCTTATTTTTTGCCTTCACGGAAGGAACTGGACACTGGCCAGAGGAGGGGCTTGGCAGCTGCATGAAGAAAAAAGAAAGTGCGAGCCCTGTAACGCAGAGGGACCCACAGCCCTGTGTCAGGGATGGGTTTAGCCTCGTCCTTCGCAGCAGAAGGGTGGTGGGTCCAGCTCAGCCCTCCTCCCTCGCAGGGCTGTGCTTTGCAGCCTCCATCCCCTCCATCCCCACTGGCTGCAGGGCTGGGGGTGACCTTTTCCCCTCCAGGTGCTGCAGGTCTGGGGTGCAGGCTGCTCCCCCCGCTGCTGGGTTTCCCCAGCTGGGATGTGAACCAGGGAGGCTGCAGTAGTGGCAGAGGTGGCAAATGGACTTCACTGAAGCGATGCCAGAGTCTCCTCTGGACCTGCCCTCCACACCCGGGGTGCCCCTGGGACAGGAGATGCTTTGGTGGCAGAATGATTCAGCCCCGAGGCTGAAGCTCAAGCGCTAACAAAAAAGTTTTGTCGGTCTCTCCCTTCCATGAAAGGGCTCTGAGAGCCCTTTCACATCCTACTCGCAGGATTCAGTTCTGATCTAATGGTAGAAAGGGGGGGGATTTGGCTACACTGGTTTGAAATGGGAGCAATCAGGGCACCAGACACCGCTCCAAGAGATGGGCTGGTTCCCATCACCCTGCTATACCCCACCCCAGTTAAACCAGCACCTACTCGTGCATCAACAGCATCTGCACATGCCAGTTGGAGCTGTCCTCGGACAGTCAAAGCATTTCCCTTGTCTCTGTCCCCATCCAAGGTGGGGAAAGGACTGTAAAGGTTGGAAAACAAAAAATGGAAAACCTTATCTCATGGAGGGCACGTTCCTTGTCCCTTGCTGACTCACTCCTTTGGGGACACTTGCTCTGTGCAGCAGGAGGGGACAGTGTGAGAGGTTGCAGGGAGATTTTGGCTGGCAGTGCTGCCTTGTGTCCCAATGTCTGCACTGGAGCATGGTCCAGGGCTGGAGGGGATGAGCTGGAAAAAACAGGGAGATCTCCCAATGTTTCCTTTCGAAAGGGAAAAACTGGCAATACTGGCATACCTGCAGTCAGCGGTTGCAGAAATAAATACCTCCTTTTCTCATTTTGAATGGCCTTAAAAAAAAAAAAAGAAAAAAAAAGTTTTGTAAATTCTCTGTTGCTAATAGTTAAGAAGTCAATCTCATAATAAAACCCTTTGGTCCACCACAAACAAGTCTGTTTGGAATTTCCGCTTCAAGGGATTTTCTGTTTGCTCTTTTGCTCCAGCTCAAAATCTCAGAGGGTGCCTTACAAAATGTCACTCCTGTCTTCTGTGCACCATAACGGGCACCAAACCCCCAACTTGGGCTGGGGTCTGAAACTGGGCATGAACTCCTGCAGGCTGTTTCGGGGAGAGAAGGGATTATGAAAACCTTCCAGTCGAACCGGTCCTCTTGCTCTGTAGGGTAAGAAAAGCGGGATTGATAACCCTTCGTCCCGACAGCCTGGGGCTGACCCGTCTCCCTTACTTTCCCATGTTCACTTACCCCCAGTCTCAGGGGCCTGTGGGATATTTGGGGCGTTTCTGAGGAAAACCAGCCATCCCATTGTAAATCCCCACCATGAACAATCTCCTTCCCACATCTGCTCCCAGCCCAGCGCCAGCAATGCACCAAGCCCACGGCATCGTTTATGGCCATGATGTATTCACCTGATAATTTATCTTTGCTTATTGAGTTTACGTTTGCTCTCTAAAGAGGCAAATTTATTTCTGTCCTGTAACAAGTGCCGTCTGGTGGCAGAAAAAAAAATAAATGCTTGTAGCAATTAAGCAAAATTGCTGGTGTCCCCACAGCAGGAGGCTGCTCTGGGGAGTGGGGCTGGGGGGGTGCTGTGGCGGGGCTGGTCCATGCGTGTCCTGTCCCTTGGGTGAGGTGGTGGCCGAGGTCAGTGCTGGCCATGCATGGAGGAGCCTGAGCTTGGCCATGTCAGTGGTGGTCTCACAAAACCAGCCCAAGAAACTCCAATTTCCCTTTGGCTCACTCCTGAGTGGAGCACGAGACATGGCCAGGAGCACAGGAATGAGGTGGGGAAGGTCCTTTCTGTCTCAGCATGTCATCTCCAACAGCCAGCCAACAGCACAGGCACCTCTTCAGCAAGAGAGTTGCTGTAAAATTTTACCAAAATGGTTAACTTTCTTGTAGTTGAGGTGGGGGGGGAGGGGAAGGGTTAAGCTTTCAAAACCAGAACACTTTATTTTTGTAACCAAAAATTCACGCTCTCCACCCAAAGCGACATTAAGGACCAGGCTATATTTGAGCCTGTCAGCTCTGCTTTGCTCTCTGCTGCTAAAAAAACCCTGCTGCTCCCCACCTGAAAAATGTCAGAGGGAAATTGAAAAATAACATTTTCCCCTTTTTCCTGCTGCCACACCTGCTTTCCTTCAAGAGCAACCGGCTTTTCTCCAAGCATCTTGACAAGCTCTGCACCGGCGGGTGCTGCTGGAGCTGGGTGCGAGGGGCTGGGAGGGGGGGATGGTGGAACCCGCAGAGCCCTGGAACACCCAAACACGGTGGGGTGCTGCTTCTCCCCAGGGGCCTGGGACCCCATCTCTGATGAGCCCTTCCTCTGTGAAGGGAGGGGGTTAAGGACAAAGAAGGAAAGACCAGGTTGGAGGGGGCTTGGAGCAACCTGGTGTGCCGGGAGGTGTCCCTGCCCAGGGCAGGGGGTGGGACTGGATGGGCTTTAAGGTCCCTTCCAACCCAAACCGTTCTATGATTCTGTAAGGAAAGAGTTTGGTAGAGGTGTGTTATAAAGATGGAGAGACTCAGATACGAATCACAGGCGCCCCAGAAGCACTGGAGTAACATCACTGTGATACTGAGAGCAAGAGCACAAAGAGCAGCTCAGTGAGGTGGCAGTTGCAGTTGCTTCACCTACTCAGCAGCTTAAAAGCATGGAAATAAGTTAAAAGCCAAGGCCCTCGCACCTTTTATCACCTTGCTATCAGCTGTGCTGCAGGCGCTGCCACCTCCCCGGCTGCCAGCAGGGACGGCAGCCGCGGGTTTGCCTGTTTGTCTTGCACCTTGCCTGAAAATTAAGGGCTGAACCGGAATCATAGAATCACAGGATGCTATGGGGTTGGAAGGGACCTCTGGAGATCATCCAGTCCAACCCCCTGCCAGAGCAGGGTCACCCAGAGCAGGTTGCACAGGAACGTGTCCAGGTGGGTTTGAATGTCTCCAGAGAAGGAGACTCCACCACCTCCCTGGGCAGCCTCTTCCAGGGCTCTGCCACCCTCACAGGAAAGAAGTTCCTCCTCATGTTTAGGTGGAACTTCCTATGTTCAAGTTTGTGCCCGTTCCCTCTTGTCCTGTCACTGGGCACCACTGAAAAAAGACTGGCCCCATCCTCCTGACACCCTTCCTTTAAGTATTTACAGGTGTTGATCAGATCCCCCCTCAGCCTGCTCTTCTCCAGACTGAAAAGACCCAAGTCCCTCAGCCTTTCCTCATGAGAGAGATGTTCTAGTCCCCTCGCCATCTTTGTAGCCCTCTGTTGTACCCTCTCCAGCAGTTCCCTGTCCTTCTTGAACTGGGGAGCCCAGAACTGGACACAGTGCTCCAGATCACCTCCGAAACACCTCTGAAAGTGCCCGTGAACAGAGGTGGGATGGGGCACATACAAGCTGAGCACGCAAAGCTCATCGGGATGCAGCCCACCTGCCTGGAATCTCTCATCACATCACCTCACTTGGTGGTGGATGCTCAGCTCTGCTGGAGATGGGGTAGCCCAGATAACAGCGTTCAGGCTGGAAGCCCACCGAACTGCCTTGGTGGTGCTTGTGGACCATGTGTATTACCCAACTGGGTTGCTTTTCCTGGGCACATCCCCCAGCCAAAGTGGTTGCCCATGCCCTGGGAGTTGAGCAAACCAGAGCAGGACCTCAGAAGTGCTTTGCAAGCTCAGGGACACAACATCACACCAACAGCAGGGAAGGGGAAGGCGTCTTGGCAATTACTGCAGAACTGAGCTTGCAAGTCTGCCGGTTTTGTTCGCGTTCATCTGAAAGCCTTTGACACATCCGCGCTGTATGTTTCTTTTATGAATATGCAAATCAAAGCAGTGAAATTACAGATAATGATATGTAGTCAAAACTTTTCAGAAGTTAATGCATATTCCTTATTTTGCAGATTTCTATCACATTTGTATTTGCAAAATAGATGAGATAACGCCGCTCAAGAGAACAGCTTTCCTGTCACCGAAGCAGTGATACACCTTTCATATCCCACCCCAGAGAACTGCCAACTCGCTCCCCGGTGCCAGGGTCCCTCCTGTGGGGACGGGGGTCACACGGAGTGCCTGAGAATAGCTGCCCCAGGGCCCCACTGCAGAGCTGAGGGTTCTGAGGGCCTGGGGGATTGGACTGAGACACCACTGTTCTCCCGGTGCTGTGGTCCTAGGACAAAACCCCACGGGGGAAACCACAGCAGGTCCCAGGCTTCATAGAATCATAGAGTCAGAAAATGGTTCAGGTTGGAAGGGAGCTTAAAGATCATCCAGTGCCACCCCCTGCCCTGGGCAGGGACACCTCCCACCAGACCAGGTTGCTCCAAGCCCCCTCCAACCTGGCCTTGAACCCCTCCAGGGATGGGGCAGCCACAGCTTCTCTGGGCAACCTGGGCCAGGCTCTCACCACCCTCAGGAAGGAGTTTCTTCCTGAGGTCTCATCAAAATCTCCCCTCTTTCAGTTTAAAACCTTTCCCCCTCGTCCTATGGCTCCACTCCTTGATCACGAGTCCCTCCCCATCTCTCCTGGAGCCCTTTTAGGGACTGGAAGGAGCTCTAAGATCTCCCTGGAGCCTTCTCTTCTCCAGGTTGAATACCCCCAGTTCTCTCAGCCTGTCATCCCCACACAGACAGGGCATGTGGAATGGATGGTCACATGCATGGGGTGCCCAGTGCTTTGGAGACCAGCCACAGTGGTCTGTGCAGCCCTGGTGGGGGAGGTGAGGGGGTGTGGAGAGGGGGATTCTTGGAAAAAAACCCAACTAGTTTGACCATTTATTGCCATCTTGCTACGACCCCAACTTCAGATGTAGCGCCGTTGCAATGTAATACCTTTGAAGATGAGGATATGTCGTGGTTTGGGCCAGACTGGCCACTGAAAAAACAGGACATTTCCAAAACGCAATTCAATATTTTTCCGAAATGACATTTTCAAAATGTCACTTTGGAAAAATACGTGGTCTGCTGGGGCTTCTTCAAGGCCTCTTCAAGGTGGTATTTTCTTCAAGGCCAGGTTGGACGGGGCTTGGAGCAACCTGGACTGGTGGGAGGAGTCCCTGCCCAGGGCAGGGGGTTGGGACTGGATGATCTTTAAGGTCCCTTCCAACCTAAAGCATTCTATGATTCTTGGTAAGGGGTAATGTTATATACAATTTGGGGAATTTTATAAAAATATTTGGTTTTATTCTGCTTTAGGAGAAATGTCAGAATGTTGTCATGGAGATAAATGGTTTGACCAGAGTGCTCCTGACTCACACATTCGCCACTGTTTCTGTGTTGTTCCCCATTACCAGGTGAGACTCAGAGCTCACCTCTATTCCTCACTGCTTTCATGCCTTCCTGGGCGCTCAGAGCGTGGCAGACCTGATTCACTGGGACCTCAGTAGGCTGTGCTCCATCCCATCCCTTTGGCCATCAAGTCCACAGAGCCTGACCTGCAGCTCCTGCCCCAAGCTCTCCACGTGCTTCCTGCAGTCCTGGGGTTGTTGGCTGAGGGCCACCTAGACCCCATCCTCCTCCAAGCTGGTCTAATTCCTCAATTTCATCATGCTGCATCTCCAGTTCAGACCCAGCAGCAGCTTCCCTTTTATTTTTAAGAGGAGTACCCATGGCTGAGGGTACTTGTGTGAGCACCTTTGCCCGTCCCAGCCCAGCTCTGGTGGGAACTTGACCCCTTTCTGTTCTGTTCTCCCCCAAATTATTATCAACACCTTTAATAACGTGCGTGGGCGAGCGGTTTCCAGCAAGTGACACCCGCTTAAGAGCCCAGCAGTGGCTGGTGAGCCCTCCTCCCTTCCCCCCTTCTCTTTCTCTTTCTTCTTGCAAACACCTACATCCTTCCTGTATTGTTTCAAACCACAAGATAATAAACTGAGAAGCAAACGCCGTCGAAGGGCGAGTGGAAAGGTCTGCGGGGGGAGGTGGACCTCCGTGCTTCGGGGGCTCAACCACCCTCTGCAAATGCCACCGGAAACCTCTGTCCTGTGCTTGCATAACCGGGGCTGGGGTGCCGGGGTGCGAACCCCAAGACGGCGGTGCTTGGCTGAGCTGCTGGTCTTCTCCAGCCTTTTTTGGTCATCGAGTCCCTCGCCACCTCTCCCGCAGCCCCAGCAGCCGGATCCAGCAGCCCAAGGCTTGTGGCATGGGGCCCTTCTGCTTCTGGGGGCTCGTTGCTGGGTTCTCACCAGCAGTTATTTTAGCAAAGAGCTTTTTTTTTCCCAAGTTTTTTAATGGCACTTCTCCTCCTCCCTCTTGTTGGGCCACCAGCCCAGCTCCAAACACCATCCCAGTGTTTGACAGGGGAGAGGGGCCGGCTCCTCTGTGCCAGGGTGGTGATGCTGGGAGGAGGGGGCTCCACGGAGCACCCAGGTCCTGCTCTGCCTTGGGGATTTTGGACTATGGGTGCTAAAGTGAGCAGCAGCACATTGGTGACACTGGAGAAGAACACCAAGGCTGCCAGTACCCACACAGCAGGCAGGGAAGAAACCTCCCAGCAGGCACGACCCTACGCTTTGGTGCTGGTGGGAAAATCCAGGGAAAAATCAGGAATGACCCCTCAAGACAGCTGAAGAGTCTCTGGCTCAGGGTCTGTGGGCAGAGCAATCCCTGTCCTGCATCTCTCCCGCGGTCTGGTGGGTTTGGAGCTTGGCTGTCTTCCCAGAAAAAGGAATAAACTGGGACTTACCCACTTTCTTTCCCTTCGAGATGTCTCAAAAATGAGTCCCTGGGTGACTATGTCCATGTCCAGCAGCTCCGGGGTGACCAGCTGAGCCGGTCCTCTGCTGCAGCACCCGGCAGTCTCATGCCAGTGTGGTTTTGGGGTTGGATTAATAAAATGCCAGGCTTGCCAGGGGGAACAAGGAAAGGCAATGAGAAGCAGGAGGGGTGGGTGTGCTGGACTCCCCCCCAGCACCAGCGGGGCTGGGTGCTGAGCGTGGCCCTGCGTGCTGGGTGCTCCCTGCCCTGCAGAGCCTGGTGATGCTTTCCTGCAGCCCTGGCTCCTGCAGGACAGGGATGTGGGACCACCACGGGACAAGGACCACCATGGGACAGGGGCCACTGCAGGAAAAAAAACCACTGTGGGACAGGGACCACCGTCAGGACCACAGGAGCCACTGGCATCTTCGCAAGACAAGGACCACTGGAGGACAGAGCCTACGACAGGACCAGGACTGCTGCAGGAGGAGACCAAGTTTTGCTCTCACGCAGGTGTAAATCCAGCACAGGAGCGAGCACAACTGCCTGGTGGCTTTCTGGGCCACAATAGCTTGGGGTCTGGGGGGTTGGGAGAGCAGAGCATGAGCAGCACAGCTGAACCTTTTCTGTGCAAAACCTGCTTGCAGACAGTCACATGTGGTCGAACCCTGGGAGATACACTGAGCTCATTTTTTTTTGGTCTTTATCTTTCTGAAAACCCCAAGGAACTTGCGAGGCACCAATAAGTGCTCTTTACAGGCAGGGTGGAGTGGGTCAAGAGGACCACAGAGACAAACTTTGCTTTGAGGAGGACACCTGAGAGACACACAACAAACCGTGCTGTTGTGGTACCAGGTACACTGAGGTCTCCACACGGGGCTCTGAAGTGCTACCTCTCCCCCCACCATGAGCAATGATGAAATGTGGGAACAAACCATATGGTGACCGTGTGGGCTGTGTCCCTTGAAGCTGCCTGCGTGGTGGGGTGACAACCATGCCTCATGTGTCCCCCAGCCCTGCCCCGCTGAGCCCTGCGTGCATTCAAAGCCATGTTGGCAGTAGATTATATTCACTGCTGCTCGAAACCCCAGAGCATATTTCGTGCCTAAAACATCATAATTAGGCAGAATAGTGAAAAGCTGCACAAACAGAAGGCTCCTGTGGCTCTCCAGGAACTGCCAGCTGAGCACCGACAGCTCAGGCATGCACCACATCATCCGGCTTCGAGGAAAACCACCTTCCCTCGGGTTGCTTTGTCACAGCCAAACAGTTCCCTTGCTCCTCTGACCTGGAGGTACCTGGAAAGGTCAAGATAGTTCCCAGCCAGGCAGCATTTAACGGGATTTTTGTTCTTGATACGCTTGGAGGTTATCCTGGGGCAAGTACTTAGGTCCTGATAAGGCAAGGCAGGGCTTTGAGGGAGCTCGGAGTACCTCTGTACTTCTCCACCACTGATATCCCGTGCCGTAGTGGGTCAGAGAGATGATCCGTGTCCCCAGAAGCAGTGCTGGGTGATGTTATTTTGGGAGAGAGATGTTATTTTGGGCCTGGCCATGCCCTGCAGTCCCTTCTCCACGCACTCCTTCAGCCCCTGCATGGACATGGGGGACGCCGCCAGTTGTTTCAGTCTCCACTTGTGGGGCTGTTGTCCATGAATGTCTCTGAGCCCTTTTTAAACCATACAGTACCTAATGCTACCTGGTGGTACCTAATGGTACCATCACCACGCCAACCCCCTTCATGGTAGGGACACAGAGTTGAGCAGAGCTTCCAGCCCAGCTGCCAGTTTGCCAAAGCAAGCTCTGGCTGTTCCCCACACGAACTGATTTTTCTTAAAATGTTGTACAGAAATGAACAGGGCCGTCTCAGGAGCTCAGCTTATGTGCGCTCCACCTCTCCCAGTATGGAGGCATCCGATGCCCGTGGCCTGCCTTGTGCCCTGGGATGAGCCGATGCTGAGAGGTGTTGGGTGCAAGGACCCAGGACACAGCATGAAGCCGAGCCCTGCAGTGGCAGACACAGCCATAGACACCAACGCATTGTGGTGCGCTGACTGTGGGTTGACCTTCTGCCTGAGCGTGCGAATGAACCTGAACTTTGTGGTCTGTGCCCACCCATGCTGGGGTCTCTCTGCACTTGTGTGGTGGTTTGGCTTGGTGCAAAGCTGGTAGGTTAAAAATCAGGGTGCTCAAATGTTATCACACTATGGCTTAAAGCTGACTTGATCTAAAATCCACCAAAAGCCCTGAAGAATCATCTGCTCCATGCAGTGCATTTTGAATCAGACCTGTAGTGCTCAGGCTGGGTCGCTATACCCTTAGGCATGAAGTTCTGGGTTTTGGGGAGCAACCCAAGCGATCAGTGGGGTGAACTATGGAGTAAGTGCGAGCATGACCCAAGGACAGACAGGTTCATGGGGTCTGGTGAGGGGTGTAGGAGCTGAACTTGCAGGTGGGTTGAGGCTCTACCACAGTACGTCCTACAGAAAGTCATCTTGCTGGTCTGACATCAAGCAGAATATGGCTATTTCCACCTACAACAGGCAATATTACACAGTTCAGTCTAATGAAGGAACAGTTTCCCCAGGGAGAACATCCAAGCATGGAAGAAATGACCCAGTTTGTGCTCACTCCACCTTCAAACACTGATTATTTGCACGGCTGCCTCACCTGGAGCACCCTGCAGAGACCATGTCTCCAGGATGCTGATGTCCATGCAAATCCAGAACAAGAGACACCCCAAAGAGCTTTGAGTCTCTCCCCTGGGAGGCTCCACAGTACCCTGTCTGGCTGCAGGTCAGAGGAACCGAAGAGAAGGATGCAGTGGAGGTGCATTATTATCTTTTCATGGGAAATTTCTAGATGAAAGACAAAAAATATTAAAGTTTATGTCTCATTCTGTATTCACATTTTCTTTTCGTTTTGGGTTTTGAGAAGGAAGAAATTATTCATATCTCCAGTTCCTCCCTTCTCTCTCTCTCTCTCTTTCTTTCCCTCTGTGCCAAAAAAGAGAACACAAAGGGATGGATGGCAAATGTTTATAGGGGAGAGGAGACTTATTCTCTCCAGGTTTTTGAGTCCTTTCAACTCTATAGCTTTAAATAATGCCTGCAACCGTGTAAAAATGGCAACTTGAAAAGTAAAGAAGTGAAGTGTCAAGACATTCCAGTGCAGAGAAAAGAAAAGAAATCAATTCTTGAGCATTTCTTGCTTTAACGCCTTCAGTGTTATGAAGGGGTCAAAGAAAAAAAACCCAGCAACCTAGAAGCATGAAAGTCTTGAATCGCTGAGGAGGTTTAAATCAAAAAAATCTAATCTGTAAAATGGGAACCATGCATTTGTTTTGCAACATAACTTTAGAATGCTGTTCAATTACTCAAAATAAGATATTTAGCTATTTCTTCTGTTGATATTTGGAGCCTCTGAACCTGATGGAGGCTTTGGTCTGTGAATGTTTCCAGTGGAATTACCAACTACTGGGAAAGACCCTGAGTGCCCGTGACGTTTTGAAAGAAAAACTCCCAAAATACGCGGGGAGTTCTTGTGGGTGGGGTTTTTTCCACCTGATTGGAGCCGACACTTTGGTGGCAGGGAAGGGACAGCCCTGGGAAAGAGCCAGCAGCCCTGGGAGCGCTGCTGAAGCTCCAGCAGAGAATCTGGGACTTGCCCACCTGGGCAACAGCGGCGAGCGGGACCCTTTGTGGGCTGAAGCTCAGGTTGTCCATGGTAATCAGTCTGTGATTTACTCTGAGTTGTATTAATTAAGCCTCACTTTACATGCTGGGTCTCCCCAGAGAGGGCAGCAAAGCTGTGGTCCTTCACAACGCTTACTCGGTGACAGAGATGATGCGAGGAACTCCCAGGAGATGTCTCTTGAGGGTGGAAAAGGCCCTCAAGTCCATCCTGTCCCACCTTTTTCCTTTGATAATTTTAGAAGCTGGAAGAGCCTCTCCATGTGCCATTTCCAGAGTGCTGACAGGGAAACTGGGGGGATGCTTGAGATCTATTTTTCCCTGTATCCCCCAGTCCTTCAGGTGAACGGGAGACAGCACAAGCCCTCTAAAGGGTAGTACTACACAAACCCTCTGCCAAAAGACCAGCCACAATTAAAGCAGTCAAATAAGGTTCTAATTACAAAAACTCCCCGCATAACTACGGAAATATTTTGTGTAAATTGCTAGAGAAAAAATTTAGTATAAACTGTGCTGCAAGCCAATAGATCTACTTGTGTAGTGCTTCCGGAGATGGTATCTAGCGAATGCCTGTGTGTTCCAGAAAAAGAAAAAAAGGTTCAATATGTTCTGAAATGCCTTTATCCTGTTTCTCTGCTAACTTCCCCCAAGCCATTCTGTCTCCTGGAGAAATCCCAAATCGCTGGGACTTCTTCCAGCCCTCCTCTTTATTGCGGGAGTTACAAGCTCCTAATCAGGAAACAGGAATGATTGCGCGTTCCACGTGTGCCCCAATGGGATGGGGGGAGGCAGTCCGGCTTTCGGCATCCAGCTACCAGATTCCTGCTGCCGGAGCACAAACGGAATGTGCATGAAGCTGATGGTACCAGAGGTGGGTCTGAAAGCCCACCTGGCTCTCTCCAGCCAGCCACCCTTGCCCGCTCTTGCTCCCATCAGGTGTGGGGGTACGAGCAGTGGGCCTGGGGCTCCCCGTAGGGTTGAGGGGCGAGTTTGAGTCAGGGGTGGAGGGAGCCGTACCCCCCAGATGTGACCACAGTGAGACACGACCAGCCACGATCAGAAGGAAATCCAGAGGGGAACTGCCGTTTCTGCCTAGATATTTCTCTCAGACCAACAGGCCTTACGGATTTCCTACTGTTTCTCACTAAAAGTTGGCATTTTTTTGTTTCCCGCTTTGTCAGGAGCCATAGGAGGGGTCGAGGAACAGAACGACCCCAGTGATGGAGAAGCTGCCTGGCTGAACGGTGTCCCAGCGGTGCGGATGCTGTGGGGCAGGGATGTTCAGCCATGGGTTGGATGGATGTAAGAAGAGGACGAGGACGCTTCAGGCTCCAGAAGACCCTCAAGGATAGATGCATCTCAGGCTCTGCAGTCTGCCTATTTTTCTACTGTTGAATTGTCACCCCATTGGCGGTGCCTCTAACAAGTGGGCTTATTTGCCTCTGTTACCCTGGACTAGTCCCACCAACTGCTTCAGACCTCAGGATATCTGTTGGTGGGGTGTTGCTGGTTCGGCCAGGGTTCTCCATGCCAGACCTGGGTGGCCACACTCTCCCTCTGCTTTCCCTTCTCAAGCACCAGCCCCGCTGGAGATGGGCAGCACAAGGCACGTGTGTGGCCTCTCCTGGCTTTGCAGAAAACACTGACCTATAGTCTTTATCCCATCAAAAGTAACGGCCACTTTATAGTCATAACTATCGCCCGTGACCAAAAATTCATCTGGAAAGCAATGAAACGGACATGAATTACATATTGAGAAGCAGTAAAAGTGTTACTCTTTCCCACGGACTTGCAGTGCAAGAGGTTTCATTCATAATAAAATTTTAATGTGATTACAGGCCGAGGAATTGCATTATAGTGCTGTGACTGAGTGAGTGCTGCCAGTGACTTCAGGCAGCTGCAGGTGCCTGACCTGGCTGACCTTAAAAGTGAGGCCATGGGGACGGACAGCCCCTGCAGCATCTCTTGGTCCTTGCTCCTGTCTCCTGGTGGGAGTCCTGGGAGGGATGAGGACGTGCCAAGTGACTGGGAGGATATTCAGGATCCCACCAAAGTATGTATTTGTCCCCTGTGATCCTCCTCTGTGGGTGGATTTGCAGTCGGTGCTGGGGTGATGGATGGGGCAGAGCACAACAGATGCTCTCACACCACCAGGCCACGATGCAGGGCTTGGCCTTTCCCTGCATTACCTTCTTCTTTAACTCCATCCTAAAGCTGTAGTAGATATCTCCAGACATCATAGAATCATAGAATTGTTTGGGTTGGAAGGAACCTTAAAGACCATCCAGTCCCACCCTCTGCCCTGGGCAGGGACACCTCCCACCAGACCAGGTTGCTCAAAGCCCCTCCCAACCTGGCCTTGAACCCCTCCAGGGATGGGGCCGCCACAGCTTCTCTGGGCAGCCTGGGCCAGGGTCTCACCACCCTGATATGTGAAAATCTTCTTCCTAAGATCTGATATAAATCTCTCCTCTTTCAGTTTGACGCCATCAGATATCCTATCAGCCTCGTCCTATCACTACATGCCCTTGTAAAGTCCCTCCCCAGCCATCCTGGAGCCCCCTTCAGATACTGAAAGGGGCTCTAAGGTCTCCCTGGAGGTTTTTCTCCTCCAGGCTGAACAACCCCAACTCATTCAGCCTGTCCTCATAATGGCCACAACCACTGCAGAGCCATGGTGGCAGAAGTGTGGTGCTGGTGGCTAGATGGTGGAGCAGGCTGGGGGGACCTCTGGTCCAGGAGCTGTGGGAATGGGGGCTCCTAGTTGTGATGTGGTGAGGGTGTCATGACATGAAGATCCTGGAGACCTTGGCAAGGAGAAGGGCTGGGGTCTTTGAGATCCAAGGCTTTCCATGCCAAAGGGGTATGGGATAGCCACCAGTGTCTGCCCGCCTCCTACAAGGACCTGGCTGGGGAGAGGCAGAAGAGCACACAGCTCCCCAGCATCTCTTTTTGCTCTAGGGAACCTGATCATCCCACTTAAGGAAATAAAAGCAAATAAAAATCCCTATTACCTGGGGAAATGAAACAAAATCGGGGACAGAGGCTCCCTGGTGGTTTCCCAGCCCTCTGCTGCCTTGGAGCCATGATGGGAGCCCAAACACATGCAGAAGAGCAAAGCAGTGAGTTGGCAGGAGCCATGGAGGTGCTGGGACAGAGAGGCTGAGCGATGCTGAGCAACAAGTCATTCAGCTGCACAAACACCTGCAAATCAGCTCACCACCATCATCTGCGAACATACCCACCCTGTAAGTCCTCCGTTATTTGACCTTCTGTCCCCACAAATAGTAATGGCAGAGCAACAGAAAGCTCTCTAATGTGCTTGGAGTGTAATAAAGTAACCCCACTAGGAATAAAATCTACAGCAATTACTGTGCCAGGTATTATGCTGATTTATCAAATTGCAGTTGAAAGTCAAGAAGTGTTGAGGATACAGTGATAAAACATCTGATCTCAAATCTGACTGTAAATTACCCTTCTGGCCAGCACAGTATCTCATCCGGAAGAATTGTTATTCCTCTCATCTCTCTTCTTCAAAAATCATTGTTCAAACCAATAATTTTGCACTCCCTGTGTATTGGAGCAAGAACTTCACCTGCACGCTGTGATTAGCTGCTAAGGTGTTGCTGAGCATTTTGGACTGGGCCACCCAAACCTCCCACTGCTGGGTGGAGCATAGGAAATGAGAGCAAACTGACCGTGATTCATCACTGCAAGACAAAGTCTCTCTTTTGGACCCTTCTGTTGTCCTCAGGAAGATGCCAAAGCTGCACCATGTCATGTTTGCTTGATGGATAGAGGCTTTCCATCAGCTGGTGACAGCAGTGAGCAGAGGGCAGGCAAAGGGCAGCAGGTCCCTGCTGATGAGGCTCATATCCCAACTGTCTTGGCAACTTGCACCGTGCAACAGGGACCCCATCAACCCAATGCCTCCACTGATGGGCTGGGTCATGACACAGGTGGAAGCATTTGATGGTGGCCACCACCTCTGTGAAGCCCAAGAGTGATGAGATGGGAGCAGCCAGCGCTGGGTCCAGCACAATCAGGTCTTTATCTGGTTGCAGGGCCCTGCTGAGGCTGAGCATGGGGGTTCCACTCTGTACCTGGGGGCTGTGCCAAGAGCTGGGTCCCAGCACATTGCCTTCACCATGGACTTGCTCTATGTCAGACCACTCTTCTTCCAGCAGGAGCACAGCAATGACCGCAGGTCTCACCACCAGTACCACAGAGCAGTCACAGGCCCCTTGGGGACCTTTGGGAATGGGGATGCTTGGGGACATCTGGGAATGGGGACACCAAGCTGCAAATCTGCCCTCGGTGGGGGACCATGACCTCACTGGGACTGGTACAAGACTTCTGCTCCTAGCACATGCCGTGGTTGCCAGGGACCCAGCATTTGTGAAATGAAGTCCTTTCCTTTGATCCTTCTTGCGTGACGTTCTCAATATTGCTTGTCAGGACTGTTTTCCCTTCCATTCCATCATCTTAATAATAATAACACAAACGTAACAAAGACAAACTGTCCTCCCAGCGCTGCTGGGGCACTTGTGGCCATGGCCCTGTGCCGTGGGCACAGCTCGGGATGGTGTCTAAGGCAAAACCACAGGCAAAAACCAGGGGGTACCCTTTCTGCACACCCTGGGCATGTGGGAGGCTGTGTCCTGGTGGGGTGGTGGCATGCTGGTGGGTATCCCCATTTCTGTGTGAGCCAGGCATCCCTGGAGGCACCCCATCCCATCCCATCTGATCCCTATCCCATCCCATCCCTATCCCATTGCATGCCATCCCACCCCACCCCATCCCATTGCATCCCATCCCACCCTATTCCATCCCATCCCACCTGGGGCTGCCCCAGCGGGCTGAGTCCCTGCACTCAAAGGGTTAACACCACCGAGATCCCACTGCTGAGATTTGTTAAACTCCCCGTTACATCCCACAGTGCTGCGAATTACTTCTTCATAAACCAAAGTCAATTAGCCAGGTCTCTCCCTGCCTCTTAACTTCCCTCTCCATCATTAGCCCGACGCCGGGAACACTTGACCAGGTCCTTCCCCCCGTGGCATCGCAGAGCCCTCTGTCCTGCCCAAAGCTGCTTCGGAGCCTTGTGAGGATCTGGTTGGTGCTTATTAATTAAAAGTCGAAGCACCTCGTCCTGCCCAGGACCACGACCCCAGCAATTGTGATGGCTCAGGCAGGAGGAGAGGAGGTGGGGATGAGCTAGGATCCTTCTTCAAATATGGAAAAAATTACCGCAACAAGGAAAGCAAGAAATTCTTCCTGATGTTCTAAAGCAAGGGATTTGCTTTGTAGGGAGAGAGATTTAGGTTGTCTGCCTGGAATTTAAAGGTTTTTATGGGGAGGCTAGGCACACAGGCAGGGTTTAGGAAGAGCTGACCCTGCCCTGAGGTGTGAGGGGTGTTCAAGCAGCTTCTTGAGACCCAGCTACCACATTTTCTACTAATGCTAATGTCTGTTAACAGACGGAGGGTTGGAGAGGCTCACGCAACTATGCCATTGCTGCCCGGCCCATCGCCCCAGGGGCTGGAGCTGAACCCCTTACTGAAACCCGGGTGCATCTCGTGATGGTGGATGGGGTGCTCGGCTCCCAGTTGCTTCCTTGGAGCAATTCCAAGTCCACAACAATAAGCCAACAGCTGGAATACAGTTTAAGCACAGCTGCCATCATGCAAATTTAGAGATTAGTAGGGATTAAAGTGGTCTGGAATGTCTCAAAATTTGTCATTAATGCCCCCGGGCTCTATAACAGCCAACCGCCCCGCATCCCCGAGGTGGGTCCTGCATCACCGGGGCTGGAGATCAGTCGGCTGCCCCATGGTGGCCACCAGCCCTTTGCCATTGCCCGCCCAAGGACAAGCAGAGGCAGCCCACAGTGACATCCGTAGGCCGGCTGGAAAGTTGTTAGCAGCATGAGTATTGCTCTGCACAGCCAGGCCTAAATTGGCAAGGTGACCTTGCCACCAAGGAGACCTTCTCGGTGGAGGCTTCTGAATGCCTTCAAACCCACTGTCCCAGCAACACAAAGACAATGGAGCCGGGGGGCAGGTCCCCAGGGCTGCTGGGCATCATGGATGGGCACCTTCCTTTAGAAAAGGCAAAGCACAGGTGGTGCTTCCAGTGAAGACCTCTTCCAGACCTCCTTCCAGGGCTGGAAACAGCTTCCCTGTGATTTCAGAGTCTCAAGGCCACTTACCTGCTACATGCAAAAAAAATTAACATTTCAGAAACTCCCCCTGGACTAAGTCCTATCTCCTTGCTGTGATAACTCAAGGTAGGTTTTCATCTTAACATCCTATTTTTTCCCCTCCAATTTTAGTAATTGCATATTTAGAAGACATCTCCCGGCTCTGATATTACAGATTAATTCTCTGCTCACCACTAGCTTGCCAAGCTGGGCTGAGGCGTTACTGCTCGTGCTGCTCCTCAGGAAGTTTGATGATGGTCCTTGTTTTATTTTCAAATGGCTCAAGATTACAGAGGTGAAAGGGGAGCTTCATGGCCTTACACTGGCCACTGGAGAGGAAGAATCCCCCATTTAGAGCTTTATCCAGCAGCTCTCCTCGCTTGCCCATCCCCACAGCTGTTGTGCTGCATTGGTGAGACTTTGCCGTGCTTATACTGGAATAAAATATAGAGTCACCACGGTCAATGGGACGAGGAACAGGCACTTTTTCTGTTTATACTTGCAGAGAGCAGGGAGCCGGGGGTTAAAAGTGTAACTGCTCTAATGGAAGTTGATTTGCAGAGTTACATCTTGATTTCACATCTCTCTCTCATGCCGAGAAAGCAAACGTTCTCAGCGGAGAGGACTGACACTCAATCGCCTTGCAATAACACTGTGGTGGCCTCAGAAGTGGAGGAGAACATAGATTTTATGTCAGGCTGATTATAGAAGGAGTTTGTGACCTGCCTGGATTTCTTCAAGCCTCTGTGGGGTCCTGCAGCTCCGGGGACTTGCTGTCCCTTGCCATGATGCCATTATCTCCACCTCTCCTGGCATCCAGGGTGGTCTGCTGGGGACTGCTTGGTCCAAATCCACCATGCCCCAAACCACCCCTCCGTCTCAGAAGGTCTTCCTCATTGCCCCATCCAGAGCAGGGTGGGATTTTGGGGGTGGGTCTTGTTTGATGTCCCAGAGGGGAGTGTGGGATGATGCTATTGCAGGCGTCACCCAGAGGACACAGCAGGACAACTCCCACCACATGGTCCTTGTCCTCTCCAGTGGCCTGTGGGCCAGCAGAAGCTGGGGCTTAGCGTTCCAATAGGGATTTATCGCACCAGGCTCGGGGCACGGCAGCAAGCTTTTGTAGCATATGTAAAACCATTAGGCATTGAAAACGATAAATAAACCACAATGAAAAACATTTACCTTATCAAAAAAACCTTTAACTCTGAAGAGTGAGCTCTGACCTGGTTTATTAAAATGGCCTGAAAGCTTAAAAACGTTATTTCAAGTCGTTGAGGAACACAAACGTTAAGGCCACTGTCACCGTAGAGGGGCGGCAATGGGGATATACAGCATCTTAGCAGCGGGACTTGGACCTGAACGGCAGTCAACGCCCCAAATTGAAACACAGCCATCCCCCAGCTCCACACATCTCCATTTAACTGCAAACTGGAAGAAACTGGGCCTTGCCTAAATGACAGCGACTGGTGACACAATGTGGTGAGACTCCTACGGCCAAGCTGCGCCTGCAAATGGGCTTAAAATGGTAGGTTAATGAACAGGTTTCCTCCAGGCAGGTGGCCCAGGGGGTGAAATTTCACATCGTCCTCTTTTTTTCTTTTTCTGCCACTTGAATTTCCCATCCTGGCTGTGGAAGGATGGGAATGCCAATTCCATCCTTACGCCATTTGAGTTTTCCACCCTTTTCGCATCCTTCTCATCCATGCTTCCAAGGAGCAGTTGGAAATGGGGCTCTTGTGGGCATCTGCTGGTGGCCACCAGGCAGCCTGGTGACCCCCCTGTCTGTGTGGACATTTGCTGGCTGCTCAACAGCTGGCAGAAGGGAGGAGGGTTGAAAGGTCTGGGACATGGGATACCTTTGTCGGCGATGCATAGGGCAAGAAGTTACTGCTTGAGAAAGGAAAGTACCCTCTGCTGAGTGTGAAGTTGGCCTCTTCCAAGAAAATGAAGGAAAAATGCTTGTCTGTCTGCCATTGCCGAGTGACAGCTTCCATTGCCGGTGGTGGTCACAGATATATTTAATTAATATTGGTCCAGAGCAAGGGGGGAGAAAGAGAAAGCAAGTGAGAATGTGATGGGAGAGGAGCGAGGGATCAAGAAGCTGAGGAGGACAAGGACAAGGCAGGAACCTCACTGTCCAGGACATTTCCAGGGTGCGCCTCCAATAATTCATGGACCTGTTGGGGACGGTCCAGAGGACGTCAGGAAGATGCTCCGAGGGCTGGATCCCTCCAGCTGGGAGGACAGGCTGAGAGAGTTGGGGGGGTTCAGCCTGGAGAAGAGAAGGCTCCGGGGAGACCTTAGAGCCCCTTCCAGTCCCTCAAGGGGCTCCAGGAGAGATGGGGAGGGACTCTTGGTCAGGGAGGGGAGCCACAGGATGGGGAGGAAGGGTTTTAGACTGAAAGAGGGGAGATGGAGATGAGATGTGGGGAAGAAATTCCTTCCTGTGAGGGTGGTGAGAGCCTGGCCCAGGTTGCCCAGAGAAGCTGTGGCTGCCCCATCCCTGGAGGGGTTCAAGGCCAGGTTGGAGGGGGCTTGGAGCAACCTGGTGTGGTGGGAGGTGTCCCTGCCCAGGGCAGGGGGTTGGAACGAGATGATCTTTCAGGTCCCTTCTAGCCCAAACCATTCTACGGTTCTATGAATAAGGAGAGACTGGTTCAGTTCTACTTTTCATATGTTTTATTATAAAGAAAGGTAAGATAAGCATCGTGAACCGAATGTGCCAGGTGCTGCGAAAGCAGTACCGTCAAAGAAAATAAAAAATTAAAAAAAACCAAAAATGCACCTTATGAGAAACGGTAATTATGCTCTCTAATTTTTCATAAATAGACAAAAATCATTGTCAGCAATTTTTAAATAGATGGACATATGGCAGAAAAAATATAATAATGCCATACAACATGGATATAAATTGTCCATTTCTTGCTGTACAAATAATAGAAACAAGTTTGGCAGGCTTTTTTTGTTGTTTTTTTTTTTATACACATCTCCCTTCTATGTATAACTAAAAAATGTGCTACAATTAATATAAAATGCTTTTACTATAAAGTAAACTACTAATTTTTTTCACAAAAAAATCTTAAAGATGTCTTTAGCACAGCTCTAAAACACTTAGTAAACTACTTACAACTATCCAACAAATTATATTTTCATGATCTGTTTCACATTTTTTTCCTCTCGTATTTTGCCCTCCGCTCTCTCCCCCCACCTACCTAGCAATAGTTTTTATTTACGTTTTGTAATTTTATTTTTGTTTTTTGTTTTTTTTTTTTTTAATTCGCCAGACATCCAAGGCCTTTGCATGTACAATATTCACACAAACTTCACATTTTTCTCGCACAAAGTTTAGTGCTGTTTAGCAAGTCAAAAGAGTGCATCCTCCTACTGAGCTGGCCTAACGCTGTCGGACACCAGACCTGGGCCTACGCTGTGTCTAAAAGCAGTTCACTAGGAAAATAGTCTGTAGCTAAGCTGATGGCAAGCAGAAAAATGGTGTCCTTAGTTTATTTATTTTTTTTTGTTGGTTTTGTGTTTATTTATTTTATTTTTTTACTTTTTATTTATTTGCTTTTATTTTTTATTTTTTTTTAATTTTTTTTTTTGTTCTTCACGATCTATGAGGTTTTGGGCTTCCACGGAAAGTAGGCTTTAGAGTTCAAAAAATAAGAAAAGAAAAACTGCTCTTAGAGCCTGGAAACGAAGCCAGCGACGAGGTGCAGTGGTAGCTCTCTCGTCCGGACGACTTGCTCGGTGCCTCTGCGGGTAGTCTGTAAGGTAGACCCTCTCCAGTGTCCTTCATCTGAGCCTCCTCAAAAGCGAGATGGTGGGTTTTAGGTGAGGTAGAGTGCCTTGTCCCTTGGCAGCATGCTGTAAGAGAAAGGAGAGGTGGGGAGGTGAGACGGGGCAGGGAAACAGCCGGGGAGTCACCCGGAGGAGCTGAAATCAGCATTTGCACACCCGTTTTCAGCCGTGCCGTGGTTTCTATGGCACTCCATCACGCAGAACACAAAGGGGTCCTCACCAAGGGATGGGTGTGTGGAGATGAACAGAGCAGAAGGCACTTCAGAGTAACAGCCCGGTGCAATTTTAGTTTTTCCTGAATTTCAACAATAATGGCTAGGACATAAGGTCCTCCCCATGGGTTAATTTTCCCTCTTGCTGGGGCTGCAGGGGAGGGCCTGCTCTGGATTTCCCTGCAGAGCACACCGGCATGATGCTGGTACCAGCTCCACCCTCGTGCTGTGACTGGAATGAGCCCCTTGGCCACCGGCCCCCTTCATCACACGCTGTACATGGACTAAGCCATGGAGATTTAGAAAACGTACACTTGCTTTTGGATAAAATGTGTCATTCTGACACTGCATAAGGAGTAAGGGGTTTCAAAAATATGATTGAGGGGCTTATGGCTGCAGACGCACGTGGCCGCCCAGGAGGATTTACAGAAGCTTGATGGCTGAAGAGCATGGGAGCAGGAGACACCACCTGCTCGATGCTGCTCTCCTCCTCTCCCAAAAGAAGTACAACTAGAAAAATTAAGGGAATGAAGGGAAAAACGCTTTGAGACAGCAGGATTAGCTGGTCGTCCCCGTGGGTCTGATGAAGACAGCAGGAGGTTCAAGGAACCCAAGGACGACTGTGGTGCGAGGCTGGGGAGGAGGGCTGGTGGGACAGCAGCCAGGCTGCTGTCTGCACATCCCTGGCCCACCAGATCTTGAATTGCTCATGTTATTGAGTCAATGACTTTGATTTCAAGAGATCCAGGTGTGTCCTGGAGATGGAAGACAGCTGATACCCCCACTGCCCATGTGTGGACGGCTCTACAGCAAGGTAGAGACCTATCGCCTCTCCTGTGTCTGCCTGTGGCACCTGGTCCTTCAACTCTCCATGTGGGCTAACACTTTTAACTTGCCACCAGCAGTCTCCTACAAGGGAGTCCAAATCCCTCTTTTTTCCAGGACACCATACATAGAGGAGTGGCTGAAGTCCCTCTCCCCTGGCTGATGTGGGTTTTGCTCTGAAATCCAGCCATTTTAACGGGTTTTATCATCTACACAAACCTCATGGAAACATCACTGGCTGCATTTTAAAGACACCTTGGCCTTAAAAGGTGCTGAAGAACATTACAAAGCTATGGGAGGTTCTGTTGTGGGTGTGTTTGGGTGGAATAATAGGGAAATAGCAGACAGCAAGGAAATGCTGTTGTTGATAGAGATGTTTTCTGACAGAGCGCAGAAGAAGCTGCACTTGGTTAATCTCCACATTTTATAATCTGCATTTAAAATGCGGAGTCTTCCCTACTGCACTCAGCAAAGATTTAATGCCACTGAGCAGCAGTGAGGTATCCCAGCACTAAAACTTCATTAATTTTAAAAAATATGCTACAGAACATTTCCCAGTTCATTACAAAGTATTACCATAAATAATTGAATCCAAACGAAGTGCATTTGCGATGGTGTATCCTTGCCTTTTCGCAGTGTTTGCTCATTTAGCTTCTGATGCGGGAAACTCCCCCATTTGGAGAGGATCACTCCATCATTAGCAGGAATTAGCAAGGTTCTAAGTGTCCAGATGAAGTGGCTGTACATGGTTTTGTGTGTCTGGACAAGGTGTAACTGAGTGTCTCCCATCATTTAGCCCAAGGGAGAGTGGGAAGAGAGGAGAAAAGTTGCTAAAGAATGCCAATGGCATCCTGAGGTACATCAAGAAGAGTGTGGCCAGCAGGTCGAGAGAGGGCATCCTGCCCCTCTGCTCTGCCCCGGGGAGGCCCCATCTGGAGCACTGGGACCAGTTCTGGGCTCCCCAGTGCAAGAAGGACAGGGAACTGCTGGAGAGGGAACAGCAGAGGACCATAGAGATGATGAGGGGCCTGGAGCATCTCTCTGGGTGACCCTGCTCTGGCAGGGGGTTGAAGGAGATGATCTCCAGAGGTCCCTTCCAACCCCATATGATTCTGTGATTCTGTGAAATGATGGTACCCAAAGAGAACCTAATCCGTGCCTTGCAAGTGAGAGGAAGGACATGGAAAGATGAATCCAGTTCAGTGTTATCACCAAAACACCTAAATGAGACAAACATAAACGCAGCCCTGAAGTCAGCTTTGGTATGGAAAGAGTTGCAATCAGAAGTCAGGGCAGAAAAAAAACGAGTGAGGTGCCTGGAGGAATTAAAGAAAGATTTGAAAGTGACTGTAAACCATGCAGCAACCTCGGCACAGGGGAGCTGGGTCCCTCGGAGAAAGTCACTGCAAAGCCCTGGGTATTGTGTGGGCGCCTGGGAAAGAGCAAGCGGGAGAATAAGGCTGTCAGGTGAGGGAGACAGGGGACCGTGTAAGCAGTTTGTGATAGGATGGCAAAAAGCAATATAAAATTGCATGCTGCAGTCGCTTGTGGGAAGTGATAGTCATATACAAAGCAGAACTGAGAAACATTACCCGTGTCTCTGCTGGCGATCTAGGACAGCTTGGGCTTAAGCCCAGAAAGAGCTTGGAAAATGGGATGGAAGTCAGTAAGCACAAAAGCATTAAGTACGGGGAGAGCATGGGCTAAGAAACGTTTAAAACTCTCTCTCTCTAACACGGCTGATTTATGAATTAGGGAGTGTCTGCTCACAGGATCCTAGAATTTGAGGGGCATAAGGGAAGAAATGTCACTTAATGGCATTTTAACCAGCACTGATCGGCTGGGAAAATAAATAAACCCTAGAGCAGTTCCCTTATTAGATGAAGAAGACAGAGAGAAAGACAACCTTGTTAGTTTTTCAGAAGATGTGTGGGTGACAAACACAAAAGGAAATGTAGGACTGGGAGGTTTTACCCCAGCTGACCCAGTGCCAACATGCTGGAAGCTAAGGAAGTATCAAGGTCAGACATGAAATTAAAATCCTAAGCCGGAGAGCGAGACCGGACTGTCTGTGCGCTGGGGAGGCTGGTACAATCCCCCTTCTCAGGAACCTGGGACTCTACAGCTGAGCCAGATCACAACAGAAAATAATAGTTTGGTTTGGGTTTTTTTTTTTTCAGCCAGTTGCTCCTTTTGCTCCTCCTCAGAGTGCTGCTGTAATTGCAATGATGCAGTTTTGAGGTTGAAACGGGCAATTACATGATCCAGAGACTTCCTGGTGGTACCTAAAGCTGCACTGATGAATCAACCCCAAAAAGATCCCTTTCTCAGTGCTTTGCCGACTGCAGGGGCCGTTGGAGCACAAGGGTAACTTGGAACATCATGTGCAAATTAGTGCAAAGTTTCTTGGAGAAAGCAGCACAGAGAGGAAGATGATGAGAACCAGAGCATCTCTTTTCTCGACAGGAGCGTACCCTTGGGGCACAGCAGGGCTGTGGTCCCACAAATGTGTGTGGATGCTACAAGTGATGCAGAACGTGCCCGTAGGCAGCAAATACCAGGAGTGGGGGCGGGGGTGGCACCGCTGACACACCAGGCTTCACGATAACATGAGAACAAGCCAGCTTTGGGCTGCCAACAGCTCCTGTGTCTCCACTTACAGGAGACAGGCTCCTTCCTCGACAGAGACTGCGACATTTTTCAGTGCACCAAGCCCTCTCTGCAGTACTGATCTACACCCATCTGAGTTCATTGCTATAATCTACTCTAATAATTATCTGGAAGTCTCTGCATAATCTCTCTGGGTTTAGAATGATTTTTTTTTTTTTTTTCCCCAGGAAGTTGTGATAAACCCATGAAATTCGATATTTCTGCTGTGACAAAGGCATGAAATGCATGAGCTTTGATCATGAATTGCATGGGCCCTCTGCTGACAATACGGCACTCCAGCCAGAGGTCACAGGGCTTGTTTTAGCAACACAAGACTCAATCCCGACTACTACGGGAGCGTTTCACCCGTTTCTAGAGTGCCCCGAGTTTCCCAGCAGTGGGATTTGCAGAGGGAATCGAGTGTTCTCCCAGCTGATCCCCTAAAGTTGTGATGCTTATTTCTAAGGGGGACGATTTCTGTGGAAGCTGCCTCTGCCCAGCGCCTCTGGAAATCGGGATCCACGTGCCGCAACCCTCCAAGCACCCTTAGCATTTTGCCCACAGCATCTAAAGTGTCTTTTGCCATCAAACCCCAAACAGGTTCCTTCTTCTGGGCTGTCTGAGAGCCCTCAGGAAGGACCACGCAAAGGTCAGCGACAGTTCCCAGACCAATCCCCGTAGCTGAGCTCCCTCGGGCAGGCAGACAGCGGCGATATTCTAATGCCTCAGCAAGTTATTTATTTCCCTGAAAGAAATAAATGTCTGTACAGTCTGTGCCGTGCCCAGCCCAGCAATTGTGAGTGCACTGCTGGCACAGACGGGAGCTGGGCTCTGAAAAGGCTGGGAGCTTGCTATTATCTCCAGTGAAAGCACTATGTTCCAGTACTTCAAGCAAATCAAACAATACGCAGAAGCTACCGAGCCTCCTTCCCTACCTGCTCTCCCCGCAGACCCCGTGCCTGTTTTACAGCGCACAATAGCGCTCCCCGAACGATTATTGCCGCGCCAAGAGCAGTGGATTAGGCAGAGGCTGGAAACGGCTTTCACACCCTCCCCGTTCCCCAGCTTTCAGACTATCCTGATGTTTTTATTTATTGGGGAATTCAAGCAGCGTTGAAGGGACCGGCGTGCTGGCACATTGATGGCAGAGCTTGTAGGGCGTTAAGGGGGAAGATCTGAGCAGACGGTTGTGGCCTTTTCCTGCGAGGTGCAGGGGACCGGAGCATCGTGTGGCTCTCGGGAGGATGAGCCTTTGTGCAGTATCACGGTGAAACCCCAGGGACAATCAGGAACTCAGCAGAGAAACCACGGGAGGTTGTGGCCTCAGCGATAAGAACAATAACCTTAGGCAGAGAAGGACATTGCTTAGGGACGTGGCCACCTCCAAACTTCCAGGGACCATGCCTGGGAGCTTCCCTGGCCTGTTCTAAAAGGAAACATAGAATCATAGAATGGTTAGGGTTGGAAGGGACCTTAAAGATCATTGAGTTCCACCCCCCCTGCCCTGGGCAGGGACACCTCCACTAGAGCAGGCTGCTCAAAGCCCCATCCAGCCTGGCCTTAAACACTTCCAGGGATGGGGCAGCTACAACTTCCCTGGGCAACCTGTTCCAGTGCCTCACCACCCTCACAGTAAAGAATTTCTTCCTAATATCTAATCTAAATCTCCCCTCTTCCAATTGAAAACCATTCCCACTTGTCCTGTCACTGCACTTCCTGACAAAGAGTCCCTCCCCAGCTCTCCTGTAGCTCCCTTCAGATATTGGTAGGCTGCTATGAGGTCTCCCCGGAGCCATGTCCCACTCCTCCATCGCTAATGGGATGAAAACACTGAAAAAGGAAACCTCTTCATGCCCAGTGAGGAATTTTATCTGTGATTTTTAAGCTACCTGCTTCCACAGCATCACTTCAGTGAGCCTACAGAGAAGAGGAGACCTTGAACTTCCTTGACCATAACTCGCCTACCAGCTTGGTGTACATTTTAGGGCAGATTCTCGGCCATTGGGACACTGTCACAGTTCAGGTAACGGAAAGCGCGTTAGCACCGTGCTGTTTTGTCTACTGGCCTGCAGTGGTTAATCCCACACTCTCTGCTGGGGTAGTCGTTGTCCCAGTCGGTGCTTCCCGGAGGGTTCGATGCACCGGGCGAACGGGGTCCAACACTGTTTGGAAACTCAGATGAAATATGTGAGAAGTCCTGCAGGGGGGGAAAGGAAAGGAAGGGTTACAGGGGTGGATGCAGCAGGAGGAACAGCAGATCTAATAATAACATCGCATAAACGTGTTTAAAGCGCAGAGGGAGCCCCAGGGACAGCAGCGGGGTCAAGCCCAGGACCCTGACCCACGGCGGTGGGACCCTGCAGAACACGAGTTGTTGCAGGCAGGTGTCAAAGCAGCAACATCTGTGTTACAGCCCTCTTTATCCCCTCTTGTTTTTCAGGACCTCCCTCCTCGGGGGCGGTGAATGGCCGCAGAAGCCTTTGCATCAGCTCTGGCAATCAAAACTAGGGGTTTTTTTTTTCCCCACTTGAGGTGCAGCCCCCTCTGCAGGAATGCGTTCCCCCACCAGAACGTACGCTAACAAGGAAAGGAACAGCCACACGGACCACGCTCTCCCCACCAGCTGTCACCGCAGGCGATGTAACGAGGACACCGGGGAACTGTTTGATCTGAAAGCTGATTAGCTTTCCTGATTTTGGGGGGTTGGCTTAATTAGGTAACATCAGGCAATGTATATAAACAAGAGTCATAGTAGCTACCTGACGAAGAACACGATTTTCTCCAAAATATTCAAATTAGGGCAGCGGGGGGGGGGGGGTTTCTTTTCCTTTACTTTTTATTTTTTATTCACAAATTTATGTGGAATGAAGCTCCACAAAATGCTGCCCTCAGCAAACAACAACTACCCCAATTAAAGTGATTACGAGGATCCCCTTTTATGCTCACTTCTGGACGCGGGCTATCACTGAGTTACAGAATTACAGAAGCCCCTTTTGCTCATGTAGAGCTAAAGCCCAACCATTCCAAGTTATTTGGAATACCCTGAGCAGGCTGGAAATCAAAATCTGAATAAGGATCCGACCTTCCCACATATGTTGCCTTTTTATTACGGTCAGGTCTAACTGTGCTTCCACACCCCTGCTCTCCTTTGGTTTTGGTTTTCTTCCACTGCAATGTCTTTTCCTAAATTAATACTTTCTGTTTCCTCAAAGTTAGCCCCAAAGCGACTAGGTCCCATTACGGGAAAGAAAGCTTTGTTCACTGCTAAGGTACAGTATGAATTTTGTGATATATAGCTAGGAAACATGCGAAACACAGATTATCCAGCCAGCTGGGTGAGCACTGCGGCTAAAAGTATCACCGAGTCAGAGGCAGCAGCTGTGAATTCAGAGGATCCGTCCTCCGCTGTGAACAGTCTGCCCAGTTCAAATTCCAGATGGAGAAACTCTGGAAACCACTCATCTCCTCTGAATACTGGCAACTTCTCTATAAGGTAATGTTTTTTTTTGCCATAGCCAATTTTTTTCCTCCAGATCTATTTTCTCACTGGCAGGTTTAAAGGCAGGAGCCGTTGACCCCGCAGGCTGGTTCCCATGCGTGGGCTGCCGGGCTGAGCCGGCCGTGGCTGAGGCTGGTTTGCTCCAGCAGGTTCCACACGTTCCTAGCACATGTTCCACCTAAACACGAGGAGGAACTTCTTTCCTGTGAGGGTGGCAGAGCCCTGGAAAAGGCTGCCCAGAGAGGTGGTGGAGTCTCCTTCTCTGGAGACATTCAACCCCGCCTGGACACGTTCCTGTGCAACCTGCTCTGGGTGGACCTGCTCTGGCAGGGGGTTGGACTGGATGATCTCTGGAGGTCCCTTCCAACCCCATGTGATTCTGTGATTCTGGGACTCTATGTCCATAGGTTTCATCTTGCTGCTGTGCTGGTAGTATGGGCACGCAGGCAACCACACGCAGCACACTCTCAGCTCACTGCCACAAAAGTGGTTTTCTCCTATTGCCAGGCAGTTTTTGATAAAGTGTTGATTTTCTATTTCGTTTGTGATATCCCCTCTATCCTTTTCCTCCTCCTGGCACCGCCCCAGATCCCTGCTTTTATCCCATATGCCCTCCCAGCCCCTCCTCTCTCTCAGCAATGCCACGGGAGGGGTTTCTCACTGACTATCCGAGCCGTTATTTCAGATGACCATCAGCGATCCTGCACCTTCCGGCGCTGGAAAAGCCTTCCTTGCTCCATTGCACAAATCTGCCCCATTTCTGGGGGTGCTCATGCCCCCTCTGGAAAACATCGCCCTCAAACTATGAGATCGGCAAGCTGATGGAGCCAGGAGAAGACTCCCTTGGGGGACAACATTGACCCCCAACATCCCCAAACCATCCAGAAACTGAAGGGAAGAGGGGAAACGCGGCGGTTCCTGCTGCAAACCCTCTTGGAGCACCTACCTGCTGCCCGGGAGGTGAGGCGTTGATGGGGGGCTGTACCTGTAGTGCCATGGGGGGGGACAGGAGGGGCTGCTGGGGGACCTGCTGCATGCTGAGGGGCTGGCTGAGGAGGGAGCTCTGCGGGTGGTGCAAGGAGAGCTGCTGGTGGAGGGGGGGGCTGATCTGGAAGGAGGGT